>JAOTIZ010000201.1:17517119-17528788 GCA_027123425.1 Erythroxylum panamense | reverse complement strand
ACCTCTGATTATGTTTATTCTTAGACGGTTGAAAAGAGGAAGTCTAGATCTACAACGTAGAATGCTCATATCTCTCAACTCCGATGTCCAAAATATACATACTTTATAGAGTTGGAAAGATAAGAGGATAAGCTACAACTTTCCATAAGACAACTTTGTCTATTTCTACCTAAATCAACACATTTTCCCCCATGAATTCAGTATATAATTCCTACCCCTATGGAAAGCTTAAAAATGCAATATAAAGACTTTGGAAATCATGAACAAAACATAATGTATATATATTTCATTAACATCAAAGACAAGTGTTTTATAATGCTTTAGTGGGCATTTCAAGCCACCTTACATCAAAATCCAAAAATAAAAACTTTATAAGAACAGTAATTGCTCAAAATGCGACTAAAACCTTGTTTTACATAATCTAGCTTCAAAATAAAATATGCAAACTGGAGTGATGCCTTGACTCTCCACTCGATATCTTGCTCATCACCTGAAGATAGGAAAGAAAAGGGGATGAACTCGAAAGCTCGTGAGTAACAATTTTATAACCGGTAGTAAGTAAAAATCAGTTAAAACCTTCATGATCATAGTAAATTCTCATTGAATCATAAGACACAAAATTCTCAACATATCAAGTCAATTCATAACTCACACAAGTCATATATCCATCAAACTTGCCAATACATCAAAATCAATTAACACATTAAAATGGTTTGGGTGGATCCGTAACAGAATGTACTACACATTTCCCATAAGGGTCTTGCGTAGCCATGAACAGAACGTACTATCGCAATCCTAAAAAGCGGTCTTGCGTAGCCATGAACTTATGGGAGTCGGCGAGGAGCTCCATGCCACTAGCTGTTCATATATCAGCTCATAAGTCATTCACAAAAATTCACATGCAAAAACATATGGCACATTGTCAAAGTGTTTTAAAGAACAATAAATGCACAATTTCATGGTAGTTGAAAATCATTAAATTCCATTTATTTGAAGAATCTTTAATGACTTATTAACTCAATTATAAAAATGTCACCCACCTTAATTTCCTTGCTTGAAAACTTGCTGAAGGATATCCCTCCTCTTGCTCCTCTTGCCTCTCTTGCCTCCCTTCAACATTGACAAAATCTCATTCAAAATGAATTCCAATTGGAAAACCCAAAGAAACTTATGCATGAAATTGATCCTAGAATACTTATATCCATGCATTTCCTAAGCTCTTTGAACCAAATCCCTTCCAAAAATCCTAATATTAAAACACAAACTTACCTTGGATCTTCACCAAACAATGAGTTTCTTAGCTCTAATAGAAGCTTTAACCATTCTCTTCCTTTTTGCCTTCTTGCTTAACCCTAAAATCCCACTTGAAGGCTAAGAAAAATTGAAACCTAGATGACCTCCCTTCTTTTCTCTTCTTTCTCTCTTTTTGTGCTTCTCTCTTTTCTCATTCACGTTTTTGGCTTCTTCCAAATGCAAGACAACAATTTTTCTCCCCTTTTATACTCTTAATGATTGCACAATGTCCAATTTGTCCCTCCTTTAATGCTTTATGGTTTTTAAGCTTAAATGATCTTCCTAAAATACCCCTTATGTAAACTTACCACTTTACACTTTAATCCCCTTAAGTTATATCATATTATCTTACTCACATTAACATGCTAATTAATTCCAACATACATTAATCTAACAAGACTACAAAATTAATCTAATCATGCTAATTTATCATGAAAAAAGTTCAGGGGCCAACATTTCTTTTCGGCCTCGAAATTCTTACCTGAATTGTTGAAGAGGTGTGGATACTTTTCCCTCATGGTCTGTAAGGACTCCCCTGTGGCCTCTTCCACGTAGTGGTTTCTCCACAGGACTTTGACCAGTTTAACTGTCTTGTTCCTGAGGACCTTTTCCTTGGTGTCCAAGATCTCCACTGGAATCTCCTCATAACTCAGATCATCTCTCAACTGAACCTCAGTGGTCTAAATGATGTGAGAGGGATCCGATCTATAGCTCCACAGCATGGACACGTGAAAGATGTCATATATCTGTGACAATTCTGGTGGCAATGCCAACCTATAGGCGAGCGGTCCAATCCTCTCAACAATCTTATAAGGACCCATATACCTCGGTCTCAACTTGCCTTTCTTGCCAAACCTCATGACTCCTTTCCAAGGAGACTTCTTAAGAAAGACCTTCTCACTGACTTCGTACTCCATCTCCTTTCGGTGTGCATCAGTATAACTTTTCATCCTATCTTGTGCTGCCTTAAGTCGTTGCTTAACTAAGTTGACCTTGTCTACTATTATTTGAAGTAACTATGGCCCTATCAGTTTCCTTTCTCCTTCTTCATTCCAGCATACTGGAGTTCTACATCTCCTTCCATATAGTGCTTCATATGGAGCCATCTGAATTCTCGAATGGTACGAATTATTAAAAGCAAGTTTGACCAATGGCAAATGCTCGTCCCAAGCTCCTTTAAAATCTATCACACATGCCCTGAGCATTCCCTCAAGGTTCGGAATAGTCCTCTCAGGTTGACCATCCGTCTGGGGGTGAAAAGTCGTGCTAAAATTTAACTTGGTTCCCATAACCTCTTGTAAGCTTCCCCAAAATCTCGAAGTAAACCTCGGATCTCTGTCAGAAACTATAGAGTCAAGAAGTCCATGTAATCTCACTATCTCATCAATATACTTCTTTGCTAGCACATGTAAAGAATCAGTTTGTTTAATTGCCAAAAAATGGGCTGACTTCGTTAAACGATCCATAATAACCCATATGGCATCATGCCTCCTCCTAGTCTGAAAGTTCATAGTTACCTGCTGCCACTTCTACTCAGGGATGGACAATGGCCTTAACGTGCCAGAAGGTACCTGGTGTTCAGCCTTGACTTGCTTACATAATAGACACTTGCTCACATATTATGCTACATCTCTCTTCATGCCTTTCCACCAGAAATTGTCTTTTAGATCTATGTACATCCTAGTGCTACCTGGGTACATGGCATAAGGTGCATTGTATGCCTCATCCAATATTTCATCCTTTACTTTCTTAACATTCGGGATACAAAGTCTATTTCCTACAACCATGAGTCCATCATCTCTCACTACCACTTTAGGTTTCTTGCCATTCTGAATTTCTTCTCGGAGCTTACTCAATTCTTCATCCTGTGCTTGTAACTCTTTAACTTTTTCCCTGAGTATCGGTCTCACTCTGAAATTAGCATGAATACAATTTAGTTCCTCCTGTTTCAAGTTTATCCTACGTTTAGCCATTTCTTCCAATAATGGCAGATAAATTGTTCAAACATGAACTATAGAGGATTTTCGGCTCAAGGCATCCACTACCACATTTGTCTTTCCTGGATGGTATTCAATCAATAGGTTATAATCCTTGAGCAATTCAATCCACCTTTTTTGTCTCAAATTCAACTCTTTCTGACTCAATAAATACTTGAGACTTTTATGATATGTAAAAATCTTCGTCTGAACTCCATATAGATAATGCCTCTAAATCTTTAGGGCAAAAATTACTGCTGCTAGTTCTAGATCATGAGTCGGATAATTCAACTCATAAGGTTTTAACTGCCGTGAAGCTTATTATTACCTTGTCTCCTTGCATTAACACACAACCCAAACCTTTTCTTGAAGCATCACTGTATACTATATAACCCTCATCTCCTGTGGGCAAAGTCAGAATTGGAAAACTTGTCAACCTGTGCTTAAGTTCCTCAAAGCTCTTCTGACATTCATCACTTCAGATAAACTTCTGATTCTTCCTCAATAACTTGGTCATTAGAGCCGCTATCATAGAAAATCCTTCCACAAACTTCCTATAATAGCCTGCTAATCCTAGAAAACTCCTCACTTTTGTCATTGTCTTGGGTGTATGCCAGTTTATCAATGTTTCAACTTTCCTCGGATCAATATGTACTCCTTTTTTCGAAATTACATGTTCAAGGAATACCACTCTATGAAGCCAAAAATCACACTTGCTGAGCTTGGCATAAAGTTCCTTCTTCCTCAGTGTTTGCAACACTATCCTGAGATGTCCCTCATGTTCCTCTTCACTATTGGAATAGACAAAAATGTCATCTATAAACACTATGACAAACTGATCCAGATACTCCTTGAAGACCCTATTCATAAGATCCATGAATGTAGCTGGAGCATTGGTCAATCCGAAAGGCATGACCAGAAACTCATAATGTCCGTAACGTGTCCTGAAGGTTATCTTACTCACATCAGACTCCCTAATTTTGAGCTGATGATAGCCTGACCTAAGATCAATTTTTGAAAAGACCCTTACTCCCTGCAACTGGTCAAACAGATCATCAATCCGGGGAAGAGGATACTTGTTCTTAACAGTTACCTTGTTGAGTCTCTGAAAATCAATACGCATCCTCCATGTTCCATCCTTCTTCTTAACAAACAGAACAGGCACTCCACATGGTGACGAACTCAGCTTTATATACCCCTTCTCTAACAGTTCCTCCAACTATTCCTTACACTCCTTTAGTTCAGCTGGAGCCATTCTGTACGGTGGTATAGAAATGGGTGCAGTTCCGGGAATAAAGTCAATGACAAACTCGATTTCCCTCACTGATGGCAAACTAGGTAAGTCCTTTAAAAACACGTCTAGAAACTCCCTCACAATTGGAAATTCTTCTAACTTTCCTTCATTTACATTAGTGTCCACGACGTGTGCTAAGAAGGCTTCACACCCTTTTTTCATCATCAGGTTGGCGAGCAAAGTCGAAACAATTCTGGGTGATGGAGTTCTCCTATCTCCTCTGAAACTCACCTTCTCACCATTACCAAAGTCAAACTCTACCTGCTTGAGACTACAATCTAACTTCGTACAATATTTCTCCATGACATCCATACTCAGTATAACATCTAAACCCTTCAGCTCTAGAGGCAATAAGTCTATTACCAGTTTAACACCTTCAATAACCAGTTCATAATCTCTATATATTTGACTTATTATCACCTTCCTTCCTAAAAGAGTGCTAACAATCAAAGGACTATCCAATGACACCAAATTCACATCATGTAAAATCATGCTTGTAGAAACAAATGAATGTGTGGAGCCAAAATCAATCAAAACATATACTGTAGAACTGAATAAGTTAGCCATACCCGTGACAACTTCAGGAGCAGCTGCGGCTTCCTCTCTGGTCATGGCGAACACCCTTGCTTGAGCCTGACCCCTAGGCCTTCCTGAAGGAATAACCTTCCTTGCAACTCTAGAATTGCACACCTCAGTAACTGACCTAGTCCCCACTGTTTCTGCTCTCCATGGGGCTCGCATCTGTGACCCCTCTTGCCTTATTACTTGGGGACAGTCCCTGATCATATGTCCCTTCTCTCCGCATCGGAAGCATGCTATATGTAAGTTAAAGCACTCTCCCCTGTGAAATTTCCCATAATGCTCACATTGGGGGTTCGTATTCATGTGACTACTCCTCTCCTTCCTTCTATTACCTCCCACATCTGAGGCCTGCACTGAAACTACCTTCACTTGCTTATTCTTGGCAGAGCCACTACTCCCCACTTCGTTCTGGGAGCAGAAACTCCTCTCACTCCTCTCTAGCATTGGAGCACTCATTCCGTTCATAGCAAAATGATCTCGACTCTTCCTCTTCTTATTGACTTGATATTTGATGTTCTCCAGTTTCTCTGCCTGGAGGGCCACATCTACTAATAGCTAGTAGTCACATAAATTATGGATCAGCACCTTCTTCTTGATCCCCAGATGAAGTCCCCCCTCAAACTTGTGGCACTTATCCTCCTCATTCGCCACAATGTTAGTCGCGTATCATGACAGCTGAGTGAACTTCAACTCATACTCACTCACACTCATATCCCTCTGTGTGAGATTCAAAAATTCTCTGGCCTTCTCTTGGATATAGATCCTTGAGAAGTATTTCCTCCTGAAAGCTTCCATAAAGTCCCTCCATGTCAATACTGGCGGTATGTCCTGACTACAGGGCATTAACTCCTACCAATGGAGTGCACCCCCTATAGTAAACTGATTGCATAGTATAACTTCTCTTCATCAAAGCACTTCATCTGATTCAAGACTCTCTCGGTCCTCTTCAATCATGCTTCAACCTCTTCAGGATTTGTAGTCCTATTGAAATCTATAGCTCCATATTTGTGGAGCTTATCATACTGTCCAGCCCTCGCTATTAGAGCTTGCATTGGAACTTGAGACCCTCGGCCTATGGCATATGACAAAGCCTAAGCAAAGGCTTGAAAGAACCATGGATCCAGAGGGTTTGCTTGAGGCATAGGAGGAGGAGACGGTGGCATTTCATATTGTACACTGGGTGCCTCAGAATCAGAAGTAGAATGTGTCCCCGCATCTTGTGGGATATAGGATTCATCTGTGCTCCCTTGGCGAGAGCCAGATCGAGTCAGAGCTCCTCGATTTGTTTTGACGCAGCATAGTAACTCCTTCAATTTAAAACCATTGAAAATCTTTAGTTCATGCAAAACAATTTTAAATCATGTAAAATAATTCAAAACAATGCAAGTTGTTCAATTAAAATAATGCATGTTCATTTCATGTCCTAAACTACCCATTTCATACCTAGGATACTCCAAATCCTAGTTGCTTTGATACCACAACCGTTGGACCCCGATTTTGGAGCCCAATGTTCGGAATCATCATAAGAAATGAGCGTGTGTATTATCTTATAGGGTTATTTCAAAGAACTCTCATTAGCCATCATCCCATAAGAGTGGTGTGCCCACATAAGTCAATCACGAAAATCACAATTTGACTTCTTCAAAATAATTGTAGCTATAGGTCTCTAGTTTACTTTGAAGCAAGAATCATCGCAATCGGAATTCTATAGTTGGAGTTATGCTTAAGAAGCCATAATATGTTCATACCCCAATCATGCTCTCTCAACCGACCCTTCACTATCTTTCCATCAAGCTTTGTCAGATCAAAACTAAAAGTTACCAATTCTTATGAAGAGATAGAAAAATGTGTTAGGAGTATATTGCTTCAAGAATCACTCCATTTGGAGGTCAGATAATGAATTTATGACCAAAAGAATCAAACATGTTTATATCCACAGTCATATTGTACCTATCTTGAGACAATTGGAATAACTTTCTCTAAAAACCTCGGATCAAGTTCATTCTTAGACGGTTGGAAAGAGGACGTCTAGATCTACAACTTTCATGACCACAAAGCAAGAATTTGCCATCTAGAAGGTCAAAAATTCAAATTTTCGTGAGTGTAAACGGATATATATGTCCGCCTAATGGATATATACAGGGTTAGGGGCCATTTTTTGACCAGAGAAGGTCCATTTAGTGGACATGAGGTGACACTGGGGATCCTCCCAAACCTGAGAAGGTCCATTTAATGGACCTAAAGTCTGTCTAACGGATATAGGGGTTCCTCAAGCCCCTGCAAAGCCTCTCTAATGCTTCCCACTTCCATTCTAACGTTACTTCCACTAATAATCTTCCCAATTTCACTTCTTCTAATGCAATAACACTCCTTAAACATTCAATTACCAATTTGAGTGCATTAAACTACCAAACCTCAACTTAAATGACTCATAACATATACAAACTCTTACCATTCACCATAGTTGTTGTGTATATACCTCCTATGCAGCATCATCACTTATAATGCTCATATCTCTCAACTTCGATGTCCAAAATTTACATACTTTATAGTGTTAGAAAGCTAAGAGGATAAGCTACAACTTTCCAAAAATTTTTTGTCTATTTCTACCTAGATCAATACAATTTTCCCCCTAAGTTTAGTACATAATTCCTACCCCTATGGAAACCTTGAAAATGCAATATAAAGACTTTGGAAATCATGAACAAAACATAATGTATATATATTTCATTAACATCAAAGACAAGAGTTTTACAATTCTTTAGTGGGAATTTCAAGCCACCTTATATCAAAATCCAAAAATACAATCTTTACAAGAACAATAATTGCTCAAAATGCGACTAAGGCCTTGTTTTACATAATCTAGCTTGAAAACAAAATATGCAAACTGGAGTGATGCCTTGACTCTCGACTTGATCACTCGATATCTTGCTCATCGCCTGAAGATGGGAAGGAAAAGGAGGTGAGTTCAAAAGCTCGTGGGCAATAGTTTTATAACCGGTAATAAGCAAAAATCATTTAAAATCTTCATGATCATAGCAAATTGTCATTGAATCATAAGACACAAAATTATCAAGTTATAAAGTCAATTCACAACTCACACAAGTCATATATCCATCAAACTTGCCAGTACATCAAAATCAATTAACACATCAGAATTGTTTGGGTAGATCCGTAGTAGAATGTACTACACATTTCCTATAAGAATCCTGTGCAATCGTGAATATAACGTACTATTGTAATCCCAGAAAATGGTCTTGTGTAGCTGTGAATTTATGGGAGTCTGCGACGGAGCTCTATGTCATTATCGGGTAGGCAGGAGAGGCCTTTTAAATCAAGTGCACTTGACAGACAGAATAGACCAGCACAAACCCACATTACATGTTGTTCATGACTTGAAACCCAATTGCCCAATTGGAACATTTTGAAAACTTGTATTTCATGATAATGAAATATTTCATATGTAATTCCATCATCATTTCACACTTCATTAACCAAAATCCCATATCATTCATATAGCCATTTCCTAAATCATTCACATATCAGCTTATAAGTCATTCACAAAAATTCACATACAAAAAAAATGGCACATTCTCAAAGCGTTTTAAAGAACAATAAATGCACAATTTCAAGGTAGTTGGAAATCATTAAATTCCATTTATTTGAAGAAAATTTAATGGCTTATTAACTCAATTATAAAAATGTCACCCACCTTAATTTTCTTTCTTGAAAACTTGCTGAAGGATATCCCTCCTCTTGCTTCTCTTACCTCTCTTGCCTTCCTTCAACATTGACAAAATCCCATTCAAAACGAATTCCAATTGGAAAACCCAAAGAAACCTACTCATGAAATTGATCCTAGAATACTTACACCCATGCAATTCCTAAGCTCTTTGAACCAAATCCCTTTAAAAAATCCAAATATTAAAATACAAACTTACCTTGGATCTTTACCAAACAATGAGTTTCTTGGATTTAATGGAAGCTTTTAACCTTCCTCTTCCTTTTTCCCTTCTTGCTCAACCCCAAAATCCCTCTTGAAGGCTAAGAAAAATTGAAACCTAGATGACCTCCCTTCTTTTTTCTTCTTTGTCTCTTTTTCGTGCTTCTTTCTTCTCTCTTTTCTCATTCACGTTTTTGGCTTCTTCTAAATGCAAGACAACAATTTTTCTCCCCTTTTATACTCTTAATGATTGCACAATGTCCAATTTGCCCCTCCTTTAATGCTTTATGGTTTTTAAGCTTAAGTGATCTTCCCAAAATACCCCTTATGCGAACTTACTACTTTAACACTTTAATTCTCTTAACCTATATCATATTATCTTACTCATATTAACATGCTAATTAATTCCAACATACATTAATCTAACAAGACCCCAAAATTAATCTAATCATGCTTATTTATCATGAAAAAAAATCAGGGGCTAATAATATTAGATCAGATAACAGTGTTAAACAATATAGCCAACAAAGCACCAAATTTACAAAAATTTTATGTACCAAGGAGGCAGGCTATATCAGTCTGTATTATGCCATATTTAGAAGTAAATACTAGACAATGAATTAACACAAAATGTCTCCAACTCATATTAGTAATGAAGTCATCAAAATTTTCTTTAATATGCAATTATTCTAGCGACGGATAATGCATATACTTACCGAAATTAATTTTTAAGGTTTTGAGAGCGGCATACCTTTCTTTCCTTTCTTTAAAATTTTATATAAGATATCCATGAAGGTCCAACTAAACTACTATTAAGATAGACATATCTTTAGCTATCAAAGCACAATTTGGATGAGTACTTGTGTTGGACCCCCCTTGCTTCCGGAATCCAACTCTTGCGAAATCATGAAACTTGAGCTTGCTCTGATACCACATCTATTGGAACTCACTTGTGGAGCCCAACTTCAGATGTCTTAAACCTTGACCATCATCGATTCATCTTCATTCTCATGAAAGTCTCAATAATTTCCCTCATAATTTGTTCATTGGCGTGCCCACATAAAATTAGTCACCATGCTCAAACTCATTTCTTCTATTTGTGAACAGAATTTGGAAATCTTCAAACAAGAATTTCAATTTGGCTTCTTCAAATAAATCATAGCTCTAAGACTCCATTTTGTTTGAAGCAAGAATCACCTCAATCGGAGCTATAAAGCTCAAGATATCCTTAAAATTCCAAAGCGTGTTTATACCTCAATCATGCTCTCTAAACTGGCCTCTGAATTTCTTATGATCAAACTTTTTTATCTCAAAACCAAAAGCTACCAAATTTCATGGAGAGATAAATACATTTTTTTGGCACGTCAAGAATCACTTCATTCGGAGGTCAGATGAGTGAGTTATGACCGAAAGAATCTAACATGTTCATAACCTCAATCATGCAGTAACATGTCTTGGCGCGATTGTCATAACTTTCACCACAAATGTCTGATTGATTTCAGTTTTAGATCATTTGAAAGTATACTTCTATATCTACAACTTTCATGAAGACCATAAGGTCAGATTCTGCCTCTAAATGGGTCAAAAATCGCAATTTACTAAAGCTGACCCGGGAATGTCAGTTTAACGGACATCCATGTCTGTTTAATGGACATTATCGGGTTTGGGAGTCCATTTTGGCCGAGAAAGTCCATTTAACGGACATCCATGTCCGTTTAATGGACATAGACTGGCTTAGGGGCCCCTTTTCACTTGAGAAGATCCGTTTAACGAACCTAAAGTCCATCTAACGGACATAGGTGATCAAAAACTCCTTCCAAAGCCTCTCCAATGCTTCCTACATCCAATCTAACATCATATTCACTCATAATCTTCCCAATTTCACTTCTTAACATGCAATAACACTCCTCAAACCTTCGATTATCAACATGAATTCATAAATCTCCCAAATATCAACTCAAATGATTCATTTCATACAACAATCCTCATCATTCACTATAGCTATCATTTTCATATTTCCCATGCAGCATCATCAACTATAATGCTCATATCTTTCCACTCCTAATTCCTAGATTTACATACTTTATAGCGTCGGAAAGCTAAGAGGATCATCTATAACTTTTATTAAGATAACTTGGTCAAAATCATCATAGATTAATACAGAATTCCTCCTGAAGTTAGAACACACATTTACCCTCATGTAAAACTTGAAATTTATCCCAACTTCACTTTCTTTATTGCACATCATTAATAACAATTCGACTACCAATTGAAATTCATCAAACTCTCAACCTTAATTCCTTTGACTCTTCATATTCAATAACATCTCATCATTTATAACATTCCTATGTGTCCTTTCCATAGCATCTCACTGATGTGTATTCACAAGTTCATTATCATAGAAAATCTTGTTGAAATTAATAAAACACTTGTTTCTCAAAATCTCATCATGTATTCACATTTACAAACCACAAAACATGTATGCATCAACTTGTTCACATGTCATAAGCACATAACACATCAAAATGGTTTGGGTAGATCCATATTCATGACGCACTACACATTCCCATATAATGGTCCT
>JAOTIZ010000201.1:17490682-17508613 GCA_027123425.1 Erythroxylum panamense | reverse complement strand
GGATGTGGGAAGCTATCATATAACTCCATAAACGTCTCCCAATAAGCATTCAATGTTGTTTCGGTGAATTATCTTATCAAACATATCTCTTTTCTTATATTGGCATCTTATAATTCAGGAAAAATTTTCTCCAATAATAATCTTTTCATTTTATTTCATGCCATCACTAAGCCATAGGGAAGATAATAAATCCAATCCTTCACCTTATCTTTCAATGATAATGGAAAGGATTTAAGATTGATTTGTTCTTATCGCTCCTTGTGGTTTTATTCCATACCAAACAATATGATATTGTTTCAATTGTTTATGTGGATCTTCACCTATAATACCAAGAAAAATAGGAAGTGAATCAAACTAGATTTAAATACAAAATCTACCTCAACATATAGAAATCTTATGCATAGGGGTTGTTGATTCAAACTTGCTGCTACTAACTCCCTCAAGGTTCTATTGTTAGGATTTACCATCTTTTCTTCAACTTATTGAGAATTAGAATCTCTACCAATCATTCAGTTATCTCAACTTTCACTTCTCAACGTGAATAACCTTTTCGTTGCTTAGTCTTTATCCTTAAACAACTCAATATCTTTTTAATTTTTGTATTATATTACAATTCACCTGTCTGTGAAAAGTAGCTCATATAAGACAAGAAATTAGTAGTAAAATATAAATAACAAAAGATATTAAAATATTTCACTCGCAATGGCGTCAAACTTTTGAACGGGTAATTGAAGCCCACAAAAGTAATTTTGATTCACTGAACTGTTGTAGTAAACGTAGAACTAGGTCGAATTCTAAGAGAATTAAAGACTAGTTTCTTAATTTAAATGGATAAAACTAAGTGTAGTTTTATGATTAAATAACTAATGAACTAAATTTAACAAGGAACCAAAATAAATCAACTAAGTATTAAAGTGAGAAACTCAATGGTACCAAAATTGTATTTAAGAGAAGGATCTCATCCAATTGTAACTTTGATCACTGGTTTAAATAGAATAATTTTCAAAATTTAAGTAGTTAGTACAAAACCTATTAGGATAGCCATAATAAGTCTTAATTTTTCCTAAATTAATTGGTTCAAACCCAACATTTAAAGCAAACTTACCATTAATTGATTGAGTATGATAACATTCCACATCAATTGAATAACAACAATAAGCTTAGTGAAAAATGCTAAACCCTAAAATAAATAATTGAGATAATTAGAACTGTTTAATTTAGTTTTCTTATTTTCATAAGTTAAATATACAAATTTATAAATAACCTATATACTACTTATACCAATTATTCATGATAATTATGAATCACTAAATTCATGGATAGCTACAGGATATTTAATAACAAATTAATTTTTTGAATCAGTTTGTATTGATTACTTGTGAAATAAAAGAATATAAAACAATAAATACTTAAATTAAAATATAATATAGGTTTAGAACAAAACCTTACATGGTTACAACTAGATTTTTTTAGTCCCCTTGAATTAGAATATTTGGATTTAGCCACTCATGTCTTATTATTGCCACAGAAATAGATGAAAAGATGAAAGACGAAGAGAAAATATAAAGAAAAATGGAAGAAAATTATGGAGAAGATGTGTGAGGTTTTTTTCCCTCTTCTTTCCTACCCGAAAAACTAACTTCTTTCAATAAATTATCTTCTAAACATATCCAAGTCCCTACATAATAGGCCAAGATTAAGCTCCTAATTGAACAAGAACTCTTGGAGTGAATCTATCTTTAGGTATGATCTTGCATTATCCACTACAACAATCTATCATCTTATTCCAAAGTTTATTGTTTTAACTAATAGTAGTTCAGTTTGATCCAATCTCTATTTGTCATCACATATGACAAAATAAATACTAATTTAACCAATTAAGCATCAAAATCAATCAAAAACAAAAGAGATAAGTCTAATTAACATAATCAATTCACATCTTATCAATTGTTAAAGTTAATGAGCTGATAAATGGAACATCAAATTCAAAAGCCTAGACCTAGGAATAGCCTTAGCAATAATATACTGGACTAGGTGATTTAGACGAAACACTCCTCATGCCATTTCATAAACATAATTGCTTTTAAAGATTTTTAAGCAACCTGCACCTAGGTTATCTTAGCAAAGACTTGCATTTGTCATATGGCTTGCCATCACAAATAAACTAAGCAAACTTAAAAAAGATAAAAATACCTTTGTTATCAATCCCTATTGAATTTCTTTTTTCAAATAAAAGAAATATCATTAATAAATAAATGAATTACAATTAAAATATAATGCTTAGGGGTACCCTTACACATGTTACGAAACCTCCTAGAAAATGTTTACAAGAAAATAGCCACTAGTTTAGAAAAGTTAAATGTTTAGAGAAACTATCTTATTAGAACAATAGTATTGACTAATATTTCTTAGCAATACCAACTCCATTATCCCATTGATGACTTCATTTGTGAGAGACATCAATAAGGAGGTGTTGTTTGCAAATCTTTTGAACTTTTTTTCCCAATGGCATGCACATAAAGTCTTAGAGCTAGTGTGAATATCAGCTTGATAGGTTTTGGAAGAGTAGTTTAGGTTGAAAGCCATTATGTGATATTTGTGAGAGAATTCCCTAAAGAAGACCAAAGGTAATTTCTTTGTAAAAACTTTCATATAATTTTATGAAAAAGCACTTGAAAGAAAATTGATCTCTAGATTCCTCATGTGCCAAACACAAAGGACATAATTTGTCAACTTGCTGGTAATGAATTATATCAATGGTGTTCAGCCTATTTTTAACGGTGAGCAGTTCCAATTCTTGCTTGATAATTGAGTTCAGTGTCTCTATGTACAGAATAAAGAGATAAAAGGATAGGGTATCCACCTGTTTGAGACCATTTGTAGCCTTGAAATAGATTGTGGGACTTCCATTTACCAACATCGATAAGGTTGTAGACGAAATACATTCCTTTAACAATCGAAAGAAAATATCAAGAAAACCATAAGCATTTAGCATATTCCATAGGAAATCCCAACTTACACTATTAAAAACTTTATGAAAATCAACTTTGATAGTGCAATTAAGGCTGGAATTGGATCTAGATTAACCTTTAAAAGTTCTTACACCATAAAAACATTCTCATCAATCTACTATTACCCAAGTAAGAACCTTTATTGTCACTAATTATAGGGGTTATAGATTTTTTCAATTTGGTCGTAAGGATTTTAGGTATGATTTTGTAGAGGAAGTTAATGCAAGAAATATGTCTAAAGTCTACTAAACATGAGGGATTTGGGATCAAACATAAAAAGGTTCTGTTGATTTCTTTGAGGAGTACACCTTTGGAGAAAATTAATGGACTACCTTTTTAACATATTGGCCTATGATATTTGAAGACTTTTGGAAGAAATATCCATTTAAGCCATCTAGCCTTGGTGCTTTCCTACCATCAATACTAAAGACAACTGCTTCAATCTCTTAATTAACCACAGGTGTAGCCAAGTCTATATGGGAAACTTTCTTCAAAATGAATTTACAAAGCTTAGAGTTGGTAACAAAAGATGGACTAGGAGTGCAAAGAAGAGAATTAAAATAAACCACTTCTTCTTATTGGATGTCATGGTAATTCTATAACTCTGAACCATATTTAGAGGTGACTGAATAGATTTTATTGTGGTTTTTCTTTGCAAGGATAGTATTGAAAAATAATTTTTTGCAATTGTCACCATATTTAATCCAATTGACCCTAGCCCTTTACTGAAGTAGAGATGCATGATTGTTGTTAATAAGTTGTGGATCATTTGGGATGAGACCAATTTAAGTTTGGATAGATTCAAGTTCCCTTTTGGTAGATTTTAGAATAGTTCCAGTGAAGGATCCCTTTAAAGAGTTTAACAACTTGAGCTTTTTTTTATAGTTTTTAGTTTTTGAACACATAAATTGGCTAGTCCCCATAGAAAAGGGGATCTTTAAACTTGGCAATGTTGTTAGGAAATTGAGCTAACCAATTAACATTGGAAAATGCTCTACCTAAATTCTTTATAATAAACCAATTGGAGCTTTGTTTATTAAACCAAGTGAAAGTATGTCCAATGTATTTTAGATCACTCAAATGTAATCATTGAAATTTGTTGAAATTTTTCTTAAATTTTAGTTGCCCTGAGCCTTTGATTGTTATGAGGTCGAGTTGAAATCCCCACAAATAATCAAAGTTTTGGTAATGTTTCTACTAAGGTTTGTGAGATTATTCTACAATATTCTTCTCTAAAACATATAATTGTTCACACTTATAAATGTGATGATCATAGCTATCTTAAGAATGTTGAGGTGCATGGTCTAATGATTTGAGTCTAGCAAATCCACTATAATATCGTTAGCTTTGAATTAGATTATGATTCTTCCATAAGCATGACGAGAATGGTTGGTAAGCTTTTCCCATGTGTATCCAAAATAAACAACTTGCTAAGATTTTCTAAGATTTTTTAACTTTATTTTGCTTCAAATAATCAACTATAAGAGGCTTTTCCCTCATAACAAAGTCCATTAAAGCTAAAAGCTTTAAAGGTGGTAGCGCATCGTAACAGTATATAAAAAAACTAAAATTAAAACTATAGCTAGTGATAGGTCTAGATCAATCCCACAAAGAGTGCTCATAAAGCTTTTTGTAATGAAAAGAATCAGTGTTTAGGATATTGGGGGGTAAATTAAATTTAAACTAATGAAAACAAATTAAAGCAAGAAGTGAAAAATGATGAAATTGATGAATGGGTTTTGGAATCCCATTCTCGATTCAAATTCAATCTTAGCCTACACACGAATAAGCATATTCTCTTGTCTTGTTATTCTCAAACCTCTCATTAGAAACTATTAATTGTAGGTTAATAACAAGCTTTATTAACACCAATTTTTCCTTAGGTAAAATGAGCTCTTTAACCAAACTTAGCTATCAAACAACATAAAATAAGCTATCTAGATTTAATAAGACAATTGTATTACGAACTAGGAAAACATATTAATTTAGGCAACAACTAAACAAGCTCGGGTCATTTAACCTAGGTTATGATATCTCTAATAATTCAAAACCATTAGTTGCCACAAATGAATATTAAAAACAATTATTATGTATTTTATTGAAGATTCTAGCAATGGGTTAAAAACTATAACATACCACTTCTATAGAGTATAAACTTGAACATGCCAGAGGAAATTCGAGAACATACTCTGTGACGATCACCTTGTGCGTCTATCGTCATGCAATACACACATAGTTCATAAATCACTTATTTGTTTGATCATATGAATATACAATCATGCACTTGTATATGTGTCATATTTCAACACATTCTCAATTGACTTTTCGGGTATATATCCTTATACAAAAATCTTGACTATTCAAACATTACAACTTTTATACAACAAGTTTGCAATTAGGTTTATACCTTAAGTAAGCTTCATTTACTCCAAATTCATCAACCATACATTCACCAAACTTTTCTTGCAATATATATTCATACAATTTCTCAATTCTCATTTATAATTACCTTATGTTCTTCAATGATCATTTATTCATGCCTACTACACATTATTCATATCCTTAAAATCATGTTTGCATTCATAGGAATACCTTTATTTGTTTATGACAACATAATTTCTAGATTTGGATACATTGACATCAAAGCAGTACATTCTTTAAGTTATGGCATCAATTAACAACCTGAACTTATGAAACTCTTAACCAATTAATCAAGTATTAATATAGGTTCATTCTAAGCCTCAATCAAGTCTAAATATACCAATTTAAAGTGACTTTCCCTCAGTTGGTTCAACATGTACATAAAGAAGAAATTAACATTCCAAAACTAGGCCAACGATTATGGGGGACCGTGTTACAATCGTGACATAAGGTAAGTAAATAGGCCACGATTGTAAGATGGGAGCCACGATCGTGCACTATCTTTCTTCCCTCAATTCTCCCCGAATTTCACATACTTAGAAACGTCACTAACATTTGAATTTTTCCAAAATTCCTGGGCTATAAAGCTACTTCATTTCCTACTAATCTAGCTTCCATATTGGTTACTTTAAATCTCACAAAAATCTATTCATTTGTTTCATTAAGATTCACTTGATACCATCATACATGTAGTCCTAACTTTTCTAGATTTCAAAACACCTTAATTGCACTTATCCTTAGCATGAACTCCTCATCAATTATACCTCAAATCTCAACTTAAATCCTTTATATAATAGCCTATAAACTACTATTTTCATGCATCCAAAAACAAACAGAAAAGTAACCAATTCATCCTTCTTTTTCCAGCACAACTTTAAAATTAACACTACATTCAATCCATCCTAATTCAGTCATCATAAAATTTTGCTAACATATTCCACAAAGATCAATATTTCACTTACTTATACAGCTTAAATTCCCTTCAATGTGTCAAGCCTGCTTTGCCTCACATGCATGCAAAATCATCTCAGGAACAAGGTGGGAGTAGGATGGTTTCAGTAATGACAACAAGTCAATAATGTTATGCTTTTATAACTATCTTTGTAAAGGATTTTTGTATGAATTTTGGTGTAAAAATTGAATAGAATTTAGGTAGAAACACAAAGATATGAGGGAGAAGTAAATTTTGACAGTGAAAGGAAGAAGAAAGAGAGAGTTTCAATAGAAAATAACAAATGAAGAGGCTTTGCCAAGTGTGTGTCATATGGTGTGAGTGCAGGATAGGTTTAAGGACACTTGTTAAATGTTTAGGACAACTACATGTCCTCTCTTTAGGCTGCCAAATGTGACTTAGTTCTTAGGCCATTTGTCATTTAAATTCTACTACCATATGCCACTTAATTTATAAGCTTAGTTATCCTAAATTTCCACACGTCAACTTGTGTTGTTACTCGAAAATTTTCCTAGTCTAGATGTACATATGAATTCATCAATCTCTTAATTATAACAAATAACTCCAAATTACTAATTTTAATCCATCAAATTTTTTATTGGTACATCAAAATACAAGACATTAGAAATGCACAATTTTTAGAAATTTTCATATCCCGAAACATGTTAATTGAGTGCAAGTTTTCTAAATCAAAATTTATGTGTATATGCTCATGTTATATATGTGAATGAAATCATGAAATCATATTCCAAATGCACCAAATTCCTTTTAATATGACTCAATTCATGTGATTAACACTTTAATCCCTCAGTAGGTTTGGAAAACAACTATTACAATTATCCCCTCCTTAAGAAATTTCATCTTTGAAATTCTTACCTGATTGATCAAATAGATAGGTTACTGTTTCCTCATGTTTTCCTCAGTATCCCACATAGCTTCGTCTCTCGAATGATTCCTCCAAAGGATTTTAACTAAAGGAATTACTCGATTTCTTAATTTCTTAGTCTGATATCTAACTATTTTAACTTATTCCTCTACATAACTCAAATTAGTTACAATCTCAACCTGTTACGCTAGTAATATATGTGTTGGATCAGACCGGTATCTCCTAAGCATACTAATATGAAATACATTATGAATCTGAGACATTTTTAGTGGTAATGGTAATCTGTAAGCCAGTGATCCAACTCTCTCAGTCATCTTATAAGGACCGATGCTAATCTGTAAGCCAGGGTGACACTCTTAAAAACACCTTGTCTCCTACTTGATACTCCATATCCCTTCGATGTTGATTACATGTCTTGGGCTGCCTTAATTGTACTACAGATCAATTTTACCTTATCAACGGTAGCTTGAGTAAACCTTGGTCCTTTAATAATCCTTAGTCCTCCTTCATCCCAGTACAAAGGTGCTCTACTCCTTCTACCACATAATACCTCATATGGAGCCATACCAATACTAATGTGATAAGGATTATTGTATGTAAATTCAATGAGAGCTACATATTCATCCCATGCTCCTTGAAACTCCAAAACACAAGCCCTAAGCATATCTTCACTAGTCTGAATAATCCTCTCACTCTGTCTGCCTGTCTGAGGATGAAACATTGTACTAAAACTTAACTTTGAACCCAATGTTATCTATAGGTTGCCCCAAAATCTAAAAGTAAATATGGGATCTCGATCTAATACAATAAACACTAGCACTCCATGTAACCTCATTATCTCATTTACATATCCCCAATCCAACTGGTCTGTTGTGTTATTCTCTCTAATAGGTATGAAATGAGCTGATTTCGTTAATTTTTAACAATGACCCATATGACATCATACTGTATTAGAGTTCTTGGTAAACCCACAATAAAATCCATTGTAAGTCTTTCCCATTTCCACTTTGGAATGGGTAATGATTGCAATTTCCCAACTGGTGCCTGATGCTCTACTTTAACTTGTTGGCATGTCAAACACCTGGCAATATACTTAGCCACTTACTTCTTCGTCCCTAGCCACAAAAAATTTTGTTTCAGAGCATTGTACATCTTAGTAGTACCAGATGCATAGCATAGGTTGTTATGCATGCTTCCTCCAAAATTTCCTTTCTCAAACCATCAACATCTAGTACATATCATCTCTGATTCAATCACAATGTATTATTTGTCAACTCAAACTCGGAACCTAGATTATGTTTTAACTTATTTACAATCTTCACTACTTCTGGGTCTTTGCTTTAAGCTATTATGATCCTTTCATGTAATACCGGTCTAAGCTTCAATGTAGCTAACAATGCTTCATTATGTCCCAAACTTAGCTTAATATTTAGTGCTCTCGGTTGAACTAGATTTTGTAACCTCGATGCTTAAATTTATGTTACACTGTTATTAGATTTCCCGCTTAACGTATCAACTACAACATTAACCTTACCTGGATGGTACTCTATCATGCAATCATAATCCTTAAACAACTCAATCTACCTCCTTTGTCTCATATTAAGTTCCTTTTAACTTAACAAATATCTCAAACTTCAATAATCTGTAAAAATATGAAAAATTTTGTCATACAAATAATGTCTCTAAATTAAAAAAAACACTACTGCAGCAAGCTCTAAATTATGAACTAGATAATTAAACTCATGAGGCCTTAACTATCTCGAAGCATAAGCAATTACTCTACTATACTACATTAAAACACACCTTAACCCCTGGTGTGAAGCACCATTATATAAGATATATCCTCCAGATCTAGATGGAATAGCCAAAATTGGTGCTATATTTAATCGATATTTTAACTCATCAAAGCTCCTTTGACATTCATC
Source organism: Erythroxylum panamense (assembly GCA_027123425.1). NCBI lineage: Eukaryota > Viridiplantae > Streptophyta > Magnoliopsida > Malpighiales > Erythroxylaceae > Erythroxylum > Erythroxylum panamense. The sequence goes on along the minus strand of JAOTIZ010000201.1, from coordinate 17,499,418 downwards.
ACTCCATCAAAAAGGTACGTTCTTCCTCACAAGCTTTATCAAAGGGGTTGAGATTAATGAGAACAAACCTCCTGTAATAACCTGCTAGCCCAAGGAAACTCCAAATCTCTGACACATTTCTAAGTGCCTCCCACTTCATCAATGCCTCTACTTTCTTTGGGTCTACATATATGCAATGTCCAAGCACTATATGAACCAATAACACCATCTGATTAAGCCATATTGAACTTGGTGTACAATTGCTTCTCTCTCATTATCTGTAAAACTAATCTCAAATGTTCAAAATGTTCCTCTCTACTCCTCGAATACACCAAGATATCGTCCATGAATATAATAACAAAGTGATCTAAGTAAGGTTGAATACTTTATTCATCGATGTCATAAAGGCTACCAGAGCATTTTTCAATCCCAAAAGCATCACCAAAACTTGAAGTGTCCATATCTAGTTTTGAATGCACTCTTTGGTAGATCAGTTTTTGCTATTTTCAATTGATAATACCTTGACCTCAAATCCAGTTTAGTAAACACCTGAGCTCCTTATAACTGATAGAGTAAATCATCTATTCTCTGTAGGGGATACTTTTTTTTCACTATCGCTCGATTTAGTTGCCTATAATTAATGCATAGTCTTAAGTAGCACTCCATTTTTTAAAAAGTTATGCATAGCTTCTTTAATGAATCTCCCTATTTTATCCCAAGTCTTTTGAAAGAAAAATCCATTCAATCCTATAGCTACTACATCTGTGGCATTCATGGAATCATGAGTAGAACATTTCAATGGTTAAGAATCAAGTTGTAGGGACTCTAGAATAATAAAACGAGTAGTAGTACACCCCTTATTAATAGATTGGTTCATTTGAAGAGAAAAAAGATGAATGTCGCGACATAAAGATAGGAGTGAAAATAAACGATTTATTAGTCATATAATTGAAAATGTTAAAAGATTAAACACTAAATTAATGAAAATCTCAAAAGATTAGGTACTTTTGAATTTGTGATCCTTAAAAATGACAATTATTAGATAATAAAATATATGGTAGTTTCTAAGAATGTATTAAAGAAATTTAAATATTACATATTTATAGTTATCCAACATGAGACAAATAAACAAAATTTAAATAACATAAACAAAAAAAGACCTAACAATTAATTTTGAAAGTGTAAAAGCTATTTAAGATTGGAAATAACAAAAAGTTTCAAATTTACTTTTTAGTAAAAATTTTATTTAAAAGATAATAATACTTTATATCCAAAGTTTCATGACATTAACATTAAACATGCATAATCACTATAAGAAATTAGCGGTTTATCGATGGAACAAACCGTGGGTAAATCAGCGACTTCCGTCAGTAAAATAAATTATCGACATAATCAAACAACGAACAAATTCGTCAGTAAAATGCCCATAGTTAAATTGACCAACAAACTATATTCCATCAATAAATATACCGACAGAAGATAAATGGCACAAGCATCGGTGAAAGTTACTGACGGCGGTTGATTTTTCTGACGGTAACTCAAATTCCGTCGTTAACTAATAATCAACTTTACCGACGAAACCATGATTTTTGTTGCTAAAAAAATATTCATTTTTCGACGGTATCTTATGTTCCATCCGTAATAAGAAAATTTTGTTATAGTTTCCAATTTCATGATCTTGTGATAAATACATAATTTTTAGAGTTATCAATTATTTGTGCATAATAAATTAATTTGTGTATTTATATAATTGTTGAATTCAGAAAATTAATTAATGATATAAAGTTAATATTATTTTAATTGATAATAAAAATATTAAAGTGTACATAACTTATGTTTTTAATTGAAAGGAAATGACTAGGAAAAGCTAATGTCGTTGTGATCACGGGTGCTCTGAGTTACTAAGCCTTCCTTTCAACTGTTCTATCTCCTATCTCAGCTGAGCCATCTGCTCCATCTACTCTCTCATCTTAGCCATCTGCTCCATCTGCTCTCTCATCTTAGCCATCTGCTCCCTCTGCTCCATCTGTTGATTCACGTTAGCCATCTGCTCCTCTTTCATGTGAGCTATCTGGTCCATCAATGTTTGCACTGTGGCTCGAAGCTCGGTGACTTCATTGTTGTCTGTTGGCCTAGCAGACACTGCTGTACTGGACATGGAAGATTGCGAATAATATGTGTTCGCATATGAACCTAGCCGGAATATCCTTCCACGACGGCTCCTACCACCCATAGCATCAAGATATGTCTGAGTGTCATCTACAGGTTGTTCCTTCTGAGACTATTACTGAATGGTTTGTTGTATTTGGTCCTATTAGGAAGCAATGTTTACATTGGTAAGGGATTATTGTTAAGAAATTATAATAATGCATTAATTTCACATACATTCAATTCTCTACATCGATTGTTGATGAATATCACACCGTCATGGTTCTTCGTGTGAGTGTGCAAAAACAGCTATATAGGTGGAGACCTGATGCCCAATGACTTTTCCTACATGTATAACCTAAATTGTTAGATGTGAAATATAATTTATAAAATTTTTGGCAAAATTTCCTCTATTTTTATGATATTTACCCCTGTTGAACAAAGAAAATAATTCAGCACAGTCATATATGGCACCAGATATTTATACCATTATCATTATCTATAATATAGCAAATCAAAATATTTACAAAATAAGTGTCAAGTTGAGATACTTATAAGTCGTTGTGCATGCTCGTGGTGGGTTATTCATCCTCTCGTATGTACAGGAAGACTCTCTCCTCCTGGGCCTCCACGTCTGTTGGCGGAGTTACGCCCTGAGATGAACATTGCCTCAAGTGATACCCAATACTCCTACCAACGACTCCAAATTTTTTCCGAAATATAACGTGGTCGTGCACCAGCCTTGTGTATCGCACCAATGAAATCGCGATAACGTGTACAAGCTCGCTTCTCCCATACTTTATACATGCTAGCATCGAAACAAGAATCCCAGAAAAATTCTTTCTGAAATAAGAAGAAAAAAATTAGACTACTATATATAATGTAATACTATTTATCTAATTAGTGTAAATAAATCAAGATAAAAAGAAAATAAATATATATTGTACCTTAAACTCCTGAAAGTAAAATTGCTTTGTAGTCTGAGATATTTTCTTCCATACATAACCCTCAGGATCAATTTTTTGCTTAAATGTAAAAGCCATATTTCTAGAACTTGGTCCAGACAGAACCAACCTAATATAAGAAGTAATTTGGTATTGGAAAAAAACTAATAAACCAAAGACTTAATCAAAAGCAAATAGTGGTTAATGTGATTTCACTTACTGTTCATTGACAACTGTTACATACTTTCTTCCATCGGGTCCCACAACTCCAAGATTGCAAACCTCTTCTCCATCTGATAAAGAGGTATTGGATGTTATATGAGTTGGGGAAGGGGATGGTGAAGCATGAGGAGCAGTAGGTGATGCATCATCTGCAACAGTCAGCCCTGAAGGGGGAGCAGGTGAGTCAATGTGAGCTGCAGATGAAGACGATCCAACTTCATAGTTAGTTGCTCCAAACATGCCTCTAAACCTTGGCCGCATAACCTCACGCTGTCTCTTTGGGCCCATATTGTTACCTGAAATTCAATGTTTATCGAATTCTCTACAAATATAATAATTTGAATTCAATATTTTACAAAATATATGAAGAAGGAAATAAGGCAATAGAGTTGAAGGTTAACTAATTTTTAACAACAACAAATCAGCTTTAACAATCATATAATTATGCATTGTTTAACAAATTCTTACAAATACAACAATAAATCAACTTTAAATGTTAGCCTAATAATGTATTGCATTGATAAATAATAATGATATAATTATTTTGTTTGATTCCATATGACATGGGAGTCGGTAAAGATAAATGAGTCCCCGATGTCTGAATTCCCGAGAAGGGTCCTGGTATGTTCAAACGCACCAAGGGAAATAGTGAAACTTCTTCCACCAGGTGTAGGCTTTTGAACATCTTCTTGTAATAGTGTTTTCGCTATAGCTATACTTATAGAGGAAACAGTGAATGAGTCGCCGCTCTTAGTATGGAACACTAATTCTTCAAATGAACTATTAGGGAGAACAGATTTACCTAAAATAAAATCAATTAAGAACTTTTGAAATTGTGATATTAGTAAACCGTTAAACGAACCAAAACAGGATATTAATGCATACGTGATTGTGCAGACGAGGTTTGAGAAATTGACGAATTTTTCACAAAAATCAATCTCCCCAATCCTTTATAGCCCGTTGTGACATTGCTCTCGCCTCTATCGGCATACATGTCCTCTTCGAGAATAAAGGAAGCTTAAAGCAACATGTAGTATAGACCATCAAATATGAATATGTATAATAACTTCAATAAAGGAAATGAGATGTACATAATAAGGAAAAAGACATTATCCAGATCATACTAAACACCTTGAAGTAGAAGATCGGCCATGGAAGGCAAACGATTCTTAGTGTAAGAACCAACGATATTTCCTGCAGTGTTTATTCCTTAGGTTGGGACAATTTTGCCACATTCCTCCCAACGGAAAGAATTACTGCCATCCGAAACCAGTCGCCATGTCGACATTCCTTGAATAAGATTTTGAATAAAAAACTTTACATAATATACTTAAATGTAATTAATGTATTTGTTGATTAAAATATTCAATTACAAACATAAATTAATCGCTATCATAACTTAATTGTAAATTACAATCATCTTCTTCTTCGGAAAAATAAGAATTAAACTCTGGCTCATCTTCAGATCTTTGACCCTCGTTATCCTCTCCAGATGAAATATTGACTTATTCATTAGATGGATCATTCAAAGGTTCATTATCATCATACGTTATAGATGCATTTTTAAAAGTGACATCTTCCTGAAATGCTTCGCTTTCAATTCTCTGCTCTCCTTTTCCATGTGATTCAAAAACACCTCTAGGTTTAACTTTGTAAACCGCCAACCAATTTGTCTTATCTCATCGTAAGCTTGGAAAGGGGACATAACACACCTGTTTCGCTTGCATAGCTAAGATGAAAGGTTTAAATTGTCTCAATCTTCTTCGGTAGTTGATTTAAACTAGATTGTATCGACTATACACTTTTTTTCCAACATTTAGTGTCGGGTTACACCAGTCATATTTAAATATCACACATCGCTTAATTGGCAAACCAAGGTACTCAACTTCAAGTATTTCAATAATTTTACCATAGTAATCTATCAATTCTCCCTGTATCAAAACTCCATTGTTTATTGTTGACATGCTCTGTCCATGATATCCTATATGGTATTTGTATCCATTCACAAAATACACAGGATACGATTTAAAAATTCGCAAAGACCCCTTTGTAAGATCACAAATGAACTTATTCTCTATTAGATTTTCTAAGGCCTACATAAAATAAATTATCATAACAGAGAGTATAATGTCATGAGAACACTTAAATATGGTTTCGAACTATAAGAATATTTGTAAGTGAAAACTAACATATCTCTCGAACCATCGAGGAAAGTGTTTTTCAACTTCTTTATTTATATCATCATGTATGATACCCAGTATTATCTCGCGTAACAATGCCTCGTATAATCTAAAAATATAATTTAATTTTTCAGTAATGAAAAACACACAATTTTAATTGAAGAAATAATCATGTTCAACTTACTGCACGAAAGGAAGAACCCTTGAAAATTCAATAAAATATAACCATGTGTAGCCTCAATTTCTTCCTTTGTTAACATTCTTCTTGTTGCACGTCCATATGTTCGTCCAGGATATGTGAAAATGGACCAAGTTTCCATCAGAACCACTTGTTCCTCCCCCATCGCTATTACGAAAAACTTTTATTTCTCTTGTGTGAACATGTGGCTTAAAATAATGTCCATAAAATGTACTACCTTTTTCCACTAAATAAGCATTACATATCGAGCCTTCAACTCTAGCTTTGTTTTTGACAATTTTTTTCAAATGATGCAAATACCTATATTAGAGAAAATGGTTATGACAATTTTGTAGATAAAGCATGTGACAATGGTTATTGCAATAATTTATGTCAACTTACCTCTCAAATGGAAACATCCATCGATATTGAATTGGATCGGCTAGTTTTGCCTCATGTGTTAAATGCACAGGTAGATGCTCCATACAGTCAAAGAAGCTTAAAGGAAAAATCCCTTCTAACTTGCACAAAATAACTAGAATTTCATTTTCTAGTTTTTCCATTTCATCCAACTTGATTTCAACTTATGTTAAGCTTTTGAAAAACAAGCTTAACTCTGTTATAGCTTCTCATACTTTAGAAGGTAGCAATTCCCGAAATGCAATTGGGATTAGCCTTTGTATAAATACATGACAATCATGACTTTTCATCCCAAATAATTTGTTCTTCCTAAGATCCACACATCTAGCTAAGTTTTTTCTTCGGATTTGTTAGCCCTAACACAATCACTGTCAAGAACATATATGCCTCTTTCTTGCACATCCAAGGAGGCAAATTATAAGGAGTAATTATAATTAGCCATTGCTGCCCAGATTGACCAAAAGGTTGGAATCCATCCGTCGACAATCCTAACCGAACATTTCGACTTTTAACTGTAAAATTAAGATGGGTGTCATTGAAATGTTTCCATGCTAATGCATCTAATGGATGGCTCATTACTCCATCTTCCTGTTCGTGTTCATCATGTCATCTCATGTTAGATGCAGTAACATCAGAAGCATAAAGTTTCTAAAGTCTCGGAGTTAGCGGCAAATAATACATCCGCTTCTATGGAACTAATTTATGTTTCATAGAACGCTTTCTTGGCTTAAACCTAGGTTGACCACAAAATTTACATTCTTCTAAGTTCACATCATCTCCCCAATACAACATACATCCCAAATGACAATAATTAATCTTTTCTATAGGCAAACCAAGACCCCTAATAAATTTCTTCATATTGTAAATACTATCAACCATTGTATGATCAACAAGCAATGATTTATTATACCGCTCCAAAATTTTATTAAAACTACGATCCGAAATATGCCCTTCTCTCTTTATGTTCAATATTTGAGCAATTGAAGACAATTGGGTCATTGTCTCACAATTTGGCCACAATTCTCGGTCAGCTGACTGCAGTAAGTCAAAAAAATGTTTTGCTTATGGGTTAGGTTCTTCTTCAACATTTGTCCTATTTTCCTTAAATGTATAACCGACCCCATCGTAAACCATTTGCCTGTACGAGTTTTCAGTTCCATCAACATAATTTCTTCTAAATCCATCCTCCTCGTGATACTCATTTAAGTTGACAGACGATTATGCTTCATTTCTCCTTGAGGTTCTAGAAATCAACGATTCCTTATGTCTTATCCACTCAAAATAATTGGGGACAAATCCTTTTCTCAACAAATGCAAATTAACTTCATCAATAGTAAGGAAGCATTTGTGTTTGCACTTTTTACATGGACATCTGATCTTTGACCCATCCATATATGCAGGTTGTGAAGATGCATAATGAATAAACGCATCAACTCCCTCAACAAATTCAGGATTAATGAAACCATCAACGGTTAAACGTCTATACATCCAAGATCTATCGCGAAAACTCATATCTGGAGGACTGTTATTTTAAAACATTGAATCCAAAGTTAGTCTGCTATGTTAGCCACATATAACAAAAGATATTAGATAAGACGTGTGATTAAACATCAGGTTTTCTCATTCTGAATCCTAGCTAGGCTCCTACAATATTTAAACTGAATATCCATGTTGGGACCCGACCCGCAAGACTGGACCCCAACCGGAACAAACGGAAACACAAGTCAAAAACGGATCGAATACTTAATGAGCCAAAGAAAAATAAACTCGAAAGGCTCGGATTTGCAGATTTTCAGAAACAAAGAACAAAACGGAGCAATCAAATGTTAGATCCCGTTTCTGGAACCCAACCTTGGAAACACAATCGAACACATATGCAAAGCATGAGTAACTCGTACTCGGCGAAAGCGAAAGAAATCGAAAGCAAATCGAATTGAAAGAACGGAAACATAAACGATTCGAACGGACCAACTCAATTTTCCCGACATCCGTAACTTATAGATTAGAAAGACGCACGTTGGATACCTTAAGACGAAACCAAATCCGAAACTGATACAAAATTTTTCTTTTTCTTTTCTTACTTATCTCTTTATTCAATCTATACAATCACATCCTCAACAAAACTTAAATCACAAAATTCCTCATAATCATGCCATATTTCATTCTTGTTAACAAAATCATAAATCTCATTCTATCATTCTTTTATCATACAAATTCTGGCAGCATAATGGCTGCATTATACAACTAGCCCAAACCTACAAAGTGATCAAATTACACTTCTGTATTTCTCAAGCAACAACCAGTAATCATCGGACTCCCCGTTCGGAAACCAAATCACATTATCTAATATCCAAAAATACATTCATTCACATTTATACATACACAAATCATTCCTATTTCTCAATTAGATATACAATTCCATAATTCATTTACACCAGTCTCAATTCACCCTTTTCCATTCTATATACAAATTCCATAAATCAATTTTATCATGTCTGAAATCTGAATCTTGCATCAAATTAACTTAAAAGCCAATCATGCAAGTAACGAACGAACGTCTAAACCTTCTCTCATCCGATCTCCATCTTGATACCTGGAGGTGGGGATGAAAGGGGGGTGAGCTTATAGCTCGTGGGTAACAGGTTTATAACAAAGAATAAGCAAA
>JAOTIZ010000201.1:17458458-17470119 GCA_027123425.1 Erythroxylum panamense | reverse complement strand
TACCGGAAAGTCATGAATGCATGTACCTATGGATAAATGCATATGCAGTAAACCTGTTCCTCTATAATTAGAGGCCAATAACATGCTCAGTCAATTAATGCAGTGCGATCCTATCAGTCTGTCCCAATTTACCATAATACCCTTGATAACAGTAACGGGATGTTACAAACTTCCACAATGTTCCTTTGGAATATTGGACCACCCAGGGGTTAAACTCATTGGCTAGTTAGTTGGAAAACCATTATGTATGGATGAATACACTACTATGAAAAGACAATTCGGTTATGCCCAGATTTGTGTAAGCATTGAACTTTCTAAAGAGTTACCAAATGAGATTCCTATCATGAGGTTGCGAGAACACAATAACCTAAGGGAGGACACCATTATCATCTCTTATCAATGGAGACCACCTTCCAAATTGCATGGGAAAGTATGGAAAGCTATGGGGAAGAAATTCATCACTGGTAGTTATAACGAGCTGATGGGTATTAAGGCACCTGAATAATAGTTGACTATTATTCCCACAGCCTTCCCATCAATAGTTGCTCTAATAGACCAAGGAAGCCTTGACATGACATAAAATCCTAGGCAAGAGAGTATGGCTCTCTTAATAGCTAGTCAACAAATATCCTTTGATGCTAGAATCCATAACATGATAACATATTGCCCTATTAAACAATTACCAAATAACTGCAATATCCGGAGTATGACAACAGGGAAGCACCACAAGCTACAAACTATATACCTAATGATATTTTTGGTACTTTAAGTGATCTCTCCACATCTCCTAACAAATATGACTCACCTACATCCACTTCTACTGGCAATACTCAAGCAGAGGCTCCTTACACTAAAGACATAGAGAATGGATAGACTTTCCAAACTTTCAAGCAAAGAAGATCAAAATTGGGCAAAAATAAGAGCTCTACACGTTCCTCCTCTTAATGTCAATCATAACATGGAATGTATGTAGAATAAATAGTCCATCTAAGCTTCTAGCTTTAAGGGACTTTGTTTTTCATGAAAAACATCTATTAGTTTCTCTTCTTAAAAGAGAAATAAATTTACAAAACCTATGCAAGCCACAAATCTTTGGTCCCCAATGGAGTCTACTTTCTAATCACCATCATATTTTCAACAAAATAATCCTTTGTTGTAAAAGGACGAACTCAAGGTAGAATTGTCGGATTCCAATGAGCAAGTTATGCATCCCCATCTGACATTTTTACAGGAGAATGATGATATAAATATTTCCTTCATCTATAAGAGTAACTATTCCTTTCAAAGAAGAAGTCTTTGGAGAAATCTCATAACATTTAGCAGTTGTCGTACTAAACCATGGTTGATTTGTGGAGATTTTAATTCCACACTCTTCCTTTCAGAAACTCAAGGTTATTGTAATCTTAAGAACCATTCAAATGATTTCAAAGCTTGTGCTCAAGACGTTAGTGTAATTGATCTAAATTCATTGGAAATTCCTTTACTTGGTCAAACAAACAAACATCATCTTGGCACATAAGGAAAAAGCTCGATCCTAAAACGATGAATGATATTTGGTTAAATGTAATTCCCAATAGTTTTGATAACTTCAAAGATTCGTTATTTTTGGATCATTTTCCCATTATAGTCTATAGTTTGTTTCAAAAAAACTCTTCCTTATTCTCCCTTCATATTTAACAATTATCTTGTGCATGATCTTGGCTTTCCTAAGGCATGCAGGGCAGGTGCTAACTTTCATTGTGCAGGTACTAAACAATTTTGCTGTGTCTAGAAATTGAAATGTATCAAGCATAAGATTAAACGCTTGAAGTTTGTACAAGGCTCCACAATATCTATTATCCATTCAAAAAGTTCTAATCTAGAAGCTATACAATCGATGCTTGCCTTAAACCCTATTGATCAGCATCTCATGGATAAGGAAAAGATCACAATTACCAATTATTTACAAGTTATGAGCGACCACCATTGTTTGCTTCCACAAAGGGTAAAAGTCAATTAGCTTAAAGATGGTGATCAATGTACCAGTTTTTTCTTTAAATCCATCCTATCAAGGCGAAATTTCATCATAATCCATTCTATCCAATCCACCGCAAGTTCACTCCTCTCAAATTCTCACAACATTCAAGAACAAATGACCATCTACTTTACTTCTCTTTAAAGATCCCTGAGCCATTCAACAGTCTCCCTTTTTGAGCTTAATTCACTCAATTTCACTCAAGTTTCTCCTCTAGATTGGGATCTTCTAATTTAACCTATTGACGACAATGAAATTGACATCGTAGTCTTTGGTATGGATGGCACGAAGGCACCTGGGCCTAATGGATTTAATGGCAACCTCTTTCAAAAATCATGGCATATCATAGGTGGTTTTATGAATGGGATACTCCTTCAAGAAACTAACAAAACTTTTCTCTACTTGATCCTTAAAGAACTCCCTTTTACTTTTGGAGACTTTTGACCTATAGCATGCACTATTTCCTATATAATATCATTTCTAAGATACTAACTACAAGATTGAAGAAGGTTTTATCTCTTTTGATCAGTGAGAACCAAGGAGCTTACATGAAGGATCATAATATTGGAGATAACATTGTCCCTATCCATGAACTTCGCAAAGGCTACTCTTAATCTAACTATGCTCCCAAATACACATTGAAAATTGATTTTCATAAAGCTTTGCATAGAATTAGCTAGGAATTCATATGGATCATGCTCCAAAATTTCAAATTTTGAATTCTCTTCATCAATTAGTTAAAGCAATGTATTACCTTTGCTTCTTTAATTGCGCTCATCAATGGTAATCCTCCAAAACATTTTAAGGCCACGGGCAGTTTCCAACAGGACGATCCTCTATCCCCTTATATCTTCATCCTATGCATGGAAATTTTGAGTTCCATCATCAAACACAAAGTACAGCTTAGTCCCAAACTTCAAATATCACTCCAAATGTAAGAAAAATTGCTTTACTTAACCTTGGGTTCCTTAATGAAGAAAATTTCTTTACTTAACCTTGGGTTCCTTAATGATCTCCTTCTTCTTTGTAGAGCTCAGATGAGTTCTATCAACACTCTCATGAAGGCACTGGACATCTTTAGAAGCTATTCTAGGTTGTGCATCAATCTTAGTAAGAGTCTATTTATTCTTTCCAAAGTTGCATCAAACCTCCAACCTCTTGTTGTACATGCTACTGGCATGAACTCTACCAGCCCTCCCATTATATATCTATGCCTTCTAATGACTACCAAGTGCCTTAATTATAAGGAAAGCTTATCTTTTATTGAACATATTCAAAGAAGAATCACTTCATCGGTAAATAAAAAGCTATCCTACGCAGGTAAACTACAACTCATTCAATTTGTGTTAAATTCTTTGCATATCTATTGGGGTTCCCATATTTTTTTCTCAAATTGTTATTAAGATTATCGAATGATTGCTCAAGAATTTCTTATGGTCCCATCTAGATGGATCTAAAGCTGCAACAAAAGTGAGATGGATTGACATATGCCTTCCTAAAAAAGAAGGAGGCATGAACATCTCATCCATCAAAGTACTAAATATGGTATTAATTCTTAAGGGACTATGGAGGATTTTGCTTGATAAGCACTCATTGTGGATAAGATGGCTACATTCTTATTTTCTTCAAGGAAGAAGCATATAGCTATTGATCAAAAGCTCCTCCCATTCTCATTTTCTCAACCGTTTGCTCACAGTAAGAGATATGGTTCAAGATGATATCATATGCCATCCTAGAAATGATCTAAATTATATTGTCATATACCACTAGAAAGGTTATCTAATCCACTCCCTTGATAATAAAATTTCCAATGAGTTCTTGCACAGAAAATGTTCCAAAGTGGACTGGCATAAAATTGTCTTGAGCAAAGCTCTTACCCCTCGTCTATCCTTTAACCTTTGGCTTACCACCCAAAATGAGCTAAATACTTTAGACAGACTGCCTTACATTCTTATCAATATAATTTGTCCTATATGTTTGATCCAAGCTGAAACCCGTGGTCACCTCTTCTTCACTTACCCCTTTAACCTCCAAATTTGGTAGAGGATTATGAGACTATGTCAATGGGACGCCCTTCGTTGCACCATATCAAACATCATACAAACTCTATTAATTGGGACAGCTCACTAACATATTTGACGTATATTCATCTTCATTTTAAGGATTTGTGTTCATATACTATGGCTGGAATGTAATCAAAGGCAATTTGTAAAGTAATGTTCAACACAAGAATCCTTTTAATCAGATATCATATGACATGTTCATGAACTCCTGATCGTCAAAAATCTCCACCAACTTTGCCTAGTTGATATATTAATGTTTTTTAACATTTGAACACCTGTTTGCTTGTTCTTTTTTTTTACTAATTTATAAATTTTCTTTCTTCCTTACACCCCTGCATAAGGAGTGTAAAAGGTATGCCCCCTAATCTTTTGACTTTCCTGTATTCTTTCCATTATTTATCTATAAATCCCATTTTCCTTTCAAAAAAACATTTTAAAGGGGTATAAAATGCTCTCTAAAATGGATAGAACAATTATCCCATGGGCCTAAAGGACAAAGGAGGAAGACAGAACATGTTTTGACAGTCCAGTAAGAGATAATTAAGGGAAGAGAATGTGCAAAAGGAAGAAAGGAAGCACATATGTCTACTAATAAACCCCTACCATAATTGAATGCATCCTAAAACTATATTTTCAATTATGTCGGGAGTACAAAAATTATAAATATCTTAAAGTCATTGGTAGGCGATTATATTTTTCTTGACTTAATATTACAAACTCTAGAAAATTGGACATATTATCTTATAGTAGTATAGTTATGATTAGAGTATCATTCTCATGAGAATCTAATAAGTGCTAACTCTAACTTTTGTATTATTATCTAATCAACAATAGGATTATATTTTGATTTAATCTAACCTTAAGCTTACTTGAAGCAAACTAAGATTCAACTTGAAACATCAAAGCATTTAATCAAAGAGATGAGATTAGATGTAATGAAATGTCTATATAAGAATTTCACTAGCATCATCTTATATTCATGATTTAGTTATTTTAGTGACAATATGATTTGCACCAAAAAACTTTCCTATATGTATTTCCATCTTTTGATCGTCAACCACTTATCTCTTGATTGATTAACTAATATTTCTATCTGATTAAAATGTCTAAAAACATATTAATATCTATGAAACTTCATATGGTTTAATCCTAATACCTCAAGAATCATATATGTTTATTTCTAAGATCTCTTTTAGCTTCCAATATCAATACTTAGGAGGCGTTTGGTTTGAGGGTTTGAGAACGAAGGAATGGAATAATTGTAAAAAATAGTGATTGCTTTAGGGTTTTCAATTCCAGAGGAATGGATTTATCTCATTAAATTTGTGAATCTACTAAACCCACCAAGGGGGTGGGTATCAAGTTTTAATTCCAATCTAAGTTTTTATCATGTTTATTTTTTACTCTTTTATCCCCAGCCTTTGCCCTACCGTCCTCTTTACTTCCTTATCGCCTCTCAATTCCTTACAATCTCCCATCCTGCCTTATCGTGTCTCATCAACGAAGGAATTTTTATTCTGCGCCTCCAGGTATATTTTCTAAAATTCCTCGTTTTAATTTGATGTTAAATGAACTCGATAGGACCTGGTTTCATCTCATTGTAAATGGGGATTTTGCTCCTTTTTTCTTATATATTCTCGTTTTATGATTTAATCAAGAGAATAACAAATCTGCTATATGGATTGATGATGTGAAAGTGCATATGGTTATAGATTGAACGAGAATCATAAAACCAATCTGCTCCTTTTTTTCCCTTATAATTATTGTTTTGTGATTTAATTTGATTTTTTGTATATGGTTTTAACTCTTTAAAAAAAAGAACACATAGCAAATCATCTTCTACGTTGGTGTTTGTTTATTTGTTTTGTAAAGCTCTTAATGGCTTTCAAGAACAACAAAACATAAGCACTTTTTATAGTTTTTAACCTTCGTATAAAGACGCGAGCCCTTCATCTTTATCCAACGTCTGTTTCTTCATAAAAGTCATGCCTTTTTTGTTTTGATAAAGCCTTAACCTTTGGATAAAGAGAAGAATTACTTTTATTTGGTTTTACAATTTAACAATTGTATAAAGACGTTCTTGAATTTATTTGCTGTTATTGTTTAACATCTATAAAACATAAACATGTTTTAAAGCTTTACATACGTTGCATGCTTTTGGATTCAGATAAAAAAAAAATCTAGTTTCTAAATTCTTGGAAGAGGCAGATAAATAGATATTATTGCCCATTCTGAATAATTAAAATTGAATGTATACAATAATGTTGTGATTAACTAGGAATATATCCCTGTTCATATGCATACAATGTTATTACTCATTCTGTTAGCACTCATATTCGTTAACGTAACAACTACCTTTAATTTCAATGTAGAACATTATGGCACGTACCTCTATCATAAGTAGACGACGCAAATTAATTCGAAATGCTCGGATTATGGAAACCAATAAACATATGAAGAGAAAATTATTTTCATTTTTATTGAGGGTAAAAATGGTATTATATTATCTTTCATTATCATTAATGCAACAAACCAAACAATATTATTGGTATTAATACCAAGGTTTTAAAAATCGGACCGAACTGTCCAGTTTGATCAAAAAAAGGTTGAACCGATCAGTGGTCGGTTCGATTTCACCTAATAACCTCTCTGTATAAAAACCGGCCAGTTCAAATATTTTTGGTCGGACCAGACCGGTTTTAAAATCTTGGTTTACAGGAAGGAATTGGCCTCAGCCGCCGATGTATGCAATGCTATTATCTTTTCAGCCTAACAAGACCCAGCTAGTCAATTACGAGTTGTTAATCATTTATTATTCATTGTGTTTTCTTCAAACTTATAGTCCAAGCGTAGAGATCGAAGAGAGAGGTACTCAAGAGGAATATTTAACAACAAATGGAGTCTGTCTCTATTAAACAAGCATTGCTTGAGAGTCCTGTTTTTGTCATCATTAACCATTCTTTTTTTAAACATTACACTGCGTCTATAGGTACATTTTAAATTTCATCATTTGCAATATATTACAAAATAATTCCTAATATTTAAAATTGTTAAAATTAAGAACTAAAATTTTAAAAATCTAAAATAGGCCTTCAAATGATTGAAAATTTTGACAAAATTAACTCTTTATTATTTAAATGTCATATTAATACTAACATAATATTATTTTAGTTAAAAAAATAAACTCTACTGTTATATAACAAGTAGAATCCATTGTTAGAAATATATAGTAGTAGGTCTCACCATCACCTGATAGTATGACTCACTTTTTAATTAATTTTAAAAAGTCAATTATGTGACAGGTTTATTTTCATTTAAAATAAAAATAATATTAAATCAATATTGATATGGCATTTAATTGATAAAGAGTTAATTCTATTAAATTTTTCATCCATTTAAAGTATTAAGCTTTTAAAAAGTTAATCATATGACAATAAACTCATTTTTATTTAAATAATAAAAGAAAATACTATGTCATTAAAATGACATCTAAGTTAATATGAACGAACTCGGTCTATCGTGTTTTTATTCACTTTTAACTCTGAAAGCTTGTTTCCCAAAAGCATATTATGTAGTCCACCGTACATCTCTGCTAAATAAAGCTATTATCGAAAATTCACTTTGAAAAATTTAAAACATTTTATTTGTGCATAAATTCTATCCCTTAAATAAATGGAAACATTTATTTATTATTAATTCATTTCATAATAATAAACATTGGTGTATTTTTATTTCAATAAAATATTTTTTTCACTTATTCTTATAAGTTTTACTTCTTATTTATTATATACTGGTTTTATAGCAGATTATGACCGGTTGAACCTCTAAACCTCAAATCTTTCCTTCTACCGGTTAGATGTCCGGTCCGGTTTTTAAAACATTGATTAATACAGAAACCCAAGTTACAAACCAAATATCTTTTTTTTATTTTTCATACCCATCCACATCCCCTTCTACTATTATACCCATATCCGTAACCAACCCCGTGCTCAAACCAAATGCCTACGTAATGTTTGTAACATTTATGTTGTTAATGTGCGTAATTGATAATTGAATTTATCTTGATTATGATGATTGAATGTATCTTGAAAGTACTCTTTTTATTGTCTCAAATGTAGTGTTAGTAACATTTATGTGTTTTTTGTTGTAGATATTTCTTAATCTAGTTAATTGAATAACTCTAAAAATATGATTAAAAAATAAAACGGTTGAAACATAATTGATTTAGAATCTTGTAAAATTTTTATTTTCAAATTCTTAGACACGAACTACTCACGTATCCAACCCCTAATAGTATTCACATATTAACAAAAATATATTTTAAAAAGGAAAAAATATATGGGTGCTAGCTCCTTAATGTTCTTTTCTTATTTATACAAAAAGAGTTTAGGTTTCTTTCCAACTAAAATTAAACTATTCATTATAATTAAATTTTAACTTATTTATAATTGTAATTATAATTTAATCTTAATAAAATTAATATATTATATTTTATTCATGAATTAAAATTGATTTTAAATTTATTTAATTAGAGTTTTCTCCTTTTAACTACTCTTTATGTATGACTTATTAGGTTTCTAATGTGTTGGAAATTATTATAAATTATAATAATTATTTTATTTTATCATTAATTCTCTAATTGAACATTCTATAATTGTAGATCAAGATTGACATTTAACAACATATCATGATAACCAAATATTAAGAATGTCAAAAGTGGTTTTCTTAATATGCCCATGCATAGTTGTAATGTATAATTTAATTCATTTATTATCTAATGTTTGAATTGAATATAAATTATAAAATTAGTGTCTACTTTATTAAACCTAAACATGTTTATTTTTGTTAATTAGTAATTGATTTATAATTAATATTTAAAAAATCATTTTCAAATCTTAATTCACTTTGGTTAGAGAATTCCTTAAATTACTATTAATCAAGACAATGGAACATTATCTATAGTTACTTTAGGATGATAAATCTTTATTGACTTACTATATCTACGTACCATTGACTTAGCTACTATGATTATAATAGGTCACCTTTCCTTCTTCATTTGAATGATTTTCTGCTTAAGTAGTCTTAAAATATAATAATTCCTAATAAAGGATTGAACCCATACAGATTTGTTTCTATTTTATTGTATTTTAATTTTCCTAGTTTGGCAAGTCTTCTTGTCAAGCAAGAAAAGGAAATAAGTTAGCTTTAGAAAAGAATTTCAATCAATTCTTTTCACACTAGAATTAGGACCCTCATGTGCCGCTTTAGGGGTATAAAAGGGAGGGTTAACAGAGGTTTTTTAGACCAAAAAAAACATTTCCTTTAATAAAAGCTTCTATAGGAAATTTTCCTTAGAGAAACTATCTTTCTCTTGTTGATTAAATCCTAAGTTTTATGCTTAGATTTGATTCAGAGATTAACCTAAAATCTCTACTTAACTACTTCCGCTGTGTCAGTTGGTATCACAACTTTAAATCTAGTTTTTTCCAGGATTTCTTTCCTGGTGCCTTTCCTTAGTTTTGTTTCTGTCCCACACCCTCCAGCCCATCTTCCAGCCTTACCAACCTAGAAAAAAACCCAAAAATTCACCCAAAATCTAAAAAGTCAAACCAAACGTTTTCAGTTTTCCTTAACCAGTATAAATGACTGATCAAGGAGATAAACAGAGATTTGACGAAGTTTTGGAGGCTATTAATGGATTAGTGACTCGTATAGATCAACTTGTAACTATTATGGGCCTAAATTAGGCCAATAATGAAGGAATACCAATTAATGGAGCTCAAGCTAGAGGTTTACCTCAACTCTAACTTATTGGCAGACCTGAGCTTCTAAGGAATGTAGAAAATAGGAGAGCTCAAGGTCAGAATCAGATGACTCTTATGGAAAATAGTTGGAATGAAGAAGTTCTAGACCAAGATCAACCAAGAAGAGACCAAAGGGATAAAGATGATTGCAAGATTAAAGTTGAAGTCCCTTACTTTAGTAAAAATCTAAGAATTGAAGGCTTTCTTTATTGGATTGATAAGGTGGAAAGTTTTCAAGAGATGATGGAAGTCACAAATGATAAATTAGTGATAATTGTGGGCTATAAATTAAAAAGTGGTGCTAAATTTTGGTGGAGTAATCTTAAAAAGAATCGGGAGAGGAATGGAAAACCACTAATTAGATCTTGGAGGAAATTGAAACAACCCCTCTTACCCTTGATTATGAGCTGTACTTATTTAATCTTTATCAAGGTTATGTCTAAGGTTCTAGGAGGGTGGAGGAGTATCATTCTGAGTTCTTGAGGCTGGCAGCACGCAATAATCTTCAAGAATCCGACATGTAGCAAGTTTCAAGGTATCTTAGAGGATTAAGATCATCCATAAGTGAAAGGCTCAGAATGCACACTATTTGGAGCATAGAGGAGGCCTACCAATTGGCCTTGAAAGCTGAAAAGATGGAAAAGACAACTAAAAGGTTTGAATACCCTAGGAGGGCATCTTAACAACTTCCAGATGATGTGGTAAGAAAGGGGAAAGCATTAGCTGAAACATTGAAAATTGATAATGCCCCTAAAGATCTAAGAGTGGACAAAAGGAAGCCTTTTAAAGGAGGTGGCAGCAGCGATAGTAGTAGTAGAGGAGTTTCTAAGGGTTCCAACCCTTATGCACCACCAAAAATAGACATGTGTTATAAATGTCAGAAGCCTGGACATATCTCTAGTAATTGTCCTGAGAGAAAGATGGTCAATGTTGCTGAAAAAGGAGACTACCTTAATGAAGGTGAAGAAGATTTGGAAGACCTTCAAGAAGAGGGAGAAGAAGAAGAGGAGTTTGCTGAACAAGTTGTGGAGGAAAAAGTTAGTCTAGTGATAAGGAAGATACTTTGTTCATCTAAAACCGAGGAGCCACAACAAAGTAGAAGCATTTTTAGAGCCTTCTGCACTGTTAATGGCAAGGTATGCAACTTGATTGTAGACAATTACAGTGATGAAAATTTAGTGGCAAGAAAGTTGATGGATCATATGAAGCTTCCTGCTAAGAAACATTCTCATCCCTTACACCATTGATTGGCTTACTGATCGGCCAACCTTGAGAGTAACTGAAGTGTGTCAAGTTCCTATTTCTATAGGAAAATCTTATAAGGCTATTGTTTATTATGATGTGGTGGAATAGATGCAAGCCATGCACTCCCATGACAATTTGACGTGGATATTACTTATAGGGGAAGAGATAACACGTTCTCATTCCAATGGCAAGGCAAGAAAGTTACCATGCTACCCATGAATGTACCCTTAGGCCCTGTTTAGTTGGATGTTAATTAATGGAATGAAATGGAACGGAGCGGAATGGAACATAATAGCTTATAACGGAAAGTAATGTAAGATAGTGAAAAGTTGTTTGGGAGAGATGGAATGGTTCATAATGTAATGTACTAAAATGTTGTTTGGAAGATGGATGGAATGAAATGTAATGTATAATAAACGGCTATTATACCCCTTATATTAAAATGGTTATTGCAGGAAGTTTATTATTTTATTATTAATTATATAAAAATATTAGTATTAATTATTTAATATATTTTATTTTATTTTATGTGATT
>JAOTIZ010000201.1:17448290-17458358 GCA_027123425.1 Erythroxylum panamense | reverse complement strand
TATTATTATTATTATAAATTTTGTAATAATAATAATAAATATGATATGAAAAAATGGTATTATATTATCTTTCATTCTCATTAATGCAACAAACCAAACAACATTATTGGTATTAATACAGAAACCCAAGTTACAAACCAAACATTATTTTTTTTATTTTTCATACCCATTCCCATCCCCTTCTACTATTATACCCATATCCATAGCCAATCCCGTGCTCAAACCAAACGACTACTTAGATTAATCTACAAACAAGTTCTTTCAAACTTTTATATGCAACTTAAGATATAGTTTTAGTTACTAGTTTTTTTGCAAATTAGTATTAAGAACAATATAGATATTTCATAAGTGTAAAGATATTTTATAAAATCATTGAAATCAATCCATATAAAAACAACACTAAGGTTCCTCCTATTCTCGATATCAAAATAATTTGTTCACTTATCATCCTTGAAAAATTAAAAATAAAGATTTACAGAAAACATAAGAAAAGGATAAGTTATATGATGTAATCTAAATATTTTGATGTCCTTCACTTTTATGGGATAAGTTTATATCTCTATATTTATTTGGAAGAAGGTTATAGAGTGTTGTCCTACTAAACCTAGTTTTAATCTTTAAAGATTTATTTTTTAAAAACTACTTTTTTATAAATTTCGCCACTACAAACATGGTTTTAGAAACAACTATATACTAGGTCGCGTCTCACACTGAAACTTCACTTTTTTATCTAGAGATGAATAATGACTCTAACATGCTTGTGTTATAGGTTGTATACTTTATTATAATTACATCTTCATATGACACAAGCTTTGACCTATCCATGTATAAGAACTTGTTCTTACACCATGATTATAGAGAAAAGTACAATCTAGTACATGTATCAGTTGTTCAGTCACCATGGAGTCCAGTATAGATATCTTTGTTTCATTATAGATGAGTAGAATTCTACCATTCGTATGAACTTTATAGTTGTGTAATAGCTTTTAAAATTTAGGCAAAAGGTTTTTATTATGACAGTTAGGTTCTTTGATTATGGATTCAATTATACCTATAACTATATGCTTATTCTCCAACCAAAAATGCTTAAGCATGAGTTTTTTATCAAGGGAATTTAGAACTTTGATGTTCCAAGCAACAAGTATCATAGAGCTACATCCTAAGTCCAAGATATCTCTTTTTCTTGTTTGATTTCCTTCTGGTTATAGGTTTGTAGCCTTCTTCTTCATGTACTGTGTTTTTATGGTGTAAAAGAGGTACTTTTTAAAGGCTTGGAGTATCTTTTCTAGTGGCAGGTTCTTTTTGGTTGGTGTTCATAGGATTAAGGATATTTGGTAGGTGCATAATGACACTATTATGTTGTTTATGATTGCAATTGTTTGTGTAACTAAAGACAAGTTGATTTGAGAACTTAGAAGAATAGTAACTTTATTAGAGACTGAACCTTCAGATTGTAAGGCATCAGTAGTTGTAACTTCCTCGGATAAGTTATCTTCTAGAGAGCTAAGGTAGATTTTTTCTCCTAAAAGATCTTGTGAATATCCTGATTTGAGTATTCTTCAAGAAGGCTTACATATTTTTTTATTTGTTAGGTTTCCATGCATAGGAAACGAGATGTCTCAGGGCATCAACAGCCACACATACTCTTGTATAATTTATTTTACTCACTTTTGTTATAGTTTGATCTAGACAGAGAGGCTTCCAAGATAACTAGCTAAGTGACTTAAGCCTGTTATGGTCTAGTATTCAAATGGTATCCTATGGATGCACATTCAAATGCGGACATTTGACAATTTGATATCTTCAATGTTGAGACCAGGTGACCAGTTTTGAAATAAAATGGGTTTGTTTTGGACATGCCATGGACCAAGTTCCAGAAATTTCTTTATTGAAAATCTATCATGGAATATGAAAAAGAAATTTTCTTGATCATTTATGATGATCTCTTTGAAGCTTAGGTTTTTCGATTTAGATATAGTCCAAGCTTTCATGATTGGATATGACACATTTTTCTAGAAAAACAAGTAAAAGTTGCATCTATATTTTAGCTCCAAGTTTCGAGGTCTCTAGAGATGGAGAAACAATAGGAGAGTTAGACAGGTTGCTAGGAGGGACAAAGCTAATTTTGTCAAAGAGCCTTTTCTCAAAAATAGCTTTTGCAGTAAAAAAAAGTACTTTTAGAGTCTCCAAAAGTTGAACCAAACAGGCACTAAGTCACCTACAACTTGTGTCCACGATTTACTGATGGATTCATAAAGTACTTGAATGGAAGTAAGGTTAGGAGTTGGAGGTGTTAAGTTTGTAGTAAAAGGATTTGGAGTGGAATAGGATATACATGCAGACCAATGGAATTGCAATGTGAGAGGAATGACCATAGTGGAAGACAACATTCCAAATTATAGGCCAAATCCAAATGTAAAAGACAAGGTTATGTGGCTCATGCATAAATTAGGGAACTTTACCAACAAGTCCTACCAAGAGATTTATATATCACATAGTCAAAAAGTTCAATGGCATAGACTGTTATGGAATGAGATAAGATTTTCAAAAGATTCCTTCAATGTGTGGCTAACCATTAAGAGCTAGCTCAGCACCAAGGATAGGCTAAAAAGTTACTTGAACAATATTAATCCAATCTGCAAATTCTACAACTAGGGGAAAAAGTGTGTTGAGCATCTCTTCTTCCAATGCTAATTCACCAATAAGCTCTGGAAGAGGATACCACATCTTTCTAATATATGTTATCAGGTTTAGGAATTACTTATCACAAACTTAACCTAACAGATTATAGGTTTTTGAAATTAGCTTTTGGATGTGAAATCTATGTAATATAGAAGGAAAGAAATGACAAAATATTCAACCATAAAGCACTATAGGACCAGACTTGGCTTATCACACAATTGCTTAGATATGTTAAATCATTATCTCAAATACTAAGAGGTTGCATCTGAGTTTTAAAACAATCGAAAGATGGAAACTCCCTCAGGATAACACGTAGATGAAAGGGTTACTTAATCAATGTTACACTAAACAACTAATAAGCTCTCCTACAAAACTTAATGACAGGTTCTATAATGGGACGATCCTATTTTGTCAAATACCTAGTGAAAAACTCCTACTTTCCTTTCAATATAGTAAACTACTCCTAGCTTTTCAAACCTTTAATAATCAGAGTCACTCGATGATAAATGATCATTATGAGTCATATTTAATAGAATTGGATCAATCTTTCTTTTTTTTTTGTCATTAAATAGCCAACAAAGACTAAAGCTTTTAACTGGTTAAATACTTTTAGGTTCCTCTCTTTGTAAAACCTTGCTCCAGTAGCACTAACTCTCTTGAGCATTCCATGTATAGTTTTGCCGACTCTTTTAGGAAATAATATTTATTTAATTCCTAAAAAGATGTATTCAAACGTATAGTATGAGATGCAATAATGCATTTGTGTCTGTTTATATATACTTTTGTGTATATTAATTAATAGAGGAAACTAATCTGTGTTGCTATGTTAAGAATACACATTTTGATTTACGCTCTCAACCAAGATGAGTAGATGTAGTCCAAAGAATTGGATAAGAAATTAAAGATAAATATGATATCTTCGGGCAATAACGAGAGAATTTAAGAACCAATAGCAGTTTGTAATTTGTATCATCCAATCACGCTCTCAAACAGACATAGTTCAAGGAGTTGGATCAGAAATTAAAGATAAATATGATATATGCGTACAATAACAAGAGAAGTAAGAACCAAAAGTAGTTTGTAATTTGTATCATCCATTGACAGCGGAATCTACATCTAGTCGATGCACGATGCTGGTTTGGTCACTGGTTCTTGAGGAAAATAGCTCGTCCAAGATAAGCTGCTTATCTCGGAAAATTATTATTCTGCAGTAGTTTATAAGAGGCTGCAAATTAAAACAAAACAGCCTAAATTAGTTTGGAGACACACAAAAATGCTCAGATATTGAATTGCCTTCAATTCTTATGTTAATACTTACATAAATTTAGTTTGTCTAGTAGATAATGGGAGGTGGTGGAGAGCTCTAATAGTACTTGGGAGGTGGAGAAGATGGTGATGGTGATGGTGATGGTGAGGGTGAGGGTGATGGAGGAAGTGGTGATTCATAGACGTAGGAAGGAGGAGAGGAAGGAGAGGGAGGAAGTGGGGATTTGTATTTGTATGGTGGGGGTGACGAGATTGAGGGAGGAGGTGGAGACTTGTAAATGTAAGGAGGTGGAGATGATGGAAAAGGTGGTGGTGGAGACATATAAATGTAAGGAGGTGGAGGTGAGGGAGACGGTGGTGGTGGAGACTTGTAAATATAAGGAGGTGGAGGTGATGGGGGTGGGGGTGATTTATAAATATAAGGAGGAGGAGGCGATGGAGATGGTGGAGGTGGAGACTTATAGATATATGGAGGAGGTGGTGGTGAATTATAAATGTAAGGAGGTGGTGGAGACTTGTATATATATGGAGGTGGCGGTGGTGAATTGTAAATGTAAGGAGGTGGTGATGGAGGAGGTGGAGACTTGTAAATATATGGAGGTGGAGGTGGCGATTTGTAAATATAAGGAGGTGGTGGAGATTCATAAATGTATGGTGGAGGTGGTGAAGTATAGTAATACGGAGAAGGAGAGTTGTAATAAGTTGGCGCTGGTGACTTATATTCATCTGATGATGGAGGGGATGGATAAGGGTAACGACTGTGATCATCAGCCATCGCATTAGTTGCGAGAAAGCATGCTGCCAACCCAAAAACTAGGCGAAGCCAAATATTGGCCATTTTTTTGCGAATCTCACTATGTCAAGGTTTTGTTTTTGAAGAGAATGAGGAGTTACAGAAGCTGCAGTTTGTTTATATAATGATCGGCTTTGTTAGTCAAGCCATTGCTTATTGGTGTTTGATGCTTTCAACTCCTAGCTAGCAAACCCAAATAACTTGAGAATTAATTACTTAATGGCTTTCCAGTTAGGTAGCTGCCTTCTGTGTGACCGAAGCAGCCAAAACTACTGTGGAACTGGGCAGCTTATTAAAAAAAATTAGGAAATTGGAAGAAAGCAGTAGGAGTTTCCAGGTCCTAGACTTTTACTGAGTCACGGATTAAGTTTTATGTCATAATAAGAGAATAGAGATTTGTTGCATTGTCCAAGTCAATTATATTAACGCAGCAAACTGTACGTGATCAGCCCAAATATAATTCCTTCGTCAATGTCGCTGCCTATATATGTTTGTGAAATGACTAAGATTCTAAATTCACCCCTTTTTAAGTGTCTGAATCATGACTGGTAACATGTAACCCTTGTTTTTTATGAATCCGTAACGTTATTGTTTTAGTTAAACCATATGCTTTTATATTGCAGTAAACGTGGGCTGGTAGACTGTGAGGTAGGCTGACCTTTTACATTCGTGAAGATATTATTGAAAATTGAGCTGCATTTGAGATGTTACTGGGAAGGGTAATAATAAAACTCCCGAGTTTGGTAAGAATCTGTTACCAGCTGGTGCTACTATTATATTATCTTCTGCTGCTTACTAATCAGATGGTTGACTCGGTCATTGCAGATAAGAAAGTACCAAACCATTTATGGCAATATCGAAACGAAAGCATTAGTGGATACCAAATGTCGAACATCTTCACCACCTTGCTTACGTTTTCCCTGCAAATTTCTTGTCATTCACATACACGCTGCCAAAACGTTGACGATTCTCCCAACCATTTTCTTGAATTTTCATGCAAATTCGACTTCTTAACGGTCACTGTCATTAAATAGAAAGATTAGGAGTAGGGGAAACAAGGAAATATATACCTCGTGTTATGTAAAGTCAATTAATGAGATGAGGACACGAAATACCAAAAACAAGGACTTGGTCCACAGAAGAGGTCAAATATAAATTATGCAATGCTAGACTGTTTCTCAACTTGCTTGCAAAGTTTTCAATAATTTTGTTAGAAAGAAAGTTTCTTTCTTATGCTATTCAATATAATGATGTAATTATTGAAGGAGAAATTTTCAAAGCTTACTCAGTTCAAGGATTGGGCAGGATCACAAGTTAACTTTATAATTAATCAATATAATAAATTAACCTTAAGAATGCAACATACTAGATTCAATAATTAGACGGACAAATGTCTAGAAATTTAAGAACAAATGAATCAATTATTGTTTTCTGTGAATTGAAGTGACAAGGACACAAAGGAATGACTATTGCTATTCTAAACACTGATTAAGAACTCATACAGTTCTCAATTGGGCAACTGTATCTAAGGTTAGCTAGCAGTAGGGCCTCTTGTATATTACAATACATGGGTCAAGCCTACCCATCATAGCAAGCCCATAAACACAAGTCCAATGACACGTTAGATAGAATTATCAAGCCCAATCATCCTGACATCAAATTAAATCAAATTAATCAGGGTTTGTACAAAATTATGTTGATTATGCTAGTCTACAAAATTAATGATAAAATTCTATCATTCTCCCACTTGAACAGCATAACCAACATCAATGAACAACAGAAATAAATCCACAGATTAATATACAATAACATGTGACCACAATAGGATGTCAAAGTAGAGCCAATAATCTCTCAATCATAAATCCAAAATGATGTTACAAGTACCTTAACAGTATAGAAATCGAACTCGATAAGAGTACTGATAATATATATGCAAGATACTCATACTTCAATGACCTAAACAGAATGTGTCTTAAGGAAATGCACACAAAATGGTGATTCGTTTGTGCAATTCCAAACAAAATAACCCAAGCATCCACCCAACATGCTAACTGAGATTTAACAAAATATCTCAGAACAACAAAATGAGACTGAGTACAAAATATTTCCAACAAAATGTCATATATATTCAAACATTTAAACGTATCTGTGCAGTATATCAATAAAGTGTATGACAATAACAATAATAGCAACAATCATAAGCAAAAGCCTCTAGACTGAATAACAAAATAGTCAAATACAATGTTGCTATCAAAAATCAACATAAAAGATAGACTCCCACTAATCCAAGGCATTAAAAAATCTAAATAAACCTATACGAGTTACATGATTCACAAAAGCCTTAACAGTCAAGCCTTTGGTTAAACGGTCTGCCACCATAAAGTCGGTGGATATATGCTCTATACAGGTTTGAAACTCTTTAACCTCTCTATAATAAACATATACTTTGTATGAAAATGCTTCAAACGCTTGGAGTTCTTGGGTATTAGAGAGAAGCCCACCACAACAGAGTTATTATAATATATGGTTAGAGGTCTAGAAACACTCTCCACAAGATGAAGTTCAGAAATGAAATTCCTTAACCATATTGCCTGTCGAGTAGCTTCATAACAAGCCACATACTCCGCCTCCATAGTTGAAGTTGCTTTAAGTATTTGTTTAATACTTTTCCAAGATATAGCTTCTCCAGCAAGCATAAAGATATATCCTAATATGAATTTGTGATCATCAGGGTAGCCACCATATTCAGAATTAGAATAACATCACTTCAAGGTGATCAGATATCCTGTAAGTGAGTATGTAATCTTTAGTACCTTGTAGATACCTCAGAACTCATTTCACAGTTTGCCAATGACCCACACCAGGAATGCTCAAGTATCTCCTAAGTACACCAACAACAAAAACAATATCAAGACATATACAAACTTGAGCATACATAAAACTGCCAACAGCAGAAGCATATAAGACCTTTTTCATCTTTGAATTATCTTTATCATTTTGAGGACACTGACTATTCGAGAGTTTGTCACCGTTTTGGATGGGTGCACTGCAAAGATTACAAGTTTTCATGTTGAATCTATTCAAGATCCTTTCAATATACCTTCTCTAAGACAAACCAAGAACATCACGAGATCTATTACGATGAATTTCAATGCCCAGAATAAAAGAAGCATCGTCGAGATCTTTCATATCAAAATGAGCTGTCAACATTTGTTTAGTCTCAAAAAGAAAACTTATATCATTACTCTCTAAAAGAATGTCATCAACATATAAGATAAGAATAATGAATTTTCTCCCACTATTCTTCAAGTAAATGCATTGATCAATAACATTTTCCTTGAAGCCAAGAGAGCCAACAATTTAGTCAAACTTCAAGTACCATTGTCTTGAGGCTTGCTTCAGCCCATAAATGGATTTTCTCAATTTACATACCATATGTTTGACCGCACATCATTATGCTAGTCAAAATAAAATAACTAGACTACTACTATAGCAGTAGCGAGTCTAAGTCGATCCCACAGAGAATGTGTGTAAAGTTTATGAAATGAAATTAACTGATGTTTAGGTTTAACCGGGGGTTTTGGATTTTTGGAAGAAGAAAATAAAATGAAACTAACTATTAAAAACAAATTAAAGAAAACATGAAAAAATGATAAAAATAGAGAATTCGATAGGGACCTAGTTCTTTGGTTCATCGTGGGTTAACAATTAACTCGGGTTTTCCCTTAGGTTTTGTTTAATCAAGATACGATTGTTAATTAAACCTAACTACCGAACAACCTATGATACGATCTCTAGATTTAATTAGGTAGTAGCATTACGAATTAGGAAAACTGATTAATTAAGGCAATAACTACATATGATGTGTCATTTAACCTAGGTCATGTTATCCCTAATGATTATGAATCATTAGTCGCTACATATAAATTTCAACATAACAATTACGGATTATATCAAAATTCTAGCAATAGTTTTGCAATTAATGATTTAATGAATGTATTAAAATCATGAACTCACAATACCCAATGGGTTCATAGACAAATAACTGAATAATAACAAAAATCTGATTATCCATACACAATACCCAAATTAATTAATATCGGATAACACAATCAATTCCTAATGAGAGAAAGAAATAACAAAATAATAAAAAATACTTAACCCAAGTTGTCATTGTTAGTGTCACCTCCGAAACAGCGTTGGGACATCTAGCCCTTCATGAGTCTTTCTTGAAAAAATGCTTAAGCCAGTCCTCTCTTTTCACCGTAGCCTCTCATTGTTCACTTGATGGGTAGGGTTTATTGTCCCAGCACACTAATCACGCCCACAATCTTCATACTTGCACCCAAGCCAGCTCTAGCTCTCTTGAAACGCACTCCTCGTCTACATTTAACGCAGTTTAATGCAGCCAACTGCGTTAAACGCAGACCCTCACGCAGCTCTCACTGTGCTACACACTCTGGCATCGATTGGACAATTAAAATTATATCCCCATCGCTGGTCTACTGTAGCGTTAAATCCCCTATTCTCTCCGCGTTTGCCTTCTAGGTTTTTAAGTAAAACGCTACGTGCTCTCTGTAGCTGATAGGACAAATTAATAAGCTAGGCTCTTTTAACCGTTCCGCACAACGTCCCAACACCCCCTTCTCATGTGGCCTCGTCTTCTACGTTTTATGTGAAACATTATGCATTTAATGCACAATGTCCTCCAGCTGTTGCCTCTCCTCGTCTGCGCTGTCGTTTTGGTGCTGCTCATGGTGTCCTGCGCTACTGTTTTGCTCCTTATTTGCCACAGTGTTACTTCAATATCTTAAGTCCAATGCATGCAAAATCATGTCACCTTCTTCTTTTTAATTTCTTTTCTTCCAAATTTTACCTAAAATCACATATGAATTCAGGTGAGTATCTTAAGCATTTTGTATCATTAACCGCTAAGTGTAAATAATTAAATATATCAACAATTAAACACATATCAATTTCTCCCACATTTAGCTTTTGTCTATGCTTAGGCAAAACATTAAAATTAAGCTCAAAGATCCCAAAACATTAACTCATTTTCTAAATGTTCCAAGAATATATAATCATAAGCAAAGATGAATAACTTTCAAAAATCATAGCATGAAATCAACATTCCAAGCTTTTTGTAGCGCCCCTTACCGCAGGGTACACACCGGGACGCCCGTAGGTCATTCCGATATATATCCTTCGATAAGGGTGAGCTACGAATGATCATTACTATCCTTCAAATGACATCATAATAATAAAACATCAATATAAAAATCACTAATTTTTGAAACCAAAGTTTTCCTCATTTCATTCATCAAAAT
>JAOTIZ010000201.1:17433368-17448190 GCA_027123425.1 Erythroxylum panamense | reverse complement strand
TTTGTAATGGGCCCCAAATGACTATTGAAATTCTATTGAGGGTATTGTTATGACTGAAAATGGTTGTGAAATAAAGCGGGCCCAAATTGTTTACTGATTTCTGCGCATTTGATTGTATTAAAAAAAGCACTGAGTTTTGACTGATTGAATGTACTAGCACGCCACCCTCTCGGGGTGCGGATTCGAATATCACCCACGATGTCGAGTTCGAGTCCTGATGGAGTGGGGTGTTACAATAAATAAATTTTGTCACCTTTTTAGCCTTCTGCATAGTCTGATCAATAACAGGAAAATACCTAGGATCTCCAGCATTAAGTCAATGCAATGTGCAACACAAGGAGTCCAAAAAAAATAAATTATAGGTATTCTGCAACCTTTTCCCTGCTGCTTTATAAACGGAATCATTGTCAGTAATAAACTGAACAATATTTTTCGGCCCTACTTCATTCATAACTTCATCAAATATCCCAAACAAAGTCTCAGCATTTCTAATAAGGGCAAATGCATCAATAGATTTAAAAAACATAGAGCCATTTGAAGAATAAACCAAAAAATTTATAATAGGCTCTTGTCTCCTATTTTTCCAACCATTACACATAATTAAACATCCATAAGTACCCCAACTCACTCTTCTTTTAGCCAAATAATTTCTAATTTCAGAAACAGCACAACTCAAAAGTTTACCTCTTAAGTTATCAATCGATAACCCTTTGTATCCTAGACCATAAGATGCTATTGCATCCATCATAAGTTGATAATAATAAGACTAAGAAGCATTGAATGACTAACCTGTATCATACCACCATCTAGCTACTGCTATATCGATATTGTGAGTCACTTCTCTTGATTGCATTGCACTATGAATTGAAGGTTGGGCTCCAAGAGTTGTTCGTGGTGCAAAGAAACTAGTTACTTGCCTTGTTCTCTTCCTCACATCAGATTCTTCATGATCCTGAGATGGAATACTACCAGTACCAGTACCAGTACTAGTACCACTTTCACCTTCAACATTTCCATAATTACCACGGAAACTAGAAAACAAACTTCCACTACTAATTTTAAAATTCAATCTTTCCCTTCTATCTTTCTCAAATTGATGTTCATTAAGTAATGTTTTCATCTGTCACTTCACATCATCACTTACTTTTTTACACGCTTCCTTTATCTCCTTTAAGCCTATGTAAATGCCTTTTCAATAGGGTGACTTCTCTACTTTTCAAATGCTTGTTACAAAACAAGCAAATGGTATGATTCTTTTGATTGGGAGCTATACCAGTGTGAGCCCAAGCTGGATCGCTGTATCTTCCTACAGTAGGTTGATCGGGAGTATTTAAACTTCCTTCCATTTATCTATATATAA
This sequence comes from Erythroxylum panamense, assembly GCA_027123425.1. Taxonomy (NCBI): domain Eukaryota; kingdom Viridiplantae; phylum Streptophyta; class Magnoliopsida; order Malpighiales; family Erythroxylaceae; genus Erythroxylum; species Erythroxylum panamense. The sequence goes on along the minus strand of JAOTIZ010000201.1, from coordinate 17,446,830 downwards.
AAGTAAATAACACATAATTTCAGTACACAATGATAATATGCATATCCATCTTATATAATATAACTCATTCTCTATAAGTCAAAAGCTAACAATTCAAAACATTCAATATATATAGTAAGTAACACAAAACATACTCCAACAATTTGCAATTTCAACAATTATAAAACAATTATAATGTCATTTCTATTTCCTTCCATTTTTAATAATTTCCAATTCTAACAATCACAAAAATTCATTATTATTTTTCCATTCCTAACCATTTCCAACAATTTCTAATTCCAACAATCACAAAACATTCATAATTCCATTTTCATTCCAACAATAACCAACAATTTCTAATCCCAACAATCACAAAACATACATCAATAATTTTCATTTTTATCAATTTCCAACAATTTCCAATTTCTAACATTCACAAAACATACATCAATAATTTTCATTTCCAACAGATTCTAATTACAACAATCATAAAACATACTTACATACATCAATAATTTCCATTTCCAATAAATTCTAATTACAACAATCACAAAACATACATCAACAATTTCTATTTTTATCAATTTCCAACAATTTTTAATTTCCAACAATCACAAAATATACATCAACAATTTCTATTTTTATCAATTTCCAACAAGTTCCAATTTCCAACAATTACAAAACATACATCATCAATTTCGATTTTTATCAATTTCCAACAATCACAAATCATACATTAACAATTTTCATTTTTATCAATTTTCAACAATTTCCAATTTCCAACATTCCCAAAACATACATCAACAAATTTCATTTCCAACAAATTCCAATTGCAATAATCACAAAGCATACATCAACCTCAAAACATACATCAACAATTTCCTTTTTTATCAATTTCCAACAAATTCCAACTACAACTATCACAAAATATACATCAACAAATTTCGTTTTCAACAAGCTCCAATTTTCAATAATCACAAAACATACATCAACAATTTCTATTTTTATCAATTTTCAAAATTTTCCAATTTCTAACATTCACAAAACATACATAAAAATTTCTATTTTCAACAAATTCCAATTACAACAATCACAAAACACACTTACATACGTCAACAATTTCCATTTCCAACAAATTCCAATTACAACAATCACAAAACATACATCAACAATTTTCATTTTTATCAATTTTCAACAATTTCCAATTTTCAACAATCACAAAGCAAACATCAACAATTTCTATTTTTTTCAATTTCCAACAATTTCTAATTTCCCATAATCACAAAACATACATCAACAATTTTCATTTTTATTAATTTCCAACAATCACAAAGCATACATCAACAATTTGATAAAAATTGTTGATATATAATCACAAAACATACATCATCAATTATTTCATTTTATTATAAACCCAATATTTGGTTTGATGAAAATAATGTGAGAATACAAAAATTATATATATGTTATTTATGGTATCATAATTTTCAAATTGAGAGTTACAAAATTTTCAATTTGATTTCAAGGATCTTAACTCTTAACAATAGCCCTTTTGTATTGCCAACTGAGGTACCGAACCAATGCAAGTTCAATTTCTAAATTTGTTGATTTAAAAAGGGTTTTCATTATATTCTAATTTTGTACCTTAAATTGCAATTTTTCTAGTCAACTTTCAAGGTAAACATGTTTCATTATGTTATAAATTTATGTCCTTAATTTATAATTTGCAACTTCATCTTTACCAAACCAAATACCAAACCGAACAACCATAAACCAAACCAACATAAATGACATTTATTTCAGAATTCAGATACACAAAACACAACCAATTCAATTCAGTATTCAGAATTTTAGATCACATTCCAACTCCAGTCAAATAATTTCATACATAAACACAACCGAACCCAAACCAATTCAGTATCCACTATCCAGATTCCAAAATGTCACATCATGCAACAACACAAAAAACACCGTCCAACACTCCAACCAACTCCAACATCGTGCATCATCCAACCAAATTACCAAAACCATCACAATGATCTAACATTCCAATGATGATGATCCAATCCAACACAACAAAAATTTTAATTAAGCATGAAATCTTTGAAATCAGGAAAAAAATCAAAAAACCAACTTCGGTTCTTTGACAGGTCTTCGAGTTTTGTCATGGGCTAGCGTCTGGACGCATCTCCGGTGGCTTTGGTGCAATGTAGCGGTGCTGCAGTACGGTGGCTTTGAATAGAGAAGGTGGTGGCATCTTCGAGTCCCCGTGGAGGAAGCGTCTTTTGCAACCGATGCTAAGGGAGGATGAGCGAAGGAGGCGAGTGCCAGAGCAAAGACGGCAATGCGAAAGTGGCGGCGGTTAGACACGACGGCGACAGTGAGAAGAGAAGAGGCGGGCAGCGACGTATGGAAAAGAAAGAAGAGGAGGCGACACCAACATTTAGAGAAAAGTGAAAAATGAGATTGAAGAATAGTCCAGGGGGTTGGGGATTTTAGGGATAAATTTAAAAAATTTGCAATTGGGTCTTTGAAGTTTTGGAAATTTACGGTACTGGTTGGTATCTTCCGGTATTGTTGGTATCGATCGGTACTGAATGAAAACCACTGATGTCGACCGGTATTTTAGGCCGTTACCGAGGGTTGCTCGTATTGTTCCATTTTTCGGCCGGTACAGTACATACCGACTGGTACCCCCCGAAACGATATAGTATTCTAAATGTTAGGAATGATACTAATTTGTTTTGAAACGTTAGGAATGAAAACCACTAATGTCCCAATTGATTTGAATAAGTTAATTAATATCTATTGTGATTTAGGGTTTATTGAATCTTTGAGCTAAGCATGGTAGAGATAGTGAGTAATGAACTATTACTTGGAGTGAGTATTTGATTCAGTGAGATGCAACAAATTTGTATGGTTTTAACATATGATCTTACCTTGATGACATTTGAGCTAAATTTGTTCCCTTGATTTGCATTTAAGTTTGAATTTCTTGAGGACAACCTAGAGTTTATCATAGGGGAGTTTGATAAGTTGTTATTCTTGATATAATTTTAGCTCTATTTTGTCATCATTTTTGTATCGAATGATGTTAAATTACCTTTAGTTTTTGTGAATCTGGTACTACTCCTTTGATTTTGGTATTTGCAGGTGTTTTGGGGAGATAATGAAGCAAACCCGCGGAATACATGATCTACCTGTGTAAAAACACACAGCTCGTGTAAAGTTGAAGTTCAAAGTTGAAAACCTAAAAGTTACATAGTCTGACCGTGTAGATTCACACGGACCGTGTATAACGGTTTTTCCTGACGGTTTTCCAACGATAAAAGGCAGTTTTTGGGAACAAAAGAGATCTTTTTGGAAGGAGATTAGAGGCTGAAGGTATTTGAAGCTGAAGATCACAAAGGAGGAGAAAGACAAGAATTAATAAAAGAAAAAGGAAAGCTTGAAGATTGAGAAATCAATATTCAAGAAGCAATTGAAGTTCCTTTTTCTCCTCTTTCCACTTATTATTTATTTTTAATGTTCATGCTTACAGTTTTACATTTTAGTTGAATTTAGTCATGAATTTGTAAATTCACTTATTCTGGGATGTTTGTTTCAACTTGAAACTTATGTGTTAAACCTTATGACTTTATTTCTTAATTCAATGTTGACTTTTGTAAAGTGATTTAATCCAATGTTGATTTGATCTATCTAATCTAAGGTTTCTAATTAATTAATGATGGATGTTAAACTAGGTACTGAAAAATGATGTTTAATATCTAAATTACTAGATTAGACTTTATTGAAAGAATATCTAGAAATATAACTCTTCATTAAGAGTACTTGAGATTAACCATTGAGTTCATTGGGCTGGGTTCGATTTTTAGTCTAGGAAACTAGCTTAAAAATTGGAATCAACACATCAATTGCTTAGAAAGAATTAATTGATAAAAGTGGGTTAATGTACTTGGATCAGTATTTCATTTCATAAGGATGACATGATTTCTTTATTGGGATGAACTCCTAGAATATTGGCTCAAATTCTGTTAATTGTGTATCAATTTTTCCTTAACAAAACAACTTTCATATTCAATTGCTTAGCAAATTTAAAAGGTATAAATTTGGTATTTTGACTTAGTCCTTGTGGATCAACACTTGATTGCTGCAACTAAACCCGTATACTTGCGAAATTCCTATCACTTTCAAAAAAAAATCATGTCCACTACTTAACTTCAAGGAAACTACTCCTATATGCTTAACATTAACTTTAAATCCATCTCTTAGTTGCACCATCAACTCTCCTTTATTTGGTTTGTGCCTACTTCTAAACTCCTGCAATGAGTTCGTCGTATGAATGGTTGCACTAGTGTCTAACAACTATGAGTTAGGAGGAACATCAACCCGATTTGATTCAAAACATACAAAGATTTGAGGTATACCTTTCTTCTTTGCCAAATAGTTCTTAAACTTCACACACTCACGCTGCCTATGCCCATGTTCATGATAAAAATTGCAGCTTCCATTAAAAACAGGCTTGGGCTTAGCACCAAAACTCTCACCAGGCCTAGAAGATAATGCAAGTTTATCATTACACTTCTTAAATTGAGGCTTACTCTGTTTGTTTCTATAAAATTTCTTCTTGTCACCACTCTTATGAGAAATGTGATGAATACTGTGGGACTTTCCTTTCTTCATAGTATGCTCCTCTTGAATAAGAATAGAAATCAACTCATTAATGTTCCATTCATCTTTTTGAGCATGGTAAGTAGTCCTGAGAACATCAAACTCATATGGAAGAGATTCAAACACCTGTCAGATTAGATAATCCTCTCCAAGCACAACTTTCATGGCCTTCAACTTGTTATTCTAGTTTACAAGCTTCATAACATGAACACCACCCACACCATCATACTTAGTCTTAGATTGTAAAGACAAGTAATTAGACTTTTTAGTCTTACAAAATTCTAGAATTTTTCACCAATAGCCTTGAGATAATTTTTGGCATTATCAGTTTCTATAATGCTCTCTTTAATAGTCTTCTCCATTGTATACTTGATGGTCATCAAACAAACCTTGTTAAAACGAACCCACTTATCATATTTAGCACAGCGGAAGTCTCAGTAGTAGGTTGTGCAGGCTCATCCTCAATGAGAGCAACATCAACATTAGAAACTGCCAAAAAAAGATTCAAGGATTCAAGCCAGTCCTCATAATTGGTCCCATTCAGCTTAATCAAAGATACAAAGCAAGGAGATTTAGGAAATGTATCAAGAATCAGAAAAATTGGGCAAACAACACAGCTAGGTTCTCATGAAATTGCAATCCTGTCTATGGGTCCCAAATTACAACACAGATCACCCAGAACATTAAATTATTCCTTAAAGCTAATATCGATAGGATATTGAAAACTTGAAGACATAATTCAATGAATTAAACAAAACATTAGAAACCACATTGATACAAAAAAACCGATAGGGTAAGTGCATTATTAACATAGTATCTAATAGATTCCCAATAACAACATCACAATTTATCTAATAGATGCCCAATAACAACATCATAATAGTATTTTGTAATAATTGGTCCACGATAGGTGAGCTCACAAAGTGAATGAGAATAGTGCAGTAACATATCTCAAGATTGTCCCATAGGTTTAGTTAGCACCACAACTGCAAAATCAACCATAGTAATCATATAATATAACATTATATGCATAAACTACATCCAAAATTAATTTTCGTGCATAACTACATAACATTGAGAGTACACAAGACCCCATAAAACGAAATAATACTAGAAACAAGTACAAAAATTTTCAAGAGAATTCGGAGAATACATTAGATTTTTATTAATTTAAAATTTGGGAAAATAAAAAATTCTATTATTCAAAAAATACCATAAATTAGAACTGGACAAATGGAGTAAAAACACAAAATTAGGGGAAAAAAGACCGACGAATCAGGGCGTACGCACTACACACACCACCACTACGTGTAGGGAAGAGTCAGCTAGGTCAGCCTACAACTTCTCCACCCGGATGACTGATATTTGGGTCATTCGACCCGGTTTGCAACTCAGTTTAGATAACGTCCATAACTCCTAAAATTTTAATCCGTTTTCAACCAAACTGGTATAATTAGATTCAAATTTTAACGATCTATCAAAGCCCTCAATCAATTTTATGAAAAATGCTACTAAAAAGGTTCAAAAAATTCTAAAGATACGGTTTTTCAAAAAAATAGAATGGTTTTCATGATTTGTTTTTAGGTTTTAGGGTTTTAAAGAACAAACAAAAAATTCAACACCAAACCGAAACAAACCAACAACAACAAAATTGATTTCACATAAATTAACAAAACATATTTCAAAATTAACAATTAACAAAAAATGAAAAAACTAATATCGAAAATTACCCAACATTAGCAATCACAATTAAGATTAACCTGGCTATGATACCAATTGAAAAGTAATTGGCATGAAATCAAAAATTAATTTCATAATTAATCAATACAATTGATTAACCCTAGGATTGTAACATGCTAGATTCAGTACTTGTATGGACAAATACTTGAAAATTATGGAACAATTGAATCCATTGTTGTTTTCTATAAAGCGAAGTTATAGAGACGCAGCAGAGGATTGACTACTACTTTTCCGAACCTTGATTAGTTTTTTATAGCAACATTGTATTTAACTATTTTGTCATTCAGTCTAAAGACTTTTGCTTATGATTGTTGCTATTATTGTTATTGCCATATACTTTATTGATATACTGCGCAGATACATTTAAATGTTTAAATATATATGGCATTTTGTTGGAGACATCTTGTACCCAGTTTCATTTTGTTGTTTTAAGATATTTTGTTATATCTCAATTGGCAACATGGGTAAATGCTTTGGCCATTTTATTTGGAATTGCACAAATAGAGCACCATTTTGTGTGCATTTCCTTATGACACATTTTGTTTAAGTCATTAAGGTATGAGTATCTTGCATATATGTTATCAGTACTCCTATCGAGTCTGATTTCTATACTATTAAGATACTTGTAACCTCATTTTTGGACTTATGATTAAGAGATTGTTGGCTCTATTTTGAAATCCTATTGTGGCCACATCTTGTATATCAATTTGGGAATTTGTTTTTGTTGTTCAATGATGTTGCCTATGCTGTCCATATGGGAGAATGATAGTATTTTATCATTATTTTTATGGACTAGCATAATAAACATAATTTTGTACAAACCCTAATTAATTTGATTTAATTTGATGTAAAGATAATTAGGCTTGGTATTTCTGTCTCTAACGTGTCATTGGGCCTGTGTTCATGAGCTTGCTATGATGGGTAGGCTTGTCCTATGTATTGCAGTGCACAGGAGGCCCTACTGCTAGTCAACCTTAAATGTAGTCGTGTTCATTGAGAACTATACGAGTTTTTTATGCTAATCAGAGATCGGAATAGCAGTAATCAATCATCTGTTGCATTTCTGTCACTTCGCTTCACAGAAAACAACAATTAATTCAATTATTCCACAATTTTTAGGTATTTATCCATACAAATATTGAATCAAACATGTTACAATTTTAGAGTTAATCAATTGTATTGATTAATTATAAAATTAATCTGTGATTTTGTGTGCCAATTATTCTTCAGAGATGAAAATATGCAGAACAAAAATTTGGAGACGGAACAGAAAAAAATTTGGAGACAAAACGAGACAAAAATTTGGAGATGGAACAGAACAAAAATTTTAGACAGTAAGGTGTTTGGTTGTAATGGACAGAACAGAAAAAACTGTCTCTGTCTCGAGAACAGAAATGTGTTTAGTTGTAGTGGACAAAACATAAAAACAGTATCAATGACGAAAATACCCCTACAGTATAATATGATTAGAAATATGTAATTCATTGATTATTTTAAATCGAACGATTTGTATTAGTAAAAAAGTTAACAAATAATAATGAAAACAATAACAATAAGAAATTAATTTCTTATAATAACAATAATAATAATAAATAATAATGATAGAAGAAGAAGAGGAAGAAAATTAATAATAATAAGGAATTTAATAATCACAATAATGATAAGAAAATTAATTATGAATAATAATGATAATAAAAAAATAAGAAAATTAATTTTGAATAATAATAATAATAATTAGAAAATTTATAACAATAATTAATAATAACAGTAATAGCAATAATTAATAATAATAATAATAAGATAATTAATTTCGTACAATAAAATTAATAAGAATAATAATAAAAAGAATAATGATAAGTAGAATATTTATAACAATAATTAATAATAACAACAACAACAACAACAACAACAACAACAATAATAATAATAATATGGAAACGAAATTAAAATAATCATAGATTAATGGATAACCAAGAACAACCAATTGAAGATGTTGAACGAAATATTCAATAACAATTAGCAGAAGTTACCTCTTTAGTACAAAAATTACATCTCAATTATACGGAACAAGCATGTACGACGTTAACTAAGCATAATAATGATAATGGAAAAGAACAACTTATATACGGCTATGAATCTGATCAAGAAGTATTAATGGAAGAAGAAAAACCCGAAACTAGTACATCACGTGAACTAAAACTCAAATAAAAAATAACAGGTGATAAACATAAGAAGGGATTCAATCCAACAAATTATTCATGGACTAAAGATAGAAATGATTTTCTTAATCAACAAGGTTACTATTATAAAGGTTCTAAAATACGAAAGTACCCATCAGAATATAAACATAAACATATAACATTAGGGATTGACAAAATACTCAATTTAGATTGCACCACTAATGCGGAAGACTTATTCTTTGAATGGTCTAATCGAATCCAACTATTATTACAAGTAGAAAAACCTTTTGGGGATCGCGAAGATAATAATGATTCATTATGGAATTTCACCCTTTATAAAACAACAGGAATTGTACAAAGGCTTTTATACTTGCCTTAAAAAGTACCCCTCATTATCAAAGTACTAGAACCGATGTAGATACCTTTGAAGTTATTGGAGATGAGATTTATAAGGAATTTTTGGAAAAGATATTATTCTTCACAAAGCGAAAACTAATCGAATCAATAGATTAAGAGCTTTACGACATTTGAATAATATGAGTATTTGTGATATCTATTATCTTAATAATTTTATATGTGAATTTCAAACCCATTACTATAAATTAGCACGATCGGAACAAGAAATGTATATTCATATCTTTATTCAAAAATTACCTTATCCTTTTAATATAAAAGTACAACAGAAATTTCAAGAAAGAACAAACAACCATACTATAGCACACATTCTAGGAGGAGCTATTCGCCTTACACGAGAATTATTAGTAGAACATTGTTTAGAAACTAAATTAAAACAAACATTGAAACATCAGCGTATACATCCTTGTTGTTCTCAAAATGCAGAAGTGCCACAATAATATGGCTATGAATCTAGGCGATATACTAGAAAATCTAAAAATAGACATAGGCAGTATAGAAATATACAACCCAGATATTATCAATCTAATAGACCATATAGATGGCGTAAATATAAACAAAGACCATATCAACCAAAATCATACCCTAAATATTTTAGAAAACGTAGAACCCATAAACCTTACAAAGCAACACTAAAGCATTGTCCAAAGAAAAAACGAGATTGTAAATGTTGGCTTTGCAAGGAAGAAGGGCATTATGCTAATGAATGTCCCAAGAAAAATGATAAAAAATGCACCAATAAAGTACATATCCTATATTCTACCCTACAACATCAATTACAACCAACTGAATTTGATTATAATACCGACTCAACTCTTTATATATATGAATCAGAAAATTTTCAAAATGAATAAACTTTACATAGTGAATCCGAATCAACAACTGAATCCCAATACAACTTTTATTCAAGTAATGATTCAGAATACTAACGTAAATGCATATATAGACACTGGAGCTACTATATGTATTACTTCAAAACAACTTTTAGATACATGGAAAAAATTAGACAAACCTTTAAAAATTAGAATTGCTGAAGGCAGTTTCAAATTTATCTGGTATGTCAGTTATTACAATAACATACTCATAGAAAATTATACATTCATGATTCCCTCAATATATCAACAAGAATTAGGATTACCATTTATTATTGGAAACAATTTTCTTAAATTATATAATCCCTTTTGTCAATATTTACATTATATTACATTAAAAACCCCCTATATCAAGGACATTAATAAAAAATCCATTATTTTGAAAATCCCTATTTATCACACAACTTATTACCAACAACTCAAACTCCTAAACGAAATACTAAATTATTTACAATTTTATCTTCTCAATAACACCTCTCTGCAACTGGAAGTTGATACTCTATTAGATGAAGTTTGCAGTGAAAACCCTTTAGATCCAGTCAAAAATCAGAACAATGAACTAATAGAAATCAAATTAAAAGATCCTCATCAAGAAGTTAATATCCAAAATAACATCCCTTATACTCCTCAAGATGTAAAAGAATTCATTATCGAATGTACTAAACTTTTAGAAAAATGACTTATTAGTCCAAGCACTAGTAAACATTCTGCACCAGCTTTTTATGACAATAATTCAGCAGAACAAAAGCGTAGAAAAAGAAGAATGGTTATTAATTATCGCAAATTAAATGAAGCAACTATAGGAGACGCATACAAATTACATTGAAAGGATTATATCATTAATAAACTTAAAGGACACACTTGGTTTACAACTTTAGATGCCAAATCTGGATACTGGCAACTTAGATTACATGAAAATAATAAGCATTAACGACATTTACTTGCCCTCCTCAAAAACCTTACTAATGGAACGTATTACCTTTTAGACTTAAACAAGCACTTAGTATTTATCAAAGATTTATGGATAACAATCTTCAAGGATTAGAAGAATTTACATTTGTATATATCGATGACATTATTATTTATTCCAATCAAGATAAGTTAGATCATTTGCAGAAAGTTCGCATTGTTTTACAACGATGCAAAGAAAAAGGATTACTTTTAAGTGAAGAAAGAACGCATTGCTCAACAGAAAATTGAGTATTTAGGAATGCAATTCAATCATGGTTATTTACAATTACAACCAAATATATGACAAAAATTACAAACATTTCCTGATGTATTACAAAATAAAAAACAAGTACAACAGTTTCTTAGATTATTAAATTATATTTCTGATCAAGGATTTGTTAAAGAATTAGCAAAAGAAAGAAGAAGTTTACAGTTAAAATGTAGTACCAAATATCAATGGCACTGGACTCAAGTAGATACTGAAGTTGTTCAACGACTAAAGGAACTCTGTAAGCATTTACCTACTCTTTATAACTACAATCTCAAGGATACACTGCTTGTCCAAATGGATGTAAGCTTTGTACATGGGTAGGATGCCTTTTGGCACAACCACCCAAGCACAAAATGTACTATCTTTGCAAATATACTAACGAGACTTTTAATTCCTCAGAATTAAAATACCACGTTCATGAAACGGAAACATTGGCCTGTCTCAAAACTTTGAGAAAATGACGCATAGATCTACTGCTGGTTGAATTCAAAATTCAAACGGACTCTCAACAATTATGTGGATTCACCAAGTACCAAATCAGCACTAATTACAATCAAGGACGACTCATTCGATGACAATTAGAGCTAAGTCAATTCTCTTTTAGCATTCAATATATTAAAACCACTAACAATTCTCTTGCAGATATACTTACTCGAGAATGGAAGAAGTTATAAAACAATTGGAAGATACATTATTATTGAAGGAAGCAAAATAAGTAGAATTACAACAGAAAGTTGGATCAGTCACCAAAGAAATCAATAGACTCAGAACTAACATTGCTTTACTAAAGGAATAAGATGAACCCATCCCAAAAAAAGCTTCAACATTATCATTAGCCTCCTCTACTAATCAGAATCCTCCATTACAAATTTCACCACAAAAACCATCTACACCTCCACCTACTTCACAAAAACAACTTGACCATCAAGAATCCAAGTTCTATGTTATTTACAATGGCCCTATGGCAGGCATATATGATCAATGGCACAAAGCTGCCATACACATCAATGGAAAAAGTGGAATTATTCATAAGAGTTTCTCCACTCAAGTAGAAGCAGCAAAATCATTCAAGGAATTTCAGCATCCACCTCTTAGACCACAATACAAGATAGTTTTAACAGCACCATCTACTACAGCACCAAATATGACCTCTCTTGGAAAAGCCATAGATTTGGAAAGGATTCATTCGATTCCATCCAAAGCAGTACAAGAAGGAGCTAGAATATTAACTTCAAAAATGTTCATTGACTGTTTTCAAGCACTAAATGAATGGACAACAGAAATGAAGCAATTTCAAGATTATCTACAGAACCACGGACGATATGGCCCAAAAGCTATTGTCTTCCCCGGAGTTGACCCTTTGACTACCTATCTACTATTCCAAAGTGGACTAATTGACACCATTTATGTCTAGAGTTTACAACTATTATTAGATTTCCCTCTTGGATTAACCCATGCTATTAAAAATTACAAGGAAAGATTTGCCAAGGATCGTGAAATATACATCAAGATCTACAACAGTTATCCTATCTTTGAAGAAGTTGAAGCAGATAAAGCAACCACAGCAGTGATCAAGGTACCAAGAATTGCTTATTTATAAGTTGGAGTTAGTAATTTATTATATCCACCAGTAGATAAACCTCCAAGATACGAATTTCATTAGGATACCATCAATAAACTCAATCTCAACTGTTTGGAAGGAGTATATAATCAATGTACTCGCATCAATGGTGAATCATTATTGAAGATTAATCACAAAGGACCACAGACATTGATGACATCAGCCTACAAGACTCCTATACAACAAGATGCCCTTCAACTTATTCAGAAGTTCAAACAACCATTTGACAAACTTGATGATTTCTTTGACTCATTCAGTAATGCATGGAAATATGCTATCTGAAATCAAATACGAGAATATCCAGATCATCATTGTGCACACTGTCCTACCCACTACAAGGAAATCGTTAAATAGCGACGGAAATATACCGACAGAAATTATATCGTATGTGATTTGCGACGGTACTCACAAATCCGTCGGTGAAAGAAGAAAAGTTGCGACGGTACAGAAATCCATTGTCAATGGTGGAGGGAAAATTTGGCGGGGAGTTATAGCGACGAAAATATGCCGATGAATAAGTTTCCGTCTGTAAATAGGGACGGAATTAAAATTCGGTCGGCAAAATTTATCGGCAAGAGAAGTTTCACCGACGGAAATAAGCCGTCGGTATATTTCAAAACGGCGTCGGGAAACTAGGTTAGGAGGTTTAATCCTGCGACGGTCTTTTTTAATTATACCGACGGAGCATTCCGTCGCTAAAATAAAATTAAATCCCTGCGCAGCCGTCTTTCTTCTCTCCTTCCCCGACTCTCCTCCTCTCTTT
>JAOTIZ010000201.1:17411664-17427403 GCA_027123425.1 Erythroxylum panamense | reverse complement strand
TCGTTAACAAGAAGTGGCCTTTTCCATGAATGACAATTTCTTATCCAAACCAAAACTGCACGTCTGTTTGAAGATTCGGAAGGATTAAAATAACCATAAAAATAAAAGAAGCAGACGTGTTACCGCCGCTGATAACCAAAGGCAGAACAAAAAGTTAGCTACAGAAACATCAAGGGAAAAAAAGAAGGCGAAGAAGAAGAAGAGTAGACTATGATTATGGGATTGATTGATGTTAGCACAAGGCGTGCGTTTTATGAATTTGTACAGTGGAGAGTAGACACGCAAAGGCTTATGTCAGTGATAGAACTAGCGAGGGCCTTGTCTTGGCTTTTATAATTTAGTCGGCAGCTCTCGTCTCGCTCTGTATCATTGGCATCAAGTCTTCAATCGGCGGTGTAGTCGCTTGTTTGCATCTTGGTCACGTCAAATACAAATAACCAAAGCAGGACTGTTTATGTTTTGATGCACCAACAAAATACTTGCGCTCAAAAAGACAACATCGTTAAGACTTAAGATAGTAAGAGATTTTTTTTTTTTTTTTGAGGGAAGTAAGAGATTTTTTTTAAAACATATTCATACAGTTTCTAATAATCACACGTATTGAATAGTGTAGACCATATCTGTCTCACCCACATTTATATTCTATACTCAACCTCACACATGTTTTCCGAGAAGGAAATTAATAAGCAAACTTTTTAGAGACTTTTTAGCTCACTTGAGTTTGGCAGAAGTCTCTGTCGAGCGCATCTGGCTTACCCCCTTTTGGTCGGGACAAGATCTTCTGTTTAATATTATCTTGTCTTATTTTGTCTCATAAAATCTCAATCGTTTATTTTACAGGACCTACACAGAATTCACGCATGACCTATATAAAATTCACATAAATAAATGACTGAGATTTATTGGACACAATAAAATACCATAATATTTGACAGGAGATTTGGACTCTTCTTAGCCTCAGTCACCAGCTGCGCGCTAATGCATAAGGGGTTTTGTTTAGCAGTTAATTTATTGTTTATTCATCTGCTGTAACCAAAAAAAATACTCAACGAAAGTTGTGTTTTTCTTTCGACCATGGTTGTTTGGCAGCTTTGTCACGGCCTCTACCCTTGCTTGTGTCGCCACATTTTTATAAGGACATGTGAAATTGCGTATATTACACGCCTCTATATTTTATGTACATAAAATATATACGTGACAAATAAATGGAATTAATATAACTAAGTATATGTATTTTTGTTTTTATTCCTTAATTTGATTATTATGTAGATTTTTATTTTAGTTTTTGATTAGGATGTGCCTCCTTCTTACTCCACTTTAAAACGCTTAGGATCTTAATAGGTTTTTGAACTGGAAATAAAATAATTATAACTTTTCTCATTACATAATATACTTCAAATAACATATAGACCAAAGAATTATAATAAGATAATAAGATAGATAAAACTAAATAGTGAGACAACTAAATCTTTTGGAAAAACAATTTTCTGAATTTTGTCACTTTATTTTGAACAAGTTATTTAATAATCAAAAAAATCATTGAATAGGTATTTTAATTAGTTGGTCTGTAATTGAAAAAAATAAAAATTTAAGCATTTTATTACCACTTTTTAAAATTTGGACTTGAATTAAAAAAATTGAAAGTTTGAACATTTTATTGCTACTTTTTAAAGTTTGTGATATAATTAAAAAATTGGCAAAACTTGTGTGTTTTTTAGTAATTAACCCTATTAAATAATTAAATAATATATATTTTGTTAATAATAAAATCATACTATGAAAGGACAATGGAAAAACAAAATCAATTTTTTTTTTTAAATTATGATAATAGAAAAAACTGAAATAAACGATTTTTTATAGAATTTGAAAAAAAAAGTAAAAACGAATCAAGCGAAACATGGTCATGATGAGGTGAGCTTAACATATCCAGTGCTTAAAAGGTCCAGACGGCTAACTTCAGCACAATGCCCTTTCTTTTCTTTTCTTTTTTATTACAAAGGAAAGAGAACAAAAAGATCACAAATAACGGAGATACACAGCCCCGCTCGCATCTTGGTGAAGCAGCTCTAGGATGGCTCCCGGAGGCTCGCGAAGAATGAACAGGCCCGGTTCGAAGAAACGAGCACAGGCGGGCTTGCCGGGGGGCACAATGCCCTTTCTTTACATGTATAGTTTACAAAAGATGCTTAAGAGGGTTTCAGAGTGTAAATTTCTTACTAGAAAATGCCAACCAAACCAAAATTGGCAAACAAACAAAAGAATGTATGGTTTAGCTTCCATGTTTGTTACAACATAGAAAAGAACACAACACTAAGAAGCTACATTGTTTCCAACCCTCAGCAATAAGTAACAGGCTTTTTCCCTACATTTCATTGAGGAAGAAGTCTCTCCTTTAGTCCGTCTGAACATGCTAACTTGGATGGAGGCGTAGAACGTTCTGACTCGGATGATCGGATGAGAGTATGCATAACAATCATTACAAGGACCAATAGAGCGGCAGAAAATGAAATAGCTTCCCATGAGCCCAGGATAGACAAGCATTGGAACAACTTGACAATACAGTAGAGGAGGAGGATTGACCATAATGTAACAACCTGCATAAGACATGGATGAGTAATGAATGATACGAAAATCCATTTCATTGTCGTAATTCAGGTTTAAAATTGTCTCACAAATAAAGGCGTTTTTGGCCGACCATTGTCCTGATGCTTTTCCTCACCAAATATGTTCTTAGCGTTATACACTTCCAACATAGCATCCTGGTAGGTTGTGAATCGAAGATCAGACAGACATATACATCTTACCAAAGTGTAACTAAAAGCCGTCCTGCACCACAGACTAATCTATAAATGATGCTCTGAGTATCTTAAGCATAAACTTTCCAAAAGAATGCATGAGAAAATAATGAAGAAACTACACTTTAATTATTACACTTTGCCAGTGTTATTATGCAGCTGCATATCCTAAATTGCATTTGCGTGCCCGATTGATAAACTACCAAGAAAAAAACATCACAAACTATGAAGCTGCCTGGGAAACCGAACAGCTCAGCCAATTCTAGTCTCAAATCCAGGCAAAGTGGGAGGTAATTCATCCTGGATTTCCTACAAAGCCTCTATTGAAGCTTTTGTAAAATAATACCACCCTCAAAGGTTATCTGAAACTAACCGTGAATAAAATGAATGCTTTTTACCAGAAAATTTGTTTAACAAGAACTAGACAACAATGGTAAGCATTTATTGATTTCAACACCTTGTTCACAAACACTTCTTTGCACCATTGAGCAATGCCATCGGTTGTTGCTGGGAGTTCCTCCATTGAATGGCGCTTTATTTGCAACTTTATCTGCAAATAAGAGACAGAAAGCTAATAGATGTCACAAATACAGTTCAACTAACAAGGAGGTGCAGTTACAAGCAGTACTAGAAGCTTACCACAGAAGATTTCCGAGCAAAGATTCTTAGCAATGTAGGTGCTGGATGCGCTTTTGGAACAGCCACTGTGCAATCGTAAATTACTGGAACAAATGAGCGCAAATGAGTTACTGCAGCCACAAAACCCTGAAAACGACGCAAACTAAAATATTGGTAGATGAGCATTATAACCAGAGAAAGCATCCTATCGACGTCAATCAGGAGGAAGCATTCATTTGGATAAGCTAATAATGGTAGATGAGCATTATAACCAGAGAAAGCATCCTATCGAGGTCAATCAGGAGGAGGCATTCATTTGGATAAGCTA
The DNA here is from genome assembly GCA_027123425.1 of Erythroxylum panamense. Taxonomy (NCBI): domain Eukaryota; kingdom Viridiplantae; phylum Streptophyta; class Magnoliopsida; order Malpighiales; family Erythroxylaceae; genus Erythroxylum; species Erythroxylum panamense. The sequence continues at coordinate 17,423,662 of JAOTIZ010000201.1, read as the reverse complement.
ATAAGAAACCAAGCTTCTATTCACACTAAAAAGTGGAAGTTTCTATTGGCACAAAAATAAGTTCCTGTGCAGGCTCAATATTCTAAATATCATTAGGAACAGAAAAAGCTTCAAACCTGAAATAGCAAAATAACTTTGCCATTACATATGTCAAAAAAAAAATGCAAAAAGTAGGCTTCCAGCCATAAATTCTAACAGCCATCACCTTGGTACGAGGAATCAAAACGTTCCTGGGGATAGGCAGCCCTCTTGAAGAGGCAAATTCTTGAGCTACTTGAAGCTTTTCCTGTGTGAAGCGAGTTCCTTCGACAAAAAGAGCCAACCAAAAAGGCATAGGAAAATCTTCCAGCTGCTTGAAACCTGACTGCAGCGCTGAATCCTATGAGCTATACAAAATGATAGAGAAAAAAACAGCTAAAGTGAATGCGATGCGTGCAATAACAATCATTTTAAGCAGTACCTTCAATGTCTCTTCATCTTTAGCCCAGCTTCTTTCTAGAAAAACATAACCAGAAAACCACATTGACCAACCTATGATCTGCCATCAGTTCAGTACACACCAATCACTCAAATTAAACCTACTATCCAGAACCGCAAACTGAATTAGGAAATCATAGGCAAATGCCAGCAACAAATAGCATTGTTACAGAAGACTTTCAAAAGAAAAGAGTTTTAGGTCATGAAGACAATTGTATAAGAAGACCCAACAAATATTGCAAAAATGGAGCGAAACAATCTGTATATACTATAGCAAGGTGAGGAAGGTGTAACAACGACTAGCAGGACAATACTATTGACGAATAAATGCATGCATTGGGAGATAAAATGCATGGAGTGATCCCCAGATATTGAGTTCGGGCAGCAATTACCCTGATGACCACAGCTCCCAGGAAAAAGTATTTGCAGTACAGTGCATCACTTGATTGGGTTTACAGGAGTGTTTATGAGTGTGCTTATGAGTGTGCTATGTGCACATCCGTAAGTGTGTTAAAGAGAGAAAGTGCTGACTTTGGTCAATGTGTTCAGCAAAGCATAATGTAGCGCTGGGGTTGGTATGATTTCCAGTAATGTCACTAGTGGATTTAGTGAAGTACTTATCCAAGAAGGGTTAACAAACAAATCAACCATTGTAGCTTTTTGACACATCTACACAATACACAAAATATCTTTTCTTTTTCTCCTCAAAATATTTTTTTTCAAATTTTGATAAGGGATCAATATTTCTTGTGTTCTAATTTTCACACCGAATAGAACTTCAAACATTTTCTTTCAAAATGCCTGCAATAGTACTGAGAAGTTTAAAATGTGAAGCATCAGCAATTGTGAGTAGTGAGCAAAATATATACTAAAGTCACGTTTGATTAACCTTTAACTCTTGATTGTTACTACACAGATTATTTATCAGATGAAATTCCAATAACAGAGAACTGTTGATTATAACTCACAGGAAGGAATCTTGCTTCTTTCTTGATTAAAGCCAGGGTGCTGCCAAGGCAACCTGTGCGCTGTTATAAATCCATATCCAGTGAGGAAGGGAAAGGAACAAAACTCCAAGAATAGAAGGACAAGAAAACGTTTCGAAGGAATAAGTAATGAAGCTAAATGAAACACTGGAATCAGTTACAATAATTGCTATTAAAGACCCAAAATAGAACTTTCAGTAATCCAAATTCTTTTTGTTGCCCAAATACAAAGCAAACATATTGTTATAAGTTACATTTATTTAATATTCAGAAAGAATGATTGCATTTAAAAAAACAATGTTGAGATATGGAGCCTGATAATCAGCTTTGGACTTTACACCAAGCCCACAATAAATACGTTATATTCTCCTAGTGTATCATATCATCGAAAACAATTCACAGTAAATAAAAAACCCTAGCCGCCCGTAGATGTAGCCATATTTTGGTGAACCACGTAAATCTATGTGTTCGTTTTATTTTCCGCACTGTTCTTTGATTATTGTGATTGATCATCCATAACAAACAAGCCTTAAATCACAAAGTCAAGTAACCTTGGTCATTTGATCATAATTTTCTTCTCAAGTAAAAGGGAAAAACAAGCACAAACCACAACAGGATCATGCTAGTAGAATGTAAACTAATCCAGAGATGGAGGATAAAATCCACATCAGAAATTTGTGGTATTCAGGAATAAGAGCTACCTTTTATAAAAGAACAAATTATTGTTTTCATATATTAGAAAGCATAACTGTTCCAAGTAGAAGGTTTTGAGATTTGAACTTGGAATATTTATACAGTCTTTTGCTGTCTAATGATGTAATTTTTACCCTGTCAGGAATAAAAAGTCTGTAAAATCTAGAGAATAACTGAACATTTAGATTAAGGCCCTTCAAAGTTGTCAAAGGATAAATTACATGAAAAATATAAGATATATTTGGAGATAAGCACCTGAGCGATGGTCAAACCAACAAGCCAGTCAATATCACTCCTGTGATTGCAGATGACCAATGCATGTTCTTGACCTGGATTTGTCAAACAAGTTACGCGTTCAGATTGAATCATGAAGGAGCAAAAAGAACAAAAAAGAGAAGATACTTAACCAATAATGAAAACCAGCTTACCCATTAATTCAAGTGCGTCATCATCTGCATAAAGTTCAATCTACATTGCCCACATTTAAAGTATGAGCTTGAGGGAGGGAAAACTTATTTGAGACTAAGGGAAGAATTTTAGCTTATATAAGGTCAAGTGCAAAGGAGAGAAGAGAATACAGAATGACTTGTTATTAATTAGGTTTTAGCCCTTTATTTATTTATATTAGTAGGGCAATATAACTTTAATATTTACAACATAGGAAACTTCCTATATAAGATCCATAACATAATTATATTATATATATAACATTAAGCAACACAGAGGCTCTAGATTCTAACTTTGTCAAGCTATCATGTAAAGAGTATAAATGGAGAGCGTAAGCAGAACTAGATGAAGAAAGAACATAATGCAGTACAGAACAAAGATTTACCAGGAGATTTTCTTCCTTCTCTACCTTCATCATTGAAAAAACTTATTGGGTTATGCCTAAGGAGCTAGAGTACAGTTATTGAAAGGATAAAACCATTATGTGAATATATTAATAATCAAAAGGAACTCATGCAATAGAAAGATAATGACAACAGCATAGATACACATAGCCAACATTGGACCTTAAGTCAGGGACAAACTCTGGCTGTTTTAGTATGGAAAACAAGAAAGAGGCCTTTCCTAGTGAATCACCTGTATCATTTAGCCCAGTACATTTGGGATATATGATAACTTTGAATTTAGGTTATTATAAATGTACAAATAGACTGCATCTTTCACACAAGCTTATAAGTTCACTAATGAATTCTTTGATATATAAGCTAATCAACTGATCTACACATAATTGCTGCTTGAGTGAGATGCAAAATAAATATAATTATGCAGCAGTGAATAGATGTAAACAACAATAAGTTGCTAGATAACTAATCAACACCTTCAAATTCCCCCACCAATCGACAAGCCATATGAGCTCTAGCAAAAGCAGTTCAGAAACTATCTTGTTAATCCTTCTAAAGACGTTCTTTGATACTGGACGAACAAGGATGAAGAGGACTACCTGAAAAGCAAAAAGAAAACGGTAAAATTAGGATATATTCGCTCAAATTTTCCAACAAGAAGAAATCATTCATCTGCAGTAGCTTACTTTTTTCCAGCTTTAGAAAGGAAGTTGAAGAAAGAAACCAATAGATGATTTTGCCACTTAAAAGTGTAAAATTGTTATGTAGCTGGTAGTTGGATGGTAGTTATGATAGTTGACATGGTTAGTTTCCGCCAAAAATAACTAGCAGCAGCAGTTAAGAGTAACAGCTGAAATCTCAGTCATCTAATCATTGTGTAAATAAGAAATGAAGTACAAAGAAGATTATTCATTAAATATAATACAATCAGTTTTCTCTCTCTATCTTCTTGTTTCCTTCTTCCTCTTCTTATCCACTTCTTTTCTTGATCTAATTCTGGAAGTTAATTTCTGAAAATACTACATATCATTGGTATCAGAGCTCTCTTGATCTAATTCATTTCTGAAAATACTACATATCATTGGTATTCCTGACAATGTCGAACAATAACAATAAGCAAGATTTTAGGATCTTGAGAATCTCATTATGGGAACTTATGAGAAACATAGCAGAGAAATTGAAGAAATCAGAGAACAGAATAATAAAGCTATGGAGGAGATCAAAATGATGATTGTGGGAATTGCTTTACAAGCTACAGAAGTTGAACTCACTCTCAATAGCAAGCTACTAGTAATGGCAATGGAATCTTGGGAGCAGGATGGAGCAATAGTGGAGGTAATTGTCACCACACCAAATTGGAAAATCCTTGATTTGATGTCAAAGATCTGAATAAATGGGTTTATAAGACAAATCAATTCTTTGAAATTGATCACATGATGGATGTGGCTAAGGTGAAGATTGCTCCCATTCATTTGGATGCTAAGGCTTTCAATTGGTACAACTCAATTTTGAAGACGGTAGAATTTGTGGAAACTTTATCAACAAGGTTTGCAGAGCAGATGCTTGTGGGTTCAATTTCTAAACTCAAGAAGTTGAAATAGGTGGATTCACTTCAACATTATATTAATGAATTTGATATGAAATTAAGACAAATTTGAATGAATCTCAAGCCATTAGCCATGTTCTATGAGGGCTAAGAGGAGAAATAGAATTTTCAACAAGGCAACAACCTCGGCTTATGTCCTAGCTAAAGTTCAAGAAGTCTTGTGAAAGCTTCGGTGGATAACATGGGTATGTTCTAAGGAGTGACCAAGAATCAACAAGGCACAGTTGCAAAAACCATTTTTACTCCTAATATGAGTAATAACGCGCCTAAATTAGGCATGTTACCCTTGCCTACTCCTAATAATGTCGCTAGTAATGGAATTCCAAATACAATGCCAACTAGAAATTTAACTAGTAAGTAAATGGAAGAAAGGAGACAAAAAGGGCTTTGCTTTTGGTGTGATGACAAATTCATTCCAGGACAAAGATGTAAGAATCGACAATTGTATATTCTAACTGTTGACAATGATGAAGTTAAGGCAACAAAATTTCAAGGTAAGGAGGACAAAAATAAACAATCATCAGCAATTAAAAATTTTAAGGCAACAATGTATTTAAAAATTCATGTCGACAATCTGTTCATCAAGTAAGTGATTGTCAGAACTATGTCCCACAAAGTTATTTAGGAATTTTAGTTTGAAGGCTCAAAACTCTTAACAATTTCAAGCAGGTGTTATTTCTTTTCCCTCAACCACCCCCTTCTAGTGTGGTTTATTATTACATGAACTACTCCTCTCTCAACAAAAATTTTTTTCAACATATTGTTAAAGAATTCTTTCCCATTATTACTTTGAAATATTTTAATTTTACTCTAAAATTGTGTTTGAATCATGTTATAAAAGTTCGAAGACTCTTTCAGCATTAGATTTTTCTTTTAAGAGTATCACATCAATAAATGTAATAAACCAACGTTTCCCATAAATGTAGCAACTCTAGAAGGCCCCCAAAATCACTATGGATTATGGTAAATGGTTGTGAAGTTTTGTAAGGTTGTAGTGAAAAAACTGTACGATGATGTTTTCCTAATTCACACTACTACTAAAATGTTGAAGGATTTTTATTTATGAATAACTTCGGAAACGAATGCTTTAAATGGTGAAAACTTGGGTGGCCTAGTCGTTAATGCCATAACAAAACTTCATTATTACTAGAAACTGAAATAGAATAGAAACAAGTTTGTTGGTCTTGCCTTCTAAAGGTCCATCCTTTGTGAAAAACATAGAGGCCACTATATGTTTAGCATCCCCAATCATCCTCCCCGAGGTTAAATTCTAAAATTCACAATAAGAAGACTAGAAAATTACTTAACAATTATGATCAAGAGTAAGCTTACTCGCAAACAAGAGGTTGTATGATAGGTTAGGAATATGAAGAACATCTTTGAGTTTTAGGAAAGGAGAGATAGACACTGTTCCTTCACTCCGAAGCAAAGGAAACATCAGCAATTTTTATCTTTTGATTTCCAAAACATGGAGTATAGACTAAAAAACAATGCGGAATACTAATCATGTAATCTGTGGCACCCGAATCTAATATCCGAGGGCCATTAGTGTTCGTGCAGGCCAAAGACATAGGGAAAGTATTACCTGAATAAGATAGAAAACATGACGGATTAGGATTATTTTGAGATTTAAACATTTTGTGTAGATGCTCTATTTGTTCCTTAGTAAAATGAAGAGATTCTGGAGGTGATTGTTGCCTTGGATCACAACTGTTCACTTGGAATTCTTGAACTTTTCCTGCCTGGTTTCTTTTTCTAATTAGTTGGTTTCGCATTTTGCTTTAGTAGCTTCCCCTGGTATGCTATAGTTTTTTACAATGGTCACACCAAGGTTTCTGCTTTCCACTACGTTTATCTCCTTCACAGTCAACTCCTCGATTCACAAGAGCTGAATCTTCATTCTTTGTTCTATTTTCGCCAGCATTCTTTAACATCACTTGTCTTCTTGCTTCTCTCGGTACTTTTAAGAAAACGTCTCTTATGGTCAGTAAAGGTTTTCGGCCTATAATACGACCTCTAACATCATCCAGATCTCTATTTAATTCGGCTAAAAAGACAAATATGTATCCTCTTTCAACCTTGTACAGAGCACTTACACTTGGATTTACCCAATTTTCTTCATCAAACAAATCTAGCTCCTACTATACAGACATCATTCATTATAATATGCTGTTGCATTTTCCACATTCTAGTGTTTAATTCAAATAATTGTGAGTGGTTGTCCGGATCTTAATATGTTTCCCTAACTGCTTCTCAAACATCATGAGCTGTTGGCATGAATATGAAGGGCTTCCTAATAGCTGGTTCCATAGAATTGATTAACCAAGCAGTAACCATTGAGTTTTTCAAACTCCACTACTGAAACCAAGGGTCGTTTGCAGCTGGAAGTTCGATCTCACCATTTAAATATCTGAGCTTCCCTTTGTCGTCGATCATCAAACATAAGGATTGCGACCATTCAAGGTAACTTTTGCATTTCAAATTGTGAACGATAATTTTAAGAGAGTTTTTTGACAAGAAATTGGTGCAGACATGCTACTTCCTCCTACCGAAGTTGAATCGTTACTGTCATCTGAAAAAGTCGAACCAAAACCCACCATGGCTACCTTGAAATTCATGATCAAATCCTATAGCTTCGATACCATATTGACAAAACTGGATAGGAAAACCAGACCTAAAGTTTTGTTGTATTGTGCATTTATTTCTTAACCAATACATCTTAAATACGAAAAAATGCAGCCAATATAAAATCTCTACTAATCTGCAGCAACCTAATTATGCTGATTTATCTTATCCTAAATCTAGGATAACAACAACAACAATTCAATGAAAGTCTTATTGATACACAGGGTCTGGAGAGGTCCAATAGTATGCAGCCTTACCCTTAACTAGTAAAGAGACTATTTTCAATAGACCCACATGAAGAATAAAAGAAAAAAAGAAAGAAAAAAAACAAATACATATACGTATTAAATAATAAAATAATGATAATTTAAAATATAATAGACATAAAAGATAGCAACAATAAATAAATAAAATAAATAAATACATATAAATAAAAATATAAAAATAATTAATACAATAAATATAAAACAAGGTAAAGAGTCAAATAAAAGATAAAACATGTAAATAAACACACAACCAAAAAAGAAGATAAGTTAACAAATAAATCAAATAAGCCATTACAAGAAAATATTTGGGCTAAGTAAAGAAATGTTTAGGTTAGTTAACTAAGAGGAAAGTATTACATATTGAATATTTAGGCTAAATAGAAAACATAAGACTTAAAGAAAAATGTTTAAAAAACTTATGAGAATAAAAAGAACCTTTCCATGTGAGATCTTTTATTTGAATCCTAGTACGCCAAAGTTTTCTATTGAGGGTCGTGTCTTTAGTAAGTTTCAGCAGTCATATCATTCTTAATCACTTTCTCCCAATTCTTCTTAGACCTTCTTCTTTTTTTTCAATCTTTAAGTAGAATCTTCTCGCATCTTTTCACTTGAGCGTCAAGGTGTCTCCTCTTAACATGCTCGAACCATCTAGTCTTTGTCTCATCTTAACATATTCCTATTTTGATGGGATCATTATCTACTAGATATTACATTTCCTAATTTACCAACACATTCCATCGAAGTTGGCAATACATACTACTAGCTAAGAGAATTTATTACTAATGGACAAAGAGTTCCTATGGGTTAAATGGATCCATTCTTATTAACTAAATGGGGATACCATTTGGAGCTGTAAACCCCTTACAAATTCACCATCGCTAGTGTTGAAAATGCTCAAACTCAGAGGTAAGTTGCAACTGAATATATGCAGCATGAATGACAATGGAAATGAGACCTCTTTTGTGGTTTGAAAATTGGCATAAATTTGAACCTCTATTCAAACTTCCTTTCTACCAACAAGTTAAATACTTGATGCATATCTAGATTCTAGATCAAGGCCAAGGAGGTGGGGAGGTGAAGAGAATGGAGCTGTAACCTGAGAGGATTCATTAATATTATGGACAAAGTACCAAATTACAACACCAACTTGGAAATGGAAGATAAAATCATTTGGAAAGTCAACTAATCTGGAACCTTCACATTAAAATGCCACCTACTAAAGTTAGACGGTTCAATTTGGTTTGGGGTTAGAACTGCAACCCAAGAGTAAATTTATTACTATGGCTAGCAACTAAAAACAATCTCTTACTAAGGATAGGATCAAAGGAATGAATATTGACAACATCTATTGTCTTTGTAACTTGGATCACAAATCTCTACATCACCTATTTTTCAGCTGTGAATTCTCCAAAGCAATTTGGAGGAGGACATCGAGCTGGAGCAACCTCTACTTTGTCAATGTAATATGGAAACTATCATTACATGGTCATGCATGCATATTTTTCAATCTCAGGCACACAAGAAGCTATTCAAAATAGCACTAAGCAGTTGTGTATATTGGATATAGAGGGAAAGAAATTGCAGAACTTTCCAACATGCTCAGCAGAAGATGGATGGACTGATAAGGGCACTAAGAAGTTGGACGAGGGAGTTGATGATGGTCAAAGCTTGTGCATTTCTTCTCAATTATGGTTGACTAATAGCCTGGAATGTATAGAGAAGCATAAGCATGACAAACATCTGACCAACAATCTATTGAAGCAATTCATCTAGCCTGCTAACCAGTTAGGGCACTCCTTGTAACTTATATGTCTAATGCCTCCAAGTCCCCATTCCTTAGCAATTTGATCTTTTGAGCTTTTAAGCTTTGGTTTGTAACTAGTCTCAATTAGGAAGTTTCCTCGTGCTTCACATGGTATCCTTGTATTGCTAGGTAATCCTTGATATATCCTTGTACATCTTTTGGGGTTTTAATACGTCTTTAATCATGATCTTTAAAGAGCAAAAGATATAAAAAGAAAAAAAAAACAGGAAATGCGTACTGAATGGGATAAAATTTGATAAGAATTGAATAGGTTCACATTCTTTTAAGATCTCCGGTGACAAAGACTAAACAGCCAAATCACGAAGGGTTCATGCTTACAAATCTTGGAACAAATATTACGTAATCTAATTGACAGGATAATTAGAGTTGGAGAATCAAAATACCTTATTAATCCAGATGAACTAGTGTTAGATTCATATTGGATCCTACAGAACGTAATTTAAACCCGGGGCAATTTTATATCACGAAAATGACTCCCTAACTCATCAGTCCTACAAATATAAGGCCATGATTATGACCTGCCAAGAAAGATTTAAAATGCCAACATTCGGCATAAATGATCCAACCTTTTGCATTTCTATTGTCTTTCACTAAACTAATACAGCCAGTCCGTTCCACGTTCTAGGAAGTGTATCTACGTAAAAATCAGATTTCTCAGTGATGACCCGATTATAATAAATTATGACCATCTCTTCACCTCTGTTACGATACATTTGAATCCAAATGAATTCATGATTTCTGTTTATCGTGTAAGATTCCAAAATGATCAAGGGTAAGAGGGAGAAGAAGAAGAAACAAATGAGTTTTAATGACAAACCTGGATTAAATTTACAATGAAGCCAGAGACGAAGAAGAGTATTCCAATAGGTAAAATGGCAACAACGGCGAACACCATTGCAGCTCGACCAACCCAATGAACAAAAAGCAGAGAGAGATTGGGGTGTCACAGTTTGTGGGAATGTTGGTCTCTGTACCAAAAAAGTTCCGATTTTTTGGGTATCCGACAGAAAAAGTGGCGTGTCTGAAGTAATAATACCCTTTTTGAGCTCTCTCCTTTGTTTCTGCTGTGTGGTTGTCATGTCTTACCTTTAATAAGCCACTACCATCCAGTGTCTTGTTCGTTGTGCGCTTACTACTCACACTCGCTAGTTGGCAGGTCTCTTAGTTAGCCATGGCTCCCTCATCCTTCATTAACGACGGAGCTGTCACCTTAAAATACTCGAAAACACGCGCGCTTTATGTGTCCATATCTCTCGTCTTGTCTAAACAAGAAAAAAGCTCCAATTTTGTTAAAAATGTAAGAATTTTTTTTGCATTGGCAAAGCATTAACGGCACAAAGTCAAAACATAATTCTCAAAGTCAAAATATAAAACACGTAATACATATATAAAAATTTTGATGAAATTGACTTACCACAAATCCTTGAAATAAATTAAATTTTCTCCTTTGATCATTTCTTATTTACATATGCCTTTTTAATGGATTGTCTTGTGTAAGTCATCTGTAAACCAGGTAGGACAATTATCAATTTGTGATTTTTATCATTAACTTAGTGCATTTATCATATAATCAAGTAAACTATTATGATTATTTAATTATTTATTTATTAAATTAAATTTAAATTTAAATAATTAATTAGTCCAATATTATATTATATTCTAATATTTTATCACTTAAACTAATCTAAGATAATCATAAAATTAAATAGTATAATTTCATGCATACAAAAAATAAATCTTAAAACTATATTTTTTAAAATTCAACATAGGTAACATTATATGACAATAACAAATGCATGTTATGGTCAAGCAAGAACTTAAAAGTGATTTTCTTTATAAAAAAAGAGATAACTTAAAAGTGATTAAATTAATCAAGATACAGTGACACGCAAGCAACATTATTAGAAATAAAGAGGAAAACACTACAATCTTAAAGATTACTGAGGATGTCAATTTTGACCCGGTCTGTCTGGCCTAGCCTGATTTTAGCTTGGGTTGATCGGGTTATGGGCTAAAATAGTTTGGCAAGACCGAGCCATGGGTCGAGTATGGGTCAGCTCGGCCCGACCTGTAACTTGAACGAAACGATAAAAACGACGTCATTTTGTAATTTTTTAAAAAAAATGTAAGGATGGCCCGACCTAGCCACGGGTTGGTCAGCTCTTGCCCGTGAGCCACCCATCCCGGACCTGGTCCATTCACATTCCTAAAGATCCCCATCTTATTAATGATGAGAATAATGTTATTTTGGAATACTCAAAGATGTTATTTTGGAATACTCGAAGGGTGTGTAAATTCACTACTCACTCCTTCAACAAAATCAAGAATCTTATAGATGAAAGAGGAGGACAAGAACACCTCTTACTTTATCAAATTCATCTTAGCGAGGACAAATACTAACAAAATTACTTCTCTAGTAAAAGAAGATGGAAGTTTTGTTAGAGTAGTGCCCTGAATGCAATCGCCTTTAGCGCATCTTGTACAAAGTTGTGTACATACTTTATGAATAAATAAAGAAAGGCATGTTTCATTAATTTGGTATTCATTATTTATGAATGAATAGATATTGATCTATAAGCAAATTAATGAAGTCCTTGATATGTGACATAGCATGAAGGAAATTATGATGTGATCATACTACTGAGATTCCTATCATGTGCAATTATGTCAGT
>JAOTIZ010000201.1:17384504-17397713 GCA_027123425.1 Erythroxylum panamense | reverse complement strand
TAGATATATATCTCATGTTCACTTCTCCTCGTGCAACTATATCTTTCACATAATTATACTTGGTATCTATGTGCTTTCTCTTACAATGAAATTTGTGGTCTTTGGTATAAGTGATTGCAGCTTGACTATCACAATTGATGGTCACTAGATTAATTTCGCTTTTAGTGACTCCCAAATGCAAAAAAAATTGATGAAGCCACATAGCCTCTTGTACTGTAGTTGAGAATGCTACAAATTCAGCTTCTATTGTGGATAATGCAATACAAGATTGTTTCTTGCTTTTCTATGATATTGCTCCATGGTTTAGTAAGAATACATATCCTGAGGTAGATTTTCTTTTGTCTAAATCTCCTCCCCAATCTGCATCTGTATACCCTTATACATTGCCTTGATAACATAATGCATAGTCCACAGTTCCCTTTAGATACCTCAATATTCTTTTTACTGCTTTCCAATGTGCTTGGCCAAGATTTGATTAATATCTGCTCACCATCCTAACAGCGTAACAAATATCTGATTTTGTATACATCATTGCATACATAAGACTTCCAACTGCACTAAAGTAGGGAACATTCTTCACTCGTTCCCTTTCTTGTGGCATTGATGGGTAATTTCTCCTACTAAGGCCTTCATTTTTAGCAATAAGATTATCAATTGGTTTGCAATCTTGCATACGGAATCATTTAAGAATTCTTTGAATGTACATCACTTGTGAAAGCAATAACAATCTCTTCGAACGATCTCTTGAAATCTTGATTCCAAGAAAGTATGCCGCTTCACCTATGTCTTTCATTTCAAATTCAAATGATAACCAAACTTTGATTTGTGTAAGAAACACAATCATTACAAGCAATCAATATGCCATCCACATATAAACATAAAATCACGAATTTATCTTTGGATCTCTTAACATACACATAATGGTCTTTATCGATCATTTGAAAAATCATACAAAATGATTACGTTATGAAAACGAATATACCATTATCTTGAAGACTGCTTCAGGCCATAAATTGATTTTAATAAACGACATACTTTATTTTCTTGACCTGCTTTGATGAAACCTTCAGGTTGTTCCATATAGATTTTTTCATGTAATTCTCCATTGAGAAAAGTAGTTTTTACATTCATTTGATGTAATTCAAGATCCATACTGGCTACTATAGCGAGAATAAGATGGATTGAAGCAAACTTCATAACAGGTGAAAAAGTTTCCTCGTAATCAATTCCCTCCTGTTGTGTGTATCCTTTTGCACAAGACGTGCCTTATATCTTTCAATATTGCCATCAGTTTTTTGCTTAATTTTGAGAACCCACTAATTCCCAATTGCTTTACGCCCTTCGGGGAGGTCAACCGAGTCCTATACCTTTGGAGCTTAAAGAAGTCATTTCTTCTTTCATTGCTTTCATCCATTCTTCTTTAGCAGGGCCAGTAAGAGCCTCATTTACACTCCTTGGCTCTTCTTCTTCTTTTGAAACAATCATATTAATTTCTCCTTCAATCTCAAAATGATGTTAGGGAATTATTCCTCAATTACTTTGTCTTAAACTAGGTTCATCATAAGCAAATTCATGATTGATCTGATTGCTCCCACTTGGATCAGTCATCATAGAGAACCTTTCCGTGGAAATGCCCCCTCTTTGTTAAAGTTCCTCATCTTGATTCTTCATAATAGAATCATTTTGATCAAGCGACTTATATAACAATAGGTCTTTACCTATTTCACCTTCTTGAGAAAATCATTCTCTAAGAATGTTACATCTCGTGATTCAAATTTAGTTACACCTCTATTACCTTGTTCACTAATGAACACGTATTCTTTTGAGTATTTTGAGTATCTAATAAAAATATTTTTTCTCCCTCTTGGGCCTAATTTTTCATATTTATGAGAGAGATCATGAACATAGGCTGCACACTCTCAAGGTCTGAGACTTGACACATCAGGTCTCCGATCAGTCCATAGCTCATATGGTGTGCTAGTAACTGATTTCGTGGACACACAATTAAGTACATAAGTGGCTGCTAGCAATGCATCACCCCAAAAAGTGATTGGTAAATTTGCTTGGGCCATCATGGACCTAATCATTTCTAATAACGTCTTATTTTGTCTTTCAGCGATGCCATTTTGTTGTGGGGTTATAAGAATTGTTAATTGCCTTTATCATCACATAAAGCCTTAAACTTTTCTGACAAGTATTCTTGCCCACGATCAGTTCGTAATGCTTTTATTTTCTTATCTAATTGATTCTCAAGCAAGTTAATCTATTTATGAAATAATCGAATGCTTCCGATTTATGAGAAATCAAATAGACATGATCATATCGTGTATAGTAATCTATGAATGTGATGAAATAAACTGCCCCACGTCTAGCCCTTACATTCATTAGACCACAGATGTTAGAATGAATTAACTGCAATGGATATAAGGCTCGTGTTCTCTTTCCAAATGACTTTCTTGCCATTTTACCAGCTAAATAATGCTCACATGTAGGTAGATCTACTTGACTTAGATTACCTAAAAGCCTTTCTTTAGCTAATCGACTAGTTCGATTTTGACCAATATGACATAGTCTAGTATGCCATAAAGTTGCATCATTTTAGAATTACTAGATATAAATAATGAATAAATATTATTATTATTTCCCTTTAACACATCTAGTACAATAAAACCATCCAACAAAAGACATGACCATAGTTAATGGATCTAAAATACAAATCCATTCCATAACTATGAAAATTTATATTAAAACTAAGTCTAACCAACATCAACACAGATAAAAGATTCCTAAGAATATGTGGAGCAAATAATACTTCATGTAGGATGAGGGGTCGTCCTCCACGCATATCTAATTTACATGTGCCAATTTCTTGTACAACAACTCTGGAATTGTCACCTATATAAAGCCATCGACTACCATGTGAGAGTTAACGAAACTCAATAAAGGCATCTCTATCCTTCTCTATATGGTTGGTTGCTCCTGAGTCTGCAATCCACAAAGGATGTGATTCAGTTAGAAAAATAGAACAAGAAACATTCACAGAACAAATGTTTGTACTATAAAACTGTACCTTCTTGGGCTCGGTACAATCTCGACAAAGTGACGCTTATTACCACAATTATAGCACTTTACATGTTTCATATTCTTCTTTTTTAAGGGACGTTTTCCCTTTACATGTTGGTTCCATTTTGCCTTCTTGGATTCCTGAGGAGAGTGGTTGGATTTCTTATTCTTTTTCGACTTATATCCACCATAATGCTTGCGTTTCTTATTTATAGCTCCATTTGAGCTAGAACTAACTGCATATGCCTTAGAAGATATCTTTGAGGCTTCAAGACGTTCTTCCTCTAAGATGAGATGCCTCGTAGCATCTTCCATTGTCTTAATGTTTTCATTATGAGTTAGGTGCATCTTCATATGCTCTCAACTCTGAGGCAGTGAACGAATCACAACTTGCACTTGTTGTTCATCAGACAGCTCATAACCAACATCACATAACTCACTTACCATGTTGGACATTTTTCTCAAATGCTTTTGCATTGTATCATCTAGGAGTTTCTTATAAGTATCAAACTTAATTGTACGTGACCTCACTTTGATCATTGACGCACCTCAAAAACTAGCAGTCAATGCGGGACCACATGTCTTTTGCAGTTTCGAATTTATAGAACTCACGCATGATATCATTATCCATGCTACTCAGCAACGTGCTGCGAGCTAAAGAATTCTTCTTTTTCCATAATTCATATGCATCACGGTCCCATCTATATTGGGCTGTTGTGCCCTCCTCAGGACCATCCATAGTTAAGTTTAATGGCTCAAGAGCCTCTTACTCTTTCAGTACATATTGGATTTTCATACTCCATATTTCATAATTGTCACCATTGAGTTTCTCAACCCTATTCAGTTCAGCAATAATATTCTTCGAAGCAGTATCTATTTTGAAACACTAAGTTTCCATAATAAGAAAGAAATATATATGCACGTTAATGTCACATTAATCGTTTATAGAGTAAATAATTTGATCACAATTGTTTATGAAATCAAAAGTCCACAAAATGTGTTCAATCATCATTCATACAACAATCGAATTCTAATTACTTTACTCTAGACGTATTCCTATATAAAAATTCATGTAAACATATTACATAAATATTAAGACTTAATTCTTATAAAACAACATATTGTATTAATTGTGCTTCAACCTATGAACAATCTATAGGTAATGAATCCTACGCGAAAATAAGTTCACGAGTTCGCGTGTCACAGTTCGCGAAACTCGATTTACAATAGCTCTTACTATTTCCATTGGAAGACCTATAGGACATAAATTCCTAATTAACTCCCTTCTACGCATCTCTTTAATAAATGCCATCACTAACAAATTATAAGTCTTCTCCTTAGGCATATTGTTCCAGAGCATTCGTAATAATTCGCCTTGAGGATGAGGTAATGTCACAAGCAAATTCATGTATTTTACTTCAACATCTGCGTAAGCTAGGCAACCTCCAAAATATAACTCTTACATCATGTTATTAACTGCAATAATATATTGTGTTAGACCATCTCCAGGCATTAAACAAATGTTGACTAATTGTACATACATGCTGCCAATTCGTCTCTTCTGTGTCTCACATCGAATAAGTTTAAGCATTTGCTTAATAATAGGCATTTTCCTTAAAAACAAATTTTCAGAAATCAAAAGAGTACACAAAATAAACAAATTATTTTGTCTAACATAGCGAACTAATGCTCATATTATGGAAATAATTTAATTCTTTTATCAATTTATTGAACTATTCAAATTATGCTATTAATTTCTAATTAATTAGAAACTTATTTCTAATATTCAAATATGAATAATTCAAATAGAATTGGAAACTTATTTCTAATTTAAAGTATAATTGAACTAATCAATTTAACTTGGTTTAATTAGAAACTAATTTAACTAACTTAATTAGTTAGTGTAAATTAGAAAAACTAATTTTTAATTCTTTATATTATATTTATAATTCTTTACAGCCATAAGTGGTCATGCCACAAATAAAGTTGTTTACATAAAAAATCACGCCTCTAGTCTTCTTATGACAAGACAAATAAAGTTGTTCACATACTTATGAAAAAAACCACGCCTCTGGTCTTCTTCGCGTATTGTTTGTGAAAAAACACATACTTTGCAAAAGGCGTCTTCTTCCTCCTCTTGTTTGCGTATAGTTTTCATTTTTTTCAATCCTAAAGAGAACAAACAATTCTTCTGGGTTCAGAAAAATGAAAGCATATTAAAACGAAGAAACGAAAACAGCAACGTTGTCTTTTTGTTTGAAGGCCATTAAAAAAAACGAGAAAGAAAGAAAAACAAACTCTGTTGTTCTTAACGTTTCCTAACAACCAATTTTTACTGTTGAAGACCACTCATTTTTCATTGTCAACAATCATCTTTCCAAACTCTCATGAAAAAAGAGATAAAATGAAAAATCGACATTTCAAGGCTTTTGGAATATAGAAATAGAAGCATATCACAAAACACTGATTTACACATGCATAAAACATAAACAAATATTTAACCAGGCTTTGATGCCAATGTTAGAAAATAAACATGAGAAAACATAATCACAAAGATCATATCAAACAGGATCTGTTCATATGCATGTAAAACAAAGAATCGCCTACTTGAATTCTTGTTGCGATTTCACTGATTTAAGAACTTTTCGTTTCCAATTTACTACAAAAAATCTCTACGTATCTACTCTGTGCAAGCAACTTAAAAAACATACATATATTGATGTATATCTTCACGTTTTGTTTTTATAGCCTCCAAATAACTACCATCATATAACTACCTTTAGTAGTTATTTCAAGGGATTTGACTACTATGCCCTTCATTGGTGTATATAAGTCATCATATAAGATGTGTTAAGTTGCAATCAAATGATGCTGATCGTAGAATTATATTCATTCATCAACTAGTATATTAGTTTATTAAAATTAATCTTGTTAAATCGTACTCATTTAATGATAAATCCAAACTTAATTGATTTTGTTGTTTAGAAAGCCACTGTTATATAATTAACATTCTACTTAAAGTGGATAGGAGTGAATGCTCATAATAAATATAGAAAACTATTGCCTATCAACATCTACTTTTTTATTGAATACATTTCAGATAACAAGTGAAAAAGAGAGATTAGTACAATTACATTGTGTTTAACTTCAAAAGATTTTATTTAATTTTTTACTTATGGCCTGATTAAAAGACTATCGATATTGACCTTCAATGTGGCATGCATACACTGACGTGTGGCATATTGAGCAGTAGCATGCAAGAAATTGAGAGCCAACTGGTTATGGGCTAATAATAGGAAGTCTTTTGAGACAGTAAATTACTGTTTCTTTATATGTCGTGGGGATCATAGGCTTTTGTGATTTTCAGAGATTGATTGGATGGACTTTCCCTAACTAGGTATAACATTTGGTCAGCATTAACTTTAGCACTTAAATTTGTCCCTACTGTTGTCGCTTCCCCATTCAATGCGATTTACCAACATGGCCATGCTTTCTATATATCATAAAGATAAATTGATCTTATTAAGTATATATACTAAGGGCGAATGGGATGGACGACTACGCAATCCATCCCATTCATCCATTTAATCTGACGGCTTATATTTGTTTCTTCTCTCTCTTTTGCATTTTTTACTCAATATTTGTTTCTCTTCTCTCGTGTTCTTACTCAATATACTTATTAACTTGTTTCTCCACACGATCATTCTCCTTCATCAGCAACTTTTAGACGTTTAAAACAACGATGGGTGTAGGGTCAGATCTATCTATTTTTGTTCGATGTCTCCTTATCTCTACTTATTTTTTATCGAAAAAAATCTATACAGGTGTTTACGATCCACTAGATGACAAGCTTTTTGGACACGATCGTTCTTCTCCATCAACAACTTATAGACGCTTGAAATAACGATGGTCGTAGGGTAAGATCTCTCTGTTTCTATTGTCTGCTTATCTCTACTTATTTCTGACGGAACAAATTCTATGTAGGTGTTTATGATCCACTAGATGACAAGTTTTTCGCTAGAAGAGATCACTCCGAGCTGCGACGAAGAAAAAGAAATGCTCGACGTCTCAATTTTGTTCAATGTTATTTCTCAATACTCTACTTTCTTTGTGAGTAAGGTTTCCCCTTCGCTATTCATCTACTTTTATATGTCATCTATTCCATAAAGATCGAAGAAGCTGCCTGATCCACTTCTGGCGTTATCCTTTTTTCTTCACAATGGTAATGAAAATGGGATTATATCTTTTAAAGTTTAAGTCTTTAATTTATGTCTAGGTTATTTTCTCTCATTCCATCTTCTCTTAAGCTTTGTGATTTTCTATGCCTTTTCTTCCATCTTCTTCTATATGGTGTCTATGATCCACTTGATGACAAGCTTTCCACTAGAAGCATCTACTTTTATATGTCATCTATTCCATAAACATCGAAGAAGGTAGCTGATCCACTTTTGGCAATATCCTTTTTCCTTCACTATGGTAATGAAAATGGGATTATATCATTTAAAGTTTAAGTCTTTAATTTATGTCAGGTTTATTTTCTCTCATTGCGTCTTCTCTTAAGTTTTGTGATTTTCTATGCCTTTTCTTCCATCTTCTTCTATATTGCGTCCTTTTTCATGTCCTCCATCATGCGTCTCTTTGATTTGTTGATCTAATCTTTGTTGGTTAGTCTCTCCATCTTTCCCTTCAATGGCCAGTGAAGATCGTAGAGAGAGAAAGCTCAAGGAAAAAGTTAAGTGAGCCACTTAATAGTGAATTGTATCAGTAATTTTTTCTTCTTTTATTGGTTTTTCTTCCCGGCGTTATCCTTTTTTCTTCAAAATGGTAATGAAAATGGGATTATATCTTTTAAAGTTTAAGTCATTAATTTATTTATGGTTTATTTTATATAATTGCGTCTTCTTTTAAATTTTGTGATTTTCTATGCTTTTTCTTCCATCTTCTATATTGTTGTTTTATCAGTTGGTATAAAATTATCAAGGCTAGATACGCACCAACATTTGATAATTGCTTGCAATTTTGCTTGTGTAGATAGGGCTTTGGTGTTTAGGAAAGGTATGTCCTTGTTTTCTTTAATTTGCTCAGATTCAAAAAATTTTGAAATTTTGTCATTGCTTAGATTTAGGCTAAAGTGTTCAGGGTTTAAATGTCGTTGGAATTTAGCTGATGTTGTTGAGGATGGTAATCGGGATCAGCTATCTGATGGCTTGGTTTGTTTCTTCTCCCAGTTTTTTCTATGCAATTTTTGTGAAGCTGCTTTGTTTTGTTGGTGTTATGTAAAATGAAGATGAGAAGCTTTCGGAAACTCCTTCCTCTACAACGTAGGCTTGTTTGCCACAATCTTCACTAGTTTTGTTTTTAGCATTATTATCGTAGATTTTGATGACAATTATTAATATGATTCATTCTTGTTTTTTATTTTGTATTCCTGCATACATAAATAAAAAGTTGTTTTCACACATTTTTACTTTGATGATGTATTGATTTAATTGAATCTCCCTGTATCTCAAAGGCTACAAATTATTGTCCCTCGACCTTGAATGAATAACTCAAACTATTAACCCAAAATCTGTGCGGATAACAAGAGATCATCTTCCAAAAACTGCATCGCCAATTTAGGCATGCAGTGTTATAAATGAGATCTTAATGATTTAATATCTGATACAATTAAATTACCTGACACAAATATTCAGAGTAATCAAAGCCTCACAATAATTAGATTGATTTTCTTCTTTTTTGCGGAGAAACCTGTAAACCCATGATAGCTGACAATACAGTGTACCAAAAGTGAATCTCCATGAGATATATCTGTAGGAGAAAAGAGAACAGATATTTAAAGTCTCCATTGTTTCTTATTTAAGGGACTTGACATTATTTTAAAATGAAATGAGTAATTCCTTCTTGGATGAAACGAAGAGCCATCCCTTCGGTAAAATTTTGCCAGGTCTCAATCAAGTCGTTTTAAAATTCATTTATTGCTTTGTACTTTTTTGCTATTCCGATGAAACTTGGTTAAATTTGCTTTTTTTATGGTCTAAATTTATGGTGAATGAGTTAAGTGAAATGGACAAAATTAAAAATTGAAGTTTTGAATTTTCAAAAAAGAAAGTCGAGAAATCAAAATTAGCTAATTAGATAATTAATTAATTAAATTCTATAGAATACAACTTTTTTTATCGGTGTTAAATATATTATAATTAATACTAATTAATGATATATATATTTGTTATTATATATATATATATGTTATACATATATGCAATAGCACTAATAATATTTACATAAATATATTTATTTGTACGAATCAGTAAGATATATATGTTATTATATTTATATATATATAATGATAATAATAATAATAATAATAAGAAATCGTTGTGCATAGAGGTATAGTGAAGGAAGTGTTTCTTTGAGGATGTCGCCGTCGTGCAAATACACGATAGCGACATTGAGGGTTGAATGGCGAAAATCGCTATCGTGCAAATGCACCGTAGCGACATTGAATTCAAAAGGAAATGTAACGACAGTGACATTGGGGGATGAATAGCTTAAATCGCTATCGTACAAATGCATAGTAGCGATTTAGCTCCGATGTCGCTATCGTGCAAAACCGTTCACCTCCACAATCGCTATCGCGCATTTGCGCGATAGCGACTTCCACGAGATAGCCTGTAAATCGCTATCTTGCATTTGCACGATGGCAACTTTCCTTAATGACATACCCAGCTTCAATCCTCCCAAAATTTTGATCCAGAACTCCAAAAACTTCAAATTTTATTTCAAATTTTATATAAATCACAAGCTAAAAAAAACTATAACTTTCATTCAAAGATTTTTGTCAAATTAATTCGTTAATTAATTCTATATAAATTACAATTAATGAAAAAAAACTAAGTCACCTTAGCCCACAACTCTAAATTTTATCTAATAATTAGCTCATATATTTTCTGTCATTTTTTTATTTTATTTTATATATTATTAATTTCCTAACTACATTATAATTAATAAATTAACGTAAATATAATATAAACATATTTTTTAACAATGTTATATATAAATATATATAATTTTTATATTAAAATATTTTTCTGCGATCTTTGCTCCATACTTTTTTTTAATCCAAGTAAATAAAAGTTATACTCCAAATCTTAAGGAATGCGAAATTCATATATACTATCTACAATTAATGTTTTTTTTTCAAGATTTAGATATGGTTATACTTACATAATACTTATGTTTAAATAACAATTAATTGATATTTTTTGAGCTCGCAATAAACAGTTAATGTTTTTAACTATTTAATCAATTAATTTTTATTTACCTTTGGCATTAATTATTATTACCTTATATTATTTTAAGCCTTAATTAGTAACAAATTTTACTATTAAAGTAAACATTTTATTTCTAAATTATTACTTATATTCATTTATATCAATATTATTATTATTATTATTATTATTATTATTATTACAGTTACATATTCACCAAATATTTATATTCACATCTTAATAAAGTGATACTATTTTTATTAATGAAATGATTTTAGTTATATAACACTTAGCCTTTTCAATTTTAAGAACAAAATTCTAATTTGATTTGTGTTAATAAGGGAAACAATTTATCAGAGCTTGAAAATGTTTCGAAATAATTTCTATAATTATTTTAGTTTATCGGGTAAAAAGAAATGCATTAGAATTCAAAGAGAAGACTGGTTATATAAAAATTACAATTAAGGCAAAACACACATTGTAAATTTTTTGCTTAAAACCTTCAGATTTGTGGCCATCGTAAAACTTTTCCTCAAAACACAAGCTCTTTCTGCGCCTCTTCTTCTACTCTCTCTCGCTTAAGTCTTCTTTCACAAATATCTCCCATTTTATCGCCCATATTGTTTAAAGTTTGCTCGAAATCTTGTAAGTTTGTCAATTTTTCCTTTAAAGTTTGACACTTGCAACTGCCCCAGTCGTCATTCTTTATTTCTCCTCTGTTCCTTTAATTTCCGTAGATTTCTCTTTTGTTTTTGGGTTTTTAAATTGGCGTTATTTGTTTGTTTGATTTTCCCAGGTTTACCCCGCGTCATGCCTCCCAGATCGAAGAAAAGTGTTGAAAAGATTGAAGCTGAGCTGAGGAGTGAAATGACGGTTGACTTGGTAACCGATTACAACGCTCCTTTCCTCATTTATTCAGTGGAAGAAGGGTCGAGGTATTTGGCTCTAAAAAATAAAACCATTCTCACTCCGCGATATTTTGATTTTGCCCTCTTGGAACAGATAGGTTTGAAAGACAAAGTAATTAGATTCTCTAATAGAGGCGATTGGGGACATTTTGTGCAAATCAATTATCTCGTCTCTCACGAGCTCACATTAGAATTTTTTACGTCATTGAAGTTTCAATCCAATAACCCTAAAAAGTTTGGGTTTAGATTAAGGGGTGAATTGTATAGATTAGATGAGAAGTAGTTGCGGGAGGTTTTTCAGTTTCCTAGATTACAAGTTGAAGGTTCCCATCAGAGCTTTTCAACAACTTGTTGGAAGTTTTTGACTGATTTCACTGAATTCGATCCTCACAATGCATTGAATTCTTACATTTTTTCTGTTGAACAGTTGCTGGTTCATAAATTCATATGTTATGTTGTCTTTGGAAAAAGCCAAAGTAACAAATGCTCCACTAAGGAACTGGCACTGTTATATTGCATAGATGAAAAGTACATACCTAACATGTTCGTTCATTTTTCGAAATCTCTTATTAAATATGTGATAAACAAAGGAACATCGATAGGAATGGGTTATTTAGCTACTACTGTGGCTCAACATTTTGGGGTTGATGTTAGCGGGCTAACATTTATGAACCGTCAGTTTTTTGATGACATACTTAAAATGGTCAGAAATATTGCTGCAAGATAGGATGCAGCTTAAAGATCGTCAGACGCATGTAACATATAAGTTGAAGTTCTCAGCTGACGCTTCCAGTTCTGCCCCTCTTATGCCATTTCACAATTCGAGTGAAGACGAAGCTGCACCCAAGGATTGGGAAAGAGTGTCTAGAATATTGGAAAACACTTTCAATAAGACACAGAACCAACTCAATGCAATCAGTAATCAACTTAATGCAATGACTGAACAGTTGCAAACGATTTCCCGTCAGCAGCGAAGGTTGGATAAGAAAATTCATGCAGCTTGGCAGAGGGCAGGAATTCACATCCCAACTCCACCTTTATCATCTGCATCTTCTTCGTCAGCGTCAGAAAATTCCTAATTTCTTGTATTTGTTTCATACATTTCCTTCTTTCATTTTCCTAAATTTTTTTCTTTATCCATCATTGTTAATTTTGTCACCCCTTATTGAATTAGACAATTATTTTGGTAGGTAGAACTGATTAGTACCAATTATATACAGATGTCGTAATTATCATTGTTTCGCAATTACTGTGAAAGAAAAAAAAGAATTAGAAAATGGGAAAGATAAAAGAAAAAAATGCGATACTAATTGTATCATAATAGAAATAGGATTGAGAAATATACTTTAAGATTCAATTAGCTCACTATTTTGGAGGGCTGGGAATGTTTTTCCTTAATAAAAATTGAAAATATTTTAATGCTATAATTATAGAAGAATCTTTACTAAGAAAACTAACATTAAAATGATGATTTTTTATACAATTATATTATTAGTTAAACACCATTATTATATAGCAATTTTAATTGAGAAACATTTATATAAATTGTCAATTCTTTTACATTATTATGTATATAATACAAAACAAAATCAAATTATTTTAACGCGCTGATTATACCCTAATTTTAAGTAGAAAGCACTTATACTAAATGTCATATTTTTATATCATTATATATATTTAATAAAAAACAATCAGTAAACATCAATCAGTTAATTCTTTTTTTATTTGTTAATTAATTATACACAAATTATAGTTGATGAAGAAAAAACTAAATTTATTCACCTCATAGCTCTAAACTTAATGTAATAACCAAAACTGTAATTGCTTATGTTTTTTTAGTTTATAATTAATTTTGATTTACACTTAATATTTATTTTGATAAAATCAATTAACTTTTATTTACACTTAATATTCATTATTATTACCTTATATTATTTCAACCTTTAACAATTTCCCATTCGTTCTTATAT
>JAOTIZ010000201.1:17334293-17345279 GCA_027123425.1 Erythroxylum panamense | reverse complement strand
AACATCGCACAAAGTATTATAAATCTACGATGTTTTTGTAAAACGTCGCAAAAAATTACAATTTTTTGTGACGTTTTTTAAACGTCACAAAAGTGCTAATAATTTGTGACGTTTTATTATTAAAACGTCGTGAATTGTATATTTTTGTTGTAGTGATAAAATTGCACATTAGTCTGCAACATATTCAGTAGTGTTGGTTTGATTTCAAATTTATTAGTTTACACTGAAGGTCTTGTAATCCCTTGTTGATTGATATTGGACCTTGACCTTATGAAGTCCATAAGGGTCCTTTACTGTGCTCCTTGGTTTCTTTCCTCTTCTATTTTTCTTTTTATTACTTCTTATCATTTAGCTTTTCGAATCTCTCTTTCTTACTTTGTGATGTTTGAAACTTTTGAATTCTCTACTTTACTTGAATATATGGAATGTGTGTTGATGCACCTGGAATCACTAAAGAAAAAGATATTAACCTCCTTAAATCAAAGGAATTCAAATTGACTAAGATGTTCACTTAATCCCTGAAAATATCCCCAAAAACTTGTTCATTTAATTTTAATGTATGTAATACCACAAGTATGCTATTATTATACATAAGATATCATTCCCAAGAGGATTAGATTAGTCACTTAAAAATTTGAATGCACTTTGTCTAAGGTAATAAAATATTGCATTGATTATATAAAAATAAATAAACTAAAATTAAAATAAACTAATAAAACTAAACAATTGAATTAAGTAAAGCTAGCAATAAGAATGAAGTTAATAAATAATGGAAACTTAGGGCTATTCTATCCTACTTTTGTCTTCTCTTTATTTTGTTAATTCAATATCTTAAGGTTTTGATTACCCTCTCATGAGATCTAGTCAAGTAATCCCAATTGAAATAGATAACGATTGAATTGCGACCTCTCAATTCACAAAAGTACTCACAAGAATATAAAGAACACTTACAATGCCAAGTATGTTGTGGCTATTATGTTATATTTTTACAATTTTTTATATTAATAAAGTTGCATATAATTTGTTATATTATGATATTTAAAATGCATGCTACTATTATTTTATTGTATTTGTGCACTTATGATTCATTTTTTATCTTGAGATATTTTGTAAAAGGATGGTTATGATTAATCTTTTTGGTTAATGGCTCTTTATAGAGTGATAGGTTAATCTCTATATAATGTTGCTCATCTTTTTTTTTTAATGGATCATAAGTCCTATTTTGAGATTTAAATCTAAATTTACAACTAAATTGATGTGCTTGTGCATAATTTATGAATTTAATATCATAGATACAAGTCATAATACATTATTACTACATTAAAGTGTTAATTTAGTGAGTTATTTATGTTTGTGATTATAGGGGGTAGTAAACTTATTACAACATATAGTAACTATCATGGTCTAGTGTTAATGGTTAATCGAATGGAGTTGTTTAGGTTGAGATACTTCTTAAAATTTGTGTGCGAACTTATTAAAATTGTAATTTGACTCAATTAATTCATTTTAAAAATAAATTATTGATTCTTATTAGTTTTTATTAAGTAAGAGGATGTTATAATTTTTCTATATGAAATACAACTAATTAGTCTTTTGTTTTGGATCTGAGTCAAATAGATACAGTTACAGCATGTAGTTATATTAGTGATCTTGTTTTGATCTTGATCTTTTCAATATTATGATTGTTGAGTGTGACATAACTGTTGTGTAGGTCTTTTAAAATACATTGATAATAGGGGGTCAATTCTTTAACTAGTAAGTCTAAGTCTCTCTTGTCATCCCATAACCCTATATAACTGACTTCTAAATGATTATATTTATATCATATAATTTAACTTATAATATATGCCAGTACTAGATCAATGAACCTTTGGTCCACGTACAAGAGATCGCACAAATCTGGTCTGCAAATTTTTACATACGTAAGACCTGAAAAGAGAGAATTAAGCAACAGTAAAAGAGCCTAGAACCTGACTGCTTCAACAAGTAGTTATTTGACGCATGCACTTACAAGGACATCCTGCTGTGCTTATTATTTCATACAAATTAATGCTAGACTGATGGAGATGTAAGAAGACTGCTAGAGGCCGTATGCTCTCTCTCTAGTCCTCTTTAAGCCCAGAATTACTAGGAGCAGTCCCACATAATCCCAATTGTAAGTTCTCTCAAGAAGCAGCAACTTGTTTGTATTCCATGGAGGAAATCTATACCAAAAATCAGTGAGGAAGCTCCTTCTTGCCACTGCCTTGTAATTACTAAACGTGTCGAAAGAAAATTTTCCGTGGTATTTGCCTGTCCCACTTTCACCAATCCCTCCAAATGGTAAGCTGTCTGCTGCATACTGCACCAAACCAAAAAAAAAAAAAAAAACACGTATTGCATTAACTTGATAATTCAGTTTTTGATAAATAATGATTAGCTTCAGTTCAAAAGGGTGATAACAGCAAGGTAAACTGTATTACTTGAATGACTGCATCATTGAACACCAAGCTTCCTGAAGATGTCTCATATAGTATTCTCCTCCTCAATGATTCATTATTGCTAAAGGCATATATTGCTAGTGGTTTCGGCCTTGAGTTTATGAACTCAATACTGTCTTCAATCCTCTCCAACTGTTTTAAACAGAAATGCAATTGTGATAATCAATAGCTTCCTTCCATACTGCATATTTACATCAAGACTTCAAGATTCAACCCTATCCTGAGTACAGTCATGAAAGAAGCGCAAGATGCTTCTTACTGTGATTACGGGAAGCAGTGGGCCAAATATTTCTTCTGTCATTACTGCGGAGTCAAGTGGGGGATCTAACAGGATTGTTGGCTCAATGAACCTACAAAAGAGTTAGGAACGTGAACGTAGAATGGGATGAATTGTTAAGTTGATCTACCAAGATACTTGTCTGCAAGCTAGGATAAGCAAACGAGAGATAAGACTGTGTGCAACATTTACAGATTCTCCTCATCCATTGAACCGCCGTATACAACAGAATTCTGGACTGCAAAATCTTTTAGAAAGTTCTTCAATCTTAAGAAATGCGTTCTGTTAACTATTCTTGCAATGGTGTTTGAAACTCTTGGATTTTCCCCAAACATTTTCTTGATCATGATCTTCATCAATCCCACCTGCAAAGAAGTAGACGCCAATCTAAATATTGTCACTTGCATGGTGGATACGGAATTTTAGTTTATAAAGTTTCTTGCTTTTTAGTTCTTTCACATTCATACCACAGTGTCAGCAAATCTCTTTTCCACTAGCACATAGTCAATTGCTATACATGCTTGTCCCGCACACGCGCCGTATTTTGACACGATAATCCTATTCACTGTCACCTTAGGATAAAAAGGAGAAATTAAAAGTAATTAGCATCTTGCAGTAATTAAATTTCTTTTTATAGCTTGGTAGAGTTACTATATGATGA
This sequence comes from Erythroxylum panamense, assembly GCA_027123425.1. NCBI lineage: Eukaryota > Viridiplantae > Streptophyta > Magnoliopsida > Malpighiales > Erythroxylaceae > Erythroxylum > Erythroxylum panamense. The sequence continues at coordinate 17,341,861 of JAOTIZ010000201.1, read as the reverse complement.
ACATGGATAATAGTACCTCTCTGTCCCAAGAAGAAGAAAGGGAATCAACAATAGCAGGGCATTTTCCTCCCATTTCCAGGACAACTGGGGTTAGATACTTCACGGCAGCTGACATAATTATCCGACCGACTTTTTGACTTCCTATACATTGATTCGCAGTTCAACAAAATGATGATAAATTTAGAAACATGAACCTCGTGGGATGACAGTCAACTAAACAACACTGTTTTATCACTGCAAGTTAGTGTATTGGTTAGTCCAATGATATTGCAGCAGGTTGAAAGTGATTTCTTCATTGATAAACTGGATCTGAAGAAAAAAATGTTATTATATAAGACAAAGTGCATATGAATATTAATAACCTGATTTCGTAGCGTAGAGGTAAAGAGCTCATGACATCAGGCTAATTTGTTAATTATCTCTATACCTGGGATCATGCTTTCAAGTTTACTACTGAGAATGAGCTCGTGCGTTGAAGTGTACCTGTGAAGAAGATTTTGTCCCATTTCTGCTGTAGAAGTTGTTCCCCAACATCTGGTCCACCTTGGATAACCTTGATAGCTTTGTCGTCTAGGTAAGTGGTCATGCGTGTGGCTAGAAGATGAGCACAAGCAGGGGCCATTTCTGAAGGTTTTATAACCGCTGTGTTTCCTGCAGCTATTGCTCCTATTAGTGGTTCTAAGGACAGCCCTTCGGATTCAATGCAGGAAACAAGTTAGCAACTTGATGATCGCTCTGAGAATACTAATCAAGTTAAATTTGAAGATCAGAACAAATCATAGAGAAGAAACTAGAAATTTATTTACCAAAGGGAAAATTCCAAGATGACAAAATGAGGACAAGACCGAGAGGCTCTGCCACCAATTCGGCAGACGTAAGCAAAGCAACTAAAGGGAGCTTCGCCTGTAAAGAATTTTGATTATTACTAATGCAGCAGAAATCCTTCCAAGAAAAAGTAGAAATTTTGCAAACATCATTTAGAAAGAAACCATTCATGAACTCAAGAAAACACATCCAAGTATCTCTTATAGTAAGAAATGAAAGAATGCAGTTTTAGGACAGAAACAATTACCTTTTTTCCTGACATCCAATCTTTCAGATTTTTCAGTGCAAAAATTGTTGATTTTACTAACGTTCCTACCTGCAAAAAGGAATTAGAAGTTTTTCTAAATCACAGGAGATATCTAACTTTTTATAAATTGGCTGTTTTCCCACGGATTAAGCACTTCTGAAGTAACTAGAATTGGGTTCATGATCTCATATGCCATTGAAAACGTCGAAGTGAAAACTAAACTTGAAAAGAAAGGAAATAAGGATTAATCAATCAACCATTTCACATACCTCGTCCCTATATCCCTCAAGGTGATGCTTTCCTAAGTCTATTCTCAGAGCCTCAAATATTTCATTCTCTTTCTCTCTGAGGAACAAGAGCAAACCTTCAAGCTGAGACTGTCTCCAAGCTGCATCTTTCGTCTTTCCAGTCCTAAAATATTCTTTCAAAGTCTTAACTTCACCCTCCAATGTCTGCAAACTCTCCATTTTTCGATGACTGCCAGATCTCCAAATTGTGGCAATATCAATAAACATTCTCCATGTTAACTACCTCCCTTATAACGTCTGAGCGTTGGTCCTAGCTTTTCCCAAAGGACGTGAGGTCCAGGGGACCTCTTGACTTGTCATGGGTTGGAGTTAGGTATGAGTCATCCATACTGCCCACTCAACAACTCATAATTAAGTCAAACAATGGAAGGGATTGAATAATGTCATATAGTCCCTTTTAACATTTTGTTAGTTATTTTTAACGGTTTAGTTTCATGCTTTGGATCATTTAGTTTAGATTGAAATGTGATCGTGTATACTTGAAGTTCTTACACCCTTCGTTACAACGCCCTTTTTGAAATTTAATATCAAAATTTGTTCCCTTTCTTAAGTATTATTAGAGTCGTTTGGGGCTTGTTAAGCTTGTCTTCTTTAGCTTGTATTAGGCATTAAGACAGAAGTGGTGGCTTTGACTTCTGATGATAGAACAAAGGCTAGTTCTTAGGTAAGTTTCAGGTCTAGAAGAAGAAAAGATGTTGACAAATTACAAATAAGTTCTTGGAACAAATTACAAATAAGTTCTTAGAACATCGGGATCCTTATAGGGAAATCGTTAGAACTAGTGGAGACTTTAGAAAAAATGTAAGATTCATATAGCATGCATCTAGAACACAAGAATGACGGGCTAAAGCAAAAGAGATTAATAGGTTTAAACTTTGATATTTAGGGTGTTCGAGAAGATAGAATGAGTTAGGTATCTTGATTATCAAGGAACTCATACATGATATTATGGGGGTAAAAGGGACTAATGATAAGTTTATGTCCTTAAAGATTGTGGTGAAGGATGTTGTTTCAAATGTGGTGTGTGCTTATGCACCTCAAGTAGGGTTAGATGAACAACTTAAGCGTCAATTTTGGGAAGAGCTAGATGAGGTGATTCAACAAATCTTCCCTAATAGGAGAGTTATTCTAGGAGGAGATTTTAATGGTCATATAGGAGCAACCTCGGATGGTTACTCATGGATTTATAGGAGTTTCAGGTATGGTGAATGGAATGATAACGGGGCTATTTTGTTGAATTTTGTAGTAGCATTTAATTAAGTTAGTGATAGTCACCTCTTTTTTTAAAGATTGCAAGATGATATCTAATGCTTGCTTGTCAACTCAGCAAAGATTGTTGGATCTTATTATTAAGTGTTGGAGGAAGAAGAGAAGTCTTAAGAGGTGTACCATAGTCAGATGATAGAATTTGTAAGGAGATACAGTGAAACAATTTAGGAATAGAGTAATGTAGGGAGAAGAATGGAAATTAGTAGAAGATGCTAACTTGATGTGGGAGATAGTTGCAACTCTTTTAAGGAATAAAGCTATAGAGACCTTGGGTAAGGTAGTTAGAGGGATCCCTAATGGTTAGAATGAAGTTATACAAAAAAAAATAAAATGAAGAAGGTTACTTATAAAGCTATATTGAATAGCACATAGAGGTGGAGATAATAGGTAACAAGAAAAGTTATAAACTGCCAAGAAATAGGTGAAGGAGATAATTTCAGAAGCTAGAAGTGGAGGTTACAAGAAACTATATCAATGATTGGAAACTAACGATGGAGAAAAGGATTTTTTAAGTTGGCGAGAGCTAGGGAATGAAAAACGATAGACTTAGATCAAGTTCGTTGTATAAAATATGAAGCATGGCAGGTGCTTGTAGCTAAAAATGACATCAAAAGACAATAGCATAGATACTTCTATAGCCTTTTTAATGAAGGCTTAGAGGATAACATCTATTTAGCTGATCTTAACACACCGGAGAGGTTTAGCAACTTTATTTCTTGTCGATATATTACAAAGGAAGAAATTTAAAAAAAATTCAGGGAGATGAAGAGTGGAAGGATAGTAGGCCCTAATGAGATATCCATAAATATGTGGAAGAGCCTAGGTGAAGAGGGTATTATATAGCTAGCCAAGATTTTTAAAGCGATCCTTAAGTCTGCCAAAATGTCAGATGAGTAGAGATTTAGTACGTTAATTCCTTTATGCAAGAAAAAAAGAGACATGCAAAGCTGTAACAATTATGGAAGCATCAAATCACTTAGTCACACCATGATGTTATGGAAGAAGGTGATTGAAAAGAGATTGAGAAATGATGCTTTTATCTTGAAAACTAATTTAGCTTCATACTAGAAAGGTCTACTATAAAAGCTTTACATTTTCTTAGAAGATTGATAGAATATTATAGGGAAAGACAACATAACCTATACATGGTTTTTATTAATTTAGAGATGACGTATGATAGGGTACCTAGAGAAATCATGTAGAGGTGATTAGAAGTGAAGGAAGTTCTTATGACTTACACACTGATTATTAAGGATATGTATGAAGGTTTAAAAACTAGAGTAAGGATGATAGGACAAGATACAGAGTATTTTCTATCAATATTGGATTATACTAGGGCTCCTCTTTGAACCCCTTTTTGTTCACAATAGTGATTGATGAGCTTACCAAGAATATTCAAGGGGATGTGCCTTGGTGTATGTTGTTTACTGATGACATTATTTTAGTAGATGAGATAAAGAGAGTGTCAATGTCAAGCTTAATCCATGGAGTGATAAATTAGAATTAAAGGGCTTCAGATTTAGTAGGACTAAGACTAAGTACATGGAGTGTAATTTTTGAAGACATAGGGTGGCTTCCGATATGGAAGTAAAGATTGATTCAGAAGTTATACTACAAAAGAAGTGTTTTAAATATCTAAGATTTATCATCTAAAGCAATAGAGAGATTGATGGAAACATAGTTCATCGAATCAGATCAGGATGAGTTAAATGGAGAAGTATACTAGGAATTTTAGGTGATAAAAAGATACCACTCAAGCTTAAAGGTAAATTCTATCATTTAGAATTAGGTTGGCCATGCTTTATAGGGCAGAGTGTTGACCTATCAAATATATGCATATTCATAAGATAATGGTGACGAAGATGAGGATGCTTTGTTGGATGTAAAATCTTATTAGAATAGATAAGGTCAAAAATGTAATGGTAAGGGACAAAATAAACGTGATTAATATTATTAAAATATTAAGAGAGACAAGACTTAGATGATTTAGATATGTTAAAAGGAAATATGCAGATATTCTAGTAAAAAATACGAGAAGATTGTACTTAGAGATTGTAAAAGTAAAAAAAGGAAAATCTATGAAGAATTGAGGGAAAATGATTAAGAATATGATGACATTGCTAGAATTTTCTGAAGACATGACTCGCAATAAAAAACTTTAACATACTAGGGTGTAGATTAAGCATCTCTCTTAAAAACATCCTTGTTATTATCAAAAATCTTTTAAGATTTTACTCTAGTAGTTAACCTAAACTTTTAAATATGTAACACTTACCTATTAAGAATCTAACCTAAACTTTACGCTACTTAACCTAATAACAATAATAATAATAATAAACACTAAAGATTTTCATCCACTCCAAATAACTGTCATCCCTTACAAACTCGTAAATTCTCCACAGGGATAATAGATTCTAGCTATCTTTTATTGCTTTACGTATTGAGTGTCCAAAGCATCACACCATGCCACCTTATCTAAAACCTGGTTGTTTTCATTTTTCAATTTATTTTTTATTCAGGCAAAGTATTTTACTGTTAGCATCCTTAAAATATAGTAGAAATGCTAATAGCACAAAGGTTAACAAGGCTTATATTGTCTGTGGCTAACAACTTTGTAAGACGCCACCTAAATGCAGCACCTTCTAAACTCCCGGTTTCCAATATGAATGTAGGGACTACAATCGTAAATCCCTAAGAGAGCTACGACAGAATAAAATACTAGAATTTGTGAGAAATTCAGGCAACTCGCAACACGTCCAGTTCACATATGGTAGGATCTCTTCTTGCAACGTTTGTTAATCTGTCCTTTCAGAAGGAAAGAGTGGTTGGTTTGCTCATTTAACCAACTTCTCAGATAATTCCATTTAATTAAGATTCACTTTACTGTTTGGGGTAGAAATTGCTCCTCTGTTACATTTTCCAATGTCAGAATCTTTAAATGCTTGGAGGAAAATACGAATCTTGTGAAATTAGGTACATCTTAATGCACCTGTTTTGAGCCGTCCCATAGCAATGAATATTCGAACAACCCCAACAGCCACGCAATAACATTTTGGATTAGTCCCTCGTGAATACTATATGACTAACAATGTTCAAAGCTGGTTTAAAACACAATAATTAATGTAAAAACACAATAAATCAACTGTTGAATGTTTCGACTTGGACCCTTGTACACACATCAATTGATCATGATGCTATCACGAACAGAATAATACATCAATGATGGATTCACCAAGGAAAGGAAGTCCAAAGGAGAATGAATAGCTTGATGTGATTCTGCATATGGATAGGATTATCAAACAAGCCATGCTGTAGGTTGATAATAACAACTTGCCAGACTTTTTCAACATAAGAACAGAGATCTTTATACGGGGAACACGTAGTTCCATTGGAAGAGATGTTGCTAATACTTAATTTTCTCACTTGAGGCAGCAGACTGAGTGGTGTTCTTGTTCCACCCGTCGCTGAAAACCAACTGAACAAAACCATAAAAGTTGGTCAGTCATTAATACCGCATTAAGGCAACGAGATATCCATGCTTATATGACTGGACAGGTTCAACTTTCTTTCAAGAATTAATGAGGCAACTACCACCAACTAGTAAATTTTCCTGGTTCATAACGGTCCTTCCTTCGGCCTTGTAATGGCGGCCCTACGCATTTGTGCATTTTCCAATGTGGATATATTAAATGCAAAATATTCGGTGACTAATGATCTATGAATATCGATGATTGTTGATATTATACATAATAAAATACTATTTTTATCAAATAAAAAATATATATAATTAGTCCCATATTACATATATGTGCATTAAAGTGTCAATATGTGTTAATGTGTGTTAGTGTATCGTGAAGCATAATACTTCGACATCAGCATTATTACCTACAAACTACGTTCTGATTCATTTTATTATATTGTGATTTTTTGTCTTGGTTTCATAATTTTTATTTTAATTTTTTATTAAAACAAGATTTATATAATCATTATTGTTAATGTAATTATATATAATAAAATATTAAGCAAGAGTTTGATACAAATTAGTTATATTAATTGGTTAAATAATTAGTATTAATTTAATCACTTATGTAATATTAATAAATATTAAAAATAAATCTATATTATTTTATTAAAATTAATATGTTAATAATTGATATTTCTATTTTAATATAATAAATTAGTTATATTTATTACTTAAAATATTAATAAATAATATTTATTTTTTCGACTCTTCAAAAATATTTTAAATTTTAAAAGTATTCTTATTAAAATAATGAAATTTTTATTTAAAATTTTAAATATTTTGCAATATTTGTCATTGAATAGTTAGACTATAATGAATATAAATTTCAATTAGATTTAATTTAACTAACGATGAAATATATTGTAAAAAAGAAAACTAAAAACTAAAAATAATTTTCATGGTTTTTAATATCTTCAAGTTTACATGTTTATTCATGTTTCTTGACTCGAATCGATTTGACCTACAAGAAAACGCTGGGAACTTGATCTGGTGTTTAAACACTGAAGCATAGGCCTGAATGAGGGAAGGTAAAAGCTTATAATTTTGACAACTCAAGGTTATAATTGCCTCGCCTTAGCTTTTAGATCTTAGCTTTACTTATAGGCCTTTGGACCACAATGTACGCATTTAGAGTGCTATCATGACCTTCTGCTTCTCTTTGGAATGCAACACCGCTTGGATTAGTATCATGGGTCTTCTACAAGAAAAATTAGTTTCAGTAACTATTATTAATGATTGCTAAAAATAAAAAAATGGTCGTTAAAAGTTATAGCGACCAAAATCGGGTTGGTCACAGGTGGTTACAACAGGGTTGTTATTAAAAGTGCTCAGTGACGAGTTATTACGTTGGTCGTTAAAAATGCACTATTAACAACCATTTAAAATTGGTCACTAA
>JAOTIZ010000201.1:17318460-17334193 GCA_027123425.1 Erythroxylum panamense | reverse complement strand
TGAAGGAGTATTTAAACTACATCTTGGACAAGCACAATACCCCTTTGTCTGATGTCCAGATACATCACCTAACGCAGTGAACTCACATTTATTAGCTTGTAATACTTATAACCAAATAGTCAAATTTAGACCATTGACTTCGAGAATCATGTGATATGATTGCCAAGATTATGGCAAAATAATTCGTGTATGTTGCTGAGAAGCTTTTAATATCGCAAGTATACAAATCATAACTTATAGTACAAAAAGCATCGTTCCCACAAGGATCAATTAGACACCTAACAACATGAATAAAAATTTGTTTAAGGTATTAAAAGATTGATATAATTAAAATAAATTACTAAAATTGAAATAACTAATAAAGAAAATAATTGATTAATAATTAAGCTGCTAATAAGAATGAATCTGGTCAAAGTTGGAAACATAAGAATTATTCTATCCTTATTTTGTCTCCCCTTATTCTTGTTTATCCAATTATGTTTGTTCATATATATCCTAAGGTTTTAATTACCATCTCTTAAGATATAAACAAGTAATCCCATTGAAATTGATAATAACAAAAATGTAACCTCTCGATTCACAAAACTACTTTTAACTATTCAATTGGATTCGAAGCAATCTTAAGGATAATTAATTCACAATTAAGATCCCTCTTTAATTGTTCATTAATCTGATACCAACTCTCATTGTGCACCTTAACACATGTAATTAAAGAGGGAATTAATTGTGAACATGATTATGAACAAAACATACCAACTCTCATTAATCTCATTCATTGTCTTGGTTTTTTATTTAGATTACGAAGATGTTAAACATGATTATGATTTTCTAAATTCATATTATGGATTGCTCTTAATATGTTTTGTTCAATCATATGGAATTAACTTATTCCAAACATCAACGACTTTAAAAGTGCTAACACTTTATTCATACACCTATGACACTTGTAAGCATGCACATATTATTATTGATCAATTAAAAAGTCAAATTGTCACTAAGTAACCTTTCATAAAAATTCTTGTTATTTTACAATATTAGTAGGTTTTATTTATTGTAACACCATTTTTTAGATTTTTTAATGATAACATAATCTTTAATGCAAAGGTAAAAACCTTGTCATGAATATCCCCTAGTTACTCAACTTGGTAACGTTTTTTATTTAGTTTAGTTAGAGTATCCTTTTATCCTTTTGACGTAAAGACAAACATTTGTCATAACTGCCCCCGGTTACTCAGCTATATCATAATTCTCAACTAGATATCAGCTCTATTCTTAACCCAATTTTCTTTTTTTAAAAAGGACAACTAAATAGGAAATTTATTTAATACACTTTTTTTAATTTCTTAGCCTACCTCATTTTTTCTTAGTCAATCACTCTCATGAAAGGATACCAATGATGCTAACTAATTTAAATGAGTGTAATTATAAATGTATCAAAACAAATTTCATAAAAATAAAAGAATAAGTGTTTTACCCTAATTAACATGCATATCCATCCAAAAGATACTTAAAACACAAAATTCACAAGTCATTATGCCTTTAAAATTTAAATAACCATGTTCAACATAAGCCAATTCCATTCAATTCATGCCATTGACACATTTACACATTCATACTTCATGCAAAAAAATGTTCACACTATGGTAACCTAATCAAAACTAACACAATGCAAATGCCAAATTCACATACAAATAATATTCTAATGTATAAAAGTCTCCACACTTAAATAACATATTGTCCATCACGTGAGAAAAAATACAAATAAAGATAAATAATAATAATGAAAGTTAAAGCAAGAAGAATTATGGTGAATGAGGTGGTGATGGTGTAGGCAATGGAATCTGAACACCTTGAACATCAAAGTACTTATGTATTTTCTTCGTTTTTGACACTGCATTGTAACGCTAGTCAAAATAAAATAACTAAACTACTACTATAGCAGTGATAAGTCTAGGTCGATCCCACAGAGTGTGTGTGCAAAGTTTATGAAATGAAACTAACTGATGTTTAGGTTTAACGGGGGGTTTTGGATTTTTTAAACAAGAAAATAAAATGAAACTAGACTAATAAAAAAAATTAAAGAAAACATGTGAAAAATGATAAAAGTGGAGAATTCAGTAGGGTTCTTTGGCTCAATCTCGGCCTACACCCTAATTAAACATATTTCATTGATTTGTTGTTCTTAAATCTCTCCTTGCAACTATTAATCATTGGTTAATAATTAACTTGAGTTTTTCCTTAGGTTTTGTCTAATTAAGATACGATCATTAATTAAACCTAACTATCGAATAACCTAGGATACGATCTCTAGATTTGATTAAGCAGTAGCATTACGAATTAGAAAAATCGATTAATCAAGGAAACAACCACATACGAAGCATCATTTAACCTAGGTCTTGTTATCCTTAATGATTATGAATCATTAGTCACTACACATGAATTTCAACATAACAATTACGGATTATATCGAAATTCTAGCAATGAGTTTGCAATTAAATGATTCAATGTACACATTAAAATTATCATCTCACAATACCCAATGAGTTCATACACAATAATCGTCTGATTATCCATCCACAAACCCCTCCCAATTCAATATGCCTAGGATAACACAATCAATTTAATAGGAGAGAAAGAAGCAACAAAAATATGAAAAAATGCTTAACCTAGGTAATCGGTATCGATATCACTTCAGAACCAGCGTTGGGACGTACAACCTTTCATAGACCTCCCTCAAAAAAATGCTTAAGCCCCCGTAAAGATACCCTATCTGAAGACCCCTATTTGCTCTCCCTTGGTTTCTATCGCAAGCTTCTCTCTGTTATGTTTCCCTCACTATTCGCTGATGTGACAAATAAACTCTTAGTCTATCTCCACTATTCACATCTCTCTTGTTTCTATGTAGCTCTCCCTATTTCAATGTTCACTGAAGTGACAAATTAATATGTTGGGTCATGCATACTATTCATGCCTCTTTTAACCCTCTGCTGCTTTTGTACACTGTCATTTTCCTTGGCCAGCTTGTCCGTGTGTTTCCATTTTGCTCCTTGTTTCCCAATCTGCTAGCGCGTTCTGGTCTCTCCCCACCTTCTGCATGTGTTGTCATTTCTTGTCCATCATGTGCTACATTTTGGTGTGCATCTATTACTGGTATGTTTTCTTGTCTGCTGCCGTTTTCTTCATGCTTCCCACCTGCTACGCGTTGCTGTTTCGGTGCTCCTTAATTGTGTGTTTTACTGTTGGCTTCCTCCTTATGTTGCTGCATAGATTGTCATTTTAATACAAGTGGTGCTTGATTGTAGACTGCTGGAGTTTTAATCATCTCCATATAATTAACAAAATTACATTAGTCCATTGAGATAAAAAAATAGTTCAACTTAAGGTCAATTTTACAATAAAATTCAGAACAATTAATTTTAGGTTTTAAATAATAAAATATGAATAGTCATGCCCAAATGTGTAATAAAAATACTTATATGAACTAAGTTTAGGAGGATAAAAGATATAAAATTTTACACTTATCAAATTCCCCCCACATTTAGTTTTTGGCTATCCTCAGGCAAAACATTAAAATTAAGCTCATAGACTCAAAAACATTGACTCTCTTCCCATATTTTCCAAGAATACATAATCTTAAAAAAAGATGAACGACTTTCAAAAATCATAGCAATAACTTAACATTCTAAGCTTTTACTCATGTTCAATCAACATTCATCATCTTCAAAAACTAGCAATCTAATGGTAAACTCAGAAAATCTGTTTAACTAAAATATATCCATGGGTACATTCAACACCATTCATGATCATAACAATCCACAACTTTGCATATCATTTCGTTTCTTCAACACTAATGTTCATATGAAAAATTATGAATCAAAGGACTTTTCAAGGATGTAATGTGAGTAAAGGTAAGGTGAGATGTATTTGGGTCAAGTAGCTTGAAAGTCATCAAAGCTAGTGAAATAAAAGTAACACTCAATTATACCACCAAGTGCACAAGTTAACACTCATCAAAAATTGTGTATCGTCAGCTATGATGAATGCAACATTTATATTTCACAACCTAATTCAACTCTCACACACAAACCATAGGAAACATATACCAATCTAAAGGCATCACTCATACAATTGATGACAATACATTAAAACCATAAAAGAGTTAAGTTTCCAAACCAACAACTACCTCATATTCAATATACTTCAGTAACACATTCATTGCAGCTTTCGGAGGATGCATTAAGTATGAATAACCTTGCCAACCACATATGCACGTCCTCCTGGATACATTTATTTAAACATTTTTTCTTTTTCTTTCTTTTTCTTTTCCTTTTTCTTTTTTCTTCTTTCTTTCTTTCTTTTCCTTTCTTTTCTTTTCTCTAATAAAACTTAAAATAAAGTACATCAACATAGGAATTTCATTGATAACGCATAGAATAATCCCCACATTATAGTTAACCCACACAAATCACAAACGTTTCATTAGCTTTATGACTTAGGTAGGACATTTGGTTAAGTATAAAGCATGTAATCTAGTTGATACAAAAAGAAGGGCTAATAAGACTTAAAGGGAGCTTAACAAGGGAAATTCATATAATGGGTAGGCTATTTGCTAATGTAGTTCGGAAAGGCAAAGAATGCCTAATCTTATCCATGTTAATACATGTGATAAAAATATGGTCTCAAATAGAAATTCAAGATAAAATTAGGATGTACATGTCATGAGGATCACATATTATCAAAAGACAATGAGACTGATATAAATGTGTCAGTCAAATAAGGCTCAAAATCTCACCGGCTTTGTCTACCACTAGTCACTACTCTTTTAAAAATAATGTATATCGATCAATCACAAGAGTAAAAATACATGTTAAAGTTGCCATGAAATTCTCAAGTCAACTTATTCTCTAGTCATGACTAAATAGTGCTAGAAGCAATAGAAAATAAGAAAATGATTAATTCATTTGTTTTATTCTTTCTCTCATTTTGATTGAAAACTTAAAAACAAGCAAGAAACAAACTAACATAGAAACAAACATGCAAATAAAAAGTAAGGAAAAAATGTAAAGAAAAGAAATTTACTTCCCTTAGGTGCCTCCCAAGAAGCACCTTTGTTTAGGGTCGTTGACAAGACTCCTTCTTCCCCTCATATGACAAAATTGTGATCTTCAGGTATTATAGTTAGCACCACTTCCATGCAAGGTTACCCCGGATAGAGCCTTAGTTGATCATCATCCTCATCCATCATCTTCCTTATCCTCAAATTCTCAATCTTGACTGAGTTCGTACACTCCAAAAAGATCTCAAATGTCTCTTTACCTTTTTCTTCCTCATTTAATTCCTCCAATCTACTATGTAAAGGTGAAGAGTCATTCTCAACAATAAAATGGAACTTAGTATTTACCTCCAAGCTAAACGATATTTCTTTTTCTACTTCGAGCTCCTCCTCTGCTTCTTCCACACAAACAATTCATTGAGGGTTGACCTCAAAATTCTCAAGCTCCTCATCACTTTGTAAAGTTTCTGCACAAACGTCCATTGGGTATAACTCAAGTTGATACGGCTGCTCCTTTTTGGTTTGCGGCTCCAGATGATTGATATCTCCCCATCGAGGTCATGCATCTTACTGAAATTGCAGAGCATCCTATTGGATTTTTTTTACACCTTACTGAAACAGCTATTGCATATTCTCTTGGAACTGCTGCATTTCCTGTTAATTTGAAGATTGTTAGCAACCATAATATTAAGCAATTCTTCTAGATATGTACCTAAGTCATGTTGGCTCTCCGAATTTTGGCAACTAGAATAAGATTATCTTTCATCCTGCTAGAATTGTGGGATATCAAGTTGGGTCTGCTGTATACTCTCTTGAAGCCGTTGCATACCCTATTAAAATTGAAGATTGTTAGCATTAAAGGTCTTGATATAGTAGTATAGAGATATACCTGAATCATGATATGAAACTTTTAGTCTATACAAGAATTGTTGTGCATCTTGCAAACTATCATGGAAGTAATTTTGATAATTATCCCATGCATAATAAAAGTTAGGTTTATTAATCCAAACATTGTTATAGGATTGAGAATATGAGTTATAAAAGAAATTACCTCCGTCCATATCGATTTTTTTCACAAACATGAAACAAAAAAATGAAAACATCACGAAATAACTGAAAAGAAATCAATTACGAACAAATATAGACAAAACACCAATTAAATCACAAACTAAAACTAAAACACCTCACTCCCCAGCAATAGTGCCAAAATTGACAGCGCGTTGTAATGCTAGTCAAAATAAAATAACTAGACTACTACTATAGTAATGGTGAGTCTAGGTCGATCCCACATAGAGTGTGTGCAAAGTTTATTAAATGAAATTAACTGGTGTTTAGATTTAACAGGGGGTTTTGGATTTTTTTAAACAAGAAAATAAAATGAAACTATACTAATAAAACAAATTAAAGAAAACATGAGAAAAATGATAAAAGTGGAGAATTCGGTAGGGACCTAGTTCTTTGGCTCAAGCTCAGCCTCCACCCTAATTAATCATATTTCATTGATTTATTGTTCTCAAATCTCTCCTAGCAACCATTAATCGTGGGTTAATAATTAACCTAAGTTTTCCCTTAAGTTTTATTTAATCAAGATACGATCGTTAATTAAACCTAACTATCGAATAACCTAGGATACGATATCTAGATTTAATTAGGCAGTAGCATTATGAATTAGGAAAATCGATTAATCAAGGAAACAACCACATTTAACCTAGGTCCTATTATCCCTAATGATTACAAATTATTAGTCACTACACATGAATTTCAACATAACAATTACAGATTATATCGAAATTCTAGCAATAAGTTTCCAATTAAATGATTCAATGTACGCATTAAAATCATCTTATATTACCCAATGAGTTTATACACAAATCATCGAATAATAACGAAAATTCGATTATCCATACACAAAAACCTAAATCAATATGCCTAGGATAACACAATCAATTCAATAGGAGAGAAAGAAACAACAAAAAATATGAAAGATATGCTTAACTAGGGTCGTCGACATCAATGTCACCTCCAAACCAGCGTTAGGACATATAGCCTTTTATAGGTCTCCCCTAAAAAATGCTTAAGTCCCCGTAAAAATACCCTATCTGATGACCCCTATTTGCTCTCCCTTTGTTTCTGCGCAAGCTTCTCTTTGCTATATTTCCCTCACTATTCTCTGATATGATGAATAAACTCTTGGTTCATCTCCACTATTCACGTCTCTCTTGTTTCTACATAGCTCTCCTTATTTCACTATTTATTGAAGTGACAAATTAATATGTTGGGTCATGCATACTATTTACGTCTATTTTAACCATCCACTGCTTCTATACGTTGTTGTTTTTTCTTGGCCAACTTATCTGTGTGTTGCCATTTTGCTCCTTGTTTCCCACTCTACTAGCTCGTTTTCGTCTCTCCCCATCTTCTACATGTTGTGTCATTTCTTGTCCATCATGTGTTGCGTTTTGATGTGCATCTATAACTGGCATGTTTTCTCATCTGTTGTTGTCTTCTTCAAGCTTCCCACCTACTACGTGTTATCGTTTTAGTGTTCCTTGGCTATGCATTTTGTTGGTTTCCTCCTTATGTTACTACATAGATTGCCATTTTAATGCACATGGTGCTTGATTATAGACGACTAGAGTTTTAATCATCTCCATGTAATTAACACTATTACATCATTCCATTAAGCTAAAAAAAGTTCAACTTAAGGCCAATTTTATAATATAATTCAGAACAAATAATTTTGGGTTTTAAATAATAAAATATGATAACCATGCCCAAATGTGTAATAAAAATAATTATATGGACTAAGTTTAGGGGGATAAAAGATGTAATATTTTACACTTATCAGTTTCATACTGTCGTTGATGCTAATGGCCTATGACGTCCTTCATTTTGTGCCTCCATGGTGTCCAGGCAACCCTCCGTGCGTTTGTTATTTTCTGTCATTAGGTTTAGTACTTTCTCCCATCCTTTTTCTTTGCCCTCCTCGGATTCTTTACTGATTGAGACTTCTTGTTGGTGTTGTGTTGGAGCAGAACTAGAGCTTACTTGTCCATTATTGTGTTTCATTTATGATTTGGTGTTGGTATCTTGTACCTCCAAACTATGACACTCCAAGATTTGCACTCGCCTCAAATGAATATGATTCAAAAACTCAGGAAAGATAAGGCTTAGTTTATCAATAAGAAAACCACGAAATTGAGCCATCGCAATAATAAGGAACCCCATGCCTAGATAGCTACTTTTATTATTAAGATAAGTAACTATCATTTATAAAATTTAAGTAGATTAGAAACTCAAATTTTGTGAACCATGCACCACATAATAAATAAATCTTTTTTAGAACACTTGTTACTTTGAGTTTTGGAAAAATATTACGACACATAATTTTAACAAGTAGTACTCTAGAGCCACCAGTAACCTACTAAAAACTTCCTTTCTCCCTCTCGACATGCGACACCTGATCTCTTTCTCTCCATTTACCAAACACACAACCCCCTAAATATCTAGACTAACCTAAGCCTGAATGGAGCAAGAGGCACTCGATAATGATACCTAAAATGCCCAAAAAACCTATCCTCCCCCCAATGCAGAGATTCCCCAAAACACAACAATAGACCTAAATAACCCTTCATAGGTTTCCCCAATTGGGAGGCTCACCAGGTAGACAACACTGTAGAGAAACAAATGGAAATGGGAAGAAGACATGGAGCACAATCGTAGGAAACTATAGATGTCTTGAAAAATTAAAAGTTGAGGAATCTAAAAAGGAGAGGCCAATCTAGGCACCTTTGGAAGTGTCACATCAAGGTGAGCAGAAATGGAAAAACTCACTTGTGGGTTTTTTCCTTTAGAAGCATCTAGCGTTTCCTTTAGTTAGAAAATGGGCTATAGTTGCTTGGAGGAACAGGGGACTGGAGAACGTTTTGGTGAACGAGAATGAACTTTTTGTGTTCAAGTTTAATGCAGAGGAGAACACACAGATTGTTTTGGAACTAGGGTTGTAACACCCTAATCCCACCCGATGTATGCACGTGCACCATACGGTCACACGTGAACATGCTTGATAGAATTGACGTGTTACCTATATCACCTTCACTTTATAACATGACATCATGAACTAAATCATAAATCACACAAGATCTAAAATCTAAAATTTCCTCATTTTATATCATAACCATAACGTACATTGTAGCTTTAAGTTCAACATCCAAGTTTATATAACACCATCCTATGAGCATAACTGCTCAGTGTACACAATATGCTACAAGCATAAGGAATAAACAAAAGATATTAACAGACTATGTTTTCAACCCCAGCTGACTGACCTTTGAGCCATTTTTGATCTTCAAAGTTGTATAAAATTGCTTCAAGCAGTCTTAAAAGCTAGGTCGTCTCAGTTTACAGAACCTGAAATTATCAACGTTGCAATTTTGATAAGTTTTGCGAACTCAGAGTAACCATCCTTGGTGGTTCACTTATTTAATAAAATGCAATCAATCATAAATATATTGTCACATAGTTCATAGCATCAAGTTCTATCACAAACAAATTGTATTTCAGTCAAACAATTCAATCAATCTATCATTTCATTACACTTGAATATAACACAATCATTGGTGTAATACCATGTATTCAAACATGTAACATTCTTACATATTTTCAAATCATTCAATGAATTCAAATCACATGTGAATGCTATATGTATGAGACTCACATTCGTTTTTACGTTGTTGTGACTGTGTGTTTTTTTTAGTATACTGTATCACCAGGCTCTTTCATACTGTCCCTTATCCATTATGGATACAGGGCTCATTAATCATAGTGAGCCTTAGGCTCTAACCACATATGTTTGAGCTTTAAGCTCTTTTCAGTAACAGTCTCAGTCGGTAGCAATACCAATCACAACTACCTTTATATCACATGTATTGAAATGAAATGCATGCCATAATTCATTCATTACAGTCAATCACTTTCATTCACAGTATCTCAATCAATACAGTCAGTCATAACATTTAGTCACTTTTAGTTGAGAATCATTTAGGTAGTCTCATTCACATACAAGTAACACTTCCAATGATATTCATATGCATCAAACCCCTCAGACAAGTATTGCCTAGAATTCAATACATAATCAGTGAATATTCATCATATATCAAATTCAATTCAGTAATATTAGATAAAATTAAAGTGAGACCATCTTAGGTTACTCATTGCTCCCTTAAGCCTATTGCCTTGACATTCCAGCAATATTAGGAAGTGATCGCGCTACTTGCTCTCCTATATACATTAAAACAATTTCACATTACTGTACTATTTATGTAATTAAGTAAACACATGTATAATTGTATCATGTATCATGCATATGCAATGACAAATTCTTGGGTATATTTCTATAACAAATTGATGTACTCATATAGTGCCAAAATTCACACACTCATTCACTATTCCAGCTTTTACTAAAAGCATCCCATTCGTGTCAACTTTGCAAAATCAATAAGATCAAGAAAATGATGCATTTATGTAACACTTTCTTCTAGACAATTGTTCCATGTGTCTTAAGTTTCTAATGACACCAAAATCATTCAATTTGGTTCATTATTCTATGAGTTATGCTTTAAAATACCACAGATTGAGTACATTTGAAAATTTTGCTTGAGCATGATCATGCATTCAAGTTGTACAACCCATATCTCTCAATTCCAATATCCAAAAATTACAAACTTTGTATTAATTGAAATATAATGAATAAGCTATAATTTTTATGAAGAAACCTTTGTTTGATTCGGCTTATATCAATACAGTTTATTCAACAACAACAGGACATGATCTCTATCCCTGGTAGTGCTACAGCTTAAGCTAAGACTCAACTTTATGTCAAATTTTGAAATTCTTAGAGACAGAATTAAAATTAGACTTATTCAAGAAAGTTGTATAAATATGTCTCAAGTTTAATCTGAATTAAGAATCAACTCATTTGGAAATATACAGGTCAAAATATAATCAAAATATCGAATCATGTTCAATGAAAATATTCCAGTTCATAATATTCCAGCAGACTTCCTCACTTTCATCCAATCAATCTTTTCCAAATCAATTCAGATGGCTCTAAATTTTTATAGAGAGAAAAAGCAATGCCTTAGGAATGTATTAGTTTAATTTTCAAGTCATTTGGAGGTCTAATGAAAAAGATATATTAAAAAGACTCAAAGTTATTTAGTAAAAATACTTTAGTTCATATTTACACTTCAAAAACCAAAATCATACACACAAACCATCACCTTCTTCTTCCTCTCTCTACTGCAATTTTTGTTTTCATGAGTAACAATTCTTAGCAAAATCCATAACCAATTTTTCACATCTTTCTGAAGTTAACGAGTTCACAAACTTTCATCTCAGCACATCTTAACACAAACATTTCAAAAATCCAAGATTTAAACATAAACTCCAAAAACAAAATTATATACGACTGTTCATCATTTTCTACATATGTTTTCATTAGCATTTTTTCATTTTATTCTTTCATAACTTAATAACACTGTAACTACTTACTCAACACAACTCAAATATACATCCATTTACATCCATTATAACATCAATACAATCTATTATCAAAACCAGAAAATTAAACTCACTTACTAGTTTTAGGTGAGTGGAGGGAAAAGCAAGGATAAATGATATAGACTAATCTCTGGACTACTATGTATACATCAAGTATCAGATATCTCAGTGATGGATGAGTGAAGAGAGCATTTTTGGTGTTGGAGCATTTCGGTGAAGAATAAAACAAAAGCTTTAGAAATTTTTTTTAGACTAAAAACATGTGACAACGTGGGTTGCTAATTTAATGGCACATGTCACTCATGCATAAAGTCATTTGTCACTCTCCTATTTGTCTCTTATTCTTTTTTTTAAAATCCAAAATATCCCAAATTTTTGGAAATTTTCTAAAATTTACCAAAAATTTCAAAATAATAATGACACTCTCCAAATAAATTTTCAATACATAAAAACCACAATTCATATTTTAATTGCATTTATAACTAAATTATACTGGAAAAATGTCAATGAATGGATGTACAATTCTTTTAACGAATATCGACACAATTCACATATTTAAATATACCATATGATGCATGAAATTATGATGAATGAAATGCACTTCTAATCCCTCAATATACACTATTCTAGGGCTAGCCCCTAACATAGGATATTGGGACGTTAAAAGGGCTATGGCACATGATGGGGCACCCTATACTCATCAACAAGTGGCAACTGAGGGTGAAATTGGACATAAGTCAACTGAACTTCATCCCTCAAGGGTCAATATTCATAAGGTGCCCTTGGAATATTGTTCCGCAGATGGTATGAGCTATATTGAAAGTAAAAATAGTGAAACCCCTAGGATTAGATAATAATACTACTGTTATAAAGAGATTTGTGTATGCTCGGGTGTGTACTGATGTAGATATATCAAAGAAACTCCCCGATTCTTTGAGAATAATGAGATTGAAGGAGAATGGTAAACTAAAAGTAGACTTTATAGGGTTTTGTTTATGTGGAAATCAAAATCCAAAGAGGATAAACAAGTACGGAAAAAAAGGAAAACCAAGAGGGACAGTAAGGTCCAAAGATGCTTCAGTTCAAAAGGAAAATAATATAGATGGAAAAGAAATGGCATGAAATGTTCAGGATAGCAAGAATAAGGAGAAGGAAAGGGTTAACTTGAAAGATAAAAGGAAGCAAGAAGCAGAGGAAAACCCTGAGAAAGATACAAATTAAGAGGATATTACCTCAGTTGAAGGAAGATCCCAAAGTAGCGATAATCATAAAAATAAGGACACTAACTTAGAATGGGTTAATAAGGCAGGGTTTGAGGCACGAGGGGAAGAGAAGTTAACCTCCATAGATAAAAATATAGAAGATAATAATAAGGTTAGGATAGCAGTAGAAGAAATTCTTTTCATACCAGAAAGGATACCAACTTGGGGGAGAGTGGTGAAAAAGGGATTAAGTAACATATGGGGGAGGCCCTAAATCTAGTGATCTCAACCACACAATAGAGGAGTTTACTAGTGAAGGAGAAAAGGGTGAGTGCAGATGTGGAGAGCATGTAGATAGAGGAAGAGTTGACTAGGATTCCTTTTATCGAAGTAGGGGAAGTTATGGGATCTCTAGATGTTGTGTCTATCTCACCTAGATTGAATAGAAAGTCTAAAAGGAAGAGGTCTGGGAAGAAGACATGATGAAGATACTAGTATGGAATATTAAAGGGCTCAATAGCCTTAACAAGCAACTTGAAGTTAGGGAATTGATTAGGAGTAGGAAGGTGGATTTTGTTGTTTTGTTGGAAACCAAGATAAAGAGGGAGCAACTATAAAAAGGTTTATGGTTTCTAGAAAAACACTGGAAGGTGATAACCAACCATGATCAGCATTTGAATGGTAGGGTAATAATTTGAATTAATACTCAGAAATTGGATGTGGTGAAGCAAGTTGTAAATGACCAACTGATACACTATGAAGTTCTCAATAAAGAGAGAGGCAAGGTGGTTGTTATTAAAATGATGTATGTAACTAATCACAAATTTCAAATGCAGTGTACCTGGAGAGAATTAGGAAGATTTGGTAACTCTACTAGAGTTCCTTGGATAGTATTGGGGGATTTCAACTATACTCTCAAATTTACATAATCAAAAAGGGGTAAAAGATGGAAACATCAAGATAATAGGGAGTTGTAAGAATTGGAGACAAACTCAGGGCTAACTAGTTTAAAATGGTATCAGAATGTTTATACCTGGAGTAACAAGCAAGCTGGGGATTGGTTCTTGATGTAGAAACTAAATAGATGTATCATGAATGGTGAGTGGATAGATCAGTTTCCATTAAGTAATGCAACTTTTGAGGAACTAAATGTGCGAGACCATAACCTATGGTGAGGGAGTTAGCAATAGGTTAGTGGAAAAGGAGTGTTCTATTTAGAATTTATAATCATATAAAGGACAAAGCTAAGTTTAGGGACATCCTCAGGGAGGGGATGAACCTGGGAGTTACAGGAACTAAGGGCTTTATATTGAGCTCCAAGTTAAAGGAATTGAGAGAGGAGTTAGAAAAGTTAAGCAAGAAGTTAATTCTGCTAGAACAGAAGGAGAAAGACAAGGTATTAGAGGAGTTAAAGGAGTATCAGAGGATGCTAATTGCAAATCCTAAAGATGTGAAACTAAGGAAGGTGGAAGTTAAACTGATTATGAAATATAACCAAATTTTGTTGAATATAAATACACTTCTGAGATAGAAATCTAGAATGACTTAGCTAAAGGAGGGAGAGACGTGTACTAAGTATTATATGAGTTTTATTGTAGCAAGAAGGAATAAGAATACCATTAAATTATAGGTAGATGATGTAGGTAGGAAGCATGAGGACCAAGAGGAAAAGAAAAGGGTTACATTTGACTTTTTCTATAAGCAATACAGGAATGAAACTCAAGTTAGGGCTATTCCTAATGAGGTGATCTTAGGAATTAAGAAGGTTGATAATGGCAGAAGAGCCAATTGATTAGGGAAGTTACAAGGTAGGAGATAAGGGAGGTTTTTTTATGAATCTGAATAAATACCCAGCATCAGATGTATACAATGGAAGATTTTTTCCAAAAAAAACTTGGACATACTGGGAGAAGAGGTTGTAAGATCAATCCAAGGGTTCTTCCAAAAAAAAGCAATTTTTAAGGAGTGGAACAAGACGTATATAAGTTTAATTCCCAAACAAAGTAATACTGAAATATTTGAGCATTTTAGACTAATAACTTGCTACAACTTCTTATACAAGATAATTACAAAGAATTTTACTAATAGGTTGAGATCAAGCTTCGTGAAAATAGTCAACCCTGAAGAAAATGCATTTTTAAAAGGGAGGTTTGTAAGTACCAATATTCTCCTATGCCAAGAGTTACTAGAAAGGTATAACTCAAAGAGAAGAATGGATAATTGCATAGTAAAAGTAGATTTAGCCAAGGCATATGATTTAGTTAGCTAGAATTTCCTCTTTAACATGATGAAAACTACAAATTTTTCAGATCTATTCAGGGAATCGGTAAAGGAGTGTGTTACCACAGCCTTAATGGCCATCCTAGTGAATGGTGAACCCACTAAGCTAATAAAAGTAAGGAGGAGCCCTAGGTAAAGGGACCCTCTCTCTTCTTACATGTTTCTTTTCTGTATGGAAGCCTTAACTATACTCCTAGCAAGCAAGACAAGAGCAAACCCTAACTTCCAGTTCCACCACAAATGTAAAGGTATGAAGTTGATCCACCTGACTTTTATAGATGACCTGCTTTTGTTTTGCAAGGCCATAAATATACTCTTACATTCCTTAAAGGAGTTCCAAAATATGTCTAATCTTATGTACAACTGCAAGAAGAGTTGTTATTACCTATCAAGCAACTCTCGCAATGAAGCAATTAACAAAGCAAGAGAAATGGGAATGAACAAAATCTACCATATTTTACAATAAAGATCAAAAGTCATTTTCTTGGTTGGAGCAAAAATGTAGGAAGAACATTTTACCAATGTTTTAAAAACCGGACCGGACATTGAACCGGTCCAAGGAAAGGTTTAAGGTTTAGAGGTTCAACCGGTAATGAACCGCTATCAAACCGGAATATAATAAATAAGATGAAAATTT
>JAOTIZ010000201.1:17297927-17318360 GCA_027123425.1 Erythroxylum panamense | reverse complement strand
TCTTAAAGTGCAAGTAATTGTTTATTGAAGGGATTAACGAAAAGTTTATCACAATTCAACCCCCCCTTCTTGTGTATATTGATCGTATTATTGTCCAATATATTAACGTGTGATTCACTTCAGTAACCACAGGCAGCCTCAATTTCTTCCTCTATTTGCATTCTTCTTGGTGAACGTCCATATGTTCGTCCAAGATATGTGAAAATGGATAAGTTACCATCAACATCACTCGTTCCTCCCTCATCGTCATTACGAGGAACTTTTCTTTCTCTTGTGTGAACATGCGGCTCAAAATAACTTGTCCAAAGTATAACATGCTTTTAGATATTTACTGGTGCGAAGATCTTTATGTAACTCATTACTTTTACAAAAAAAATTTCAAATCAACTCTTTATTTTATATTATCTTTTGTCCTCTGTTTAATGTTCATTATGGTATTAAACAAATTGTTAAAAATATTTTTTAAATATGAATCACATCTAGATTATGACATATCAAATTAGTTTTCTAATAACGCAAATCTCAAAAGATACTTCGTTTTCTCCAACCAAAGTTTTTACTAATGCTTGTATTAACTTCATTAGCTTTAAATTCTGTAACTTTCAACAAGCCTAATTCCTCAATATCTTGCAATATTTCTTCACCAGCTTTGTGAGGGGGAGGACGTGTTTTTACCATCCTATTCTTAATGAACTTTTGTTTATTGAGTGTAAATGGATGATCTGGAGGAAGAAATTTTCTGTGGTTGTCAAACTAACATATTCCCCCGTTTGGAAGACAAAACGCATCAGAATCATTGCCACAATAAGTACAAGCTAATTTTCCTGCTATTCTCCATCCAGACAATATAGAATATGCCAAAAAATCACTAATAGTCCATATCAAAGTTTCTCTCAACACAAAATTTTGTTTCAGAGACACATCATATATCTCAACACCATATTCCTAAAGATGCTGCAATTTGGATATCAATGGTTATAAGAATACTTCAATTTTATGCTTTAGATTTGTTGGCCCTGGCACAATCACTGTCAAGAACATATATGCCTCTTTCATAAACAACCATAGAGGCAAATTATAAGGAGTAATTATGATTGTCCATGATGAATATTGTTGGCTAGATTGACCAAAAGGTTGGAATAATTCCGTGGATAATCTCAACCTAATTTTTGACTTTTAGCTACAAACTTATAATAGGTGTCATTGAAATGTTTCCATGAAAGTGCATATGATCGATGACTCATTATTCCATCTTCTTGTTCGTGTTCGTTATGTCATTTCATATGAGATGTAGTAACATCATAAGCATATAGTCTTTGAAGTCTCAGAATTAGCGAGGAATAATACATCCGCTTCCAGGGTACTAATTTCTGTTTCATAGAACGCTTTCTAGGATTGAACCTAGATTGATCATAAAATTTGCACTCTTGTAATTCTACATTATCTCTCCAATACAACATACATCCTAAATTGCAACAATCAATCTTTTCAACAGGCAAACCAAGACTCCTAATAAGTTTCTTCATATTGTAAAAATTATCAACCATTGTATGATTAAAAGGTAATGATTCATTATTCCATCCAAGAATTTTATTAAAACTACGATCAGAAATATTCCCTTCAAACTTTATATTCAATATTCGAGCAATTGAAGACAATTGAGTCATTGTCTCACAATTTGGACATAATTCTTAGTCAGCTGAGTGTAGTAAGTCAAAAAATTGTTTTGCATGTAGGTTTGGTTCTTTTTCAAGGTTTTCTATATTTTCCTGAAAGATATAATCAGTTGCATCATAAACCATTTGCATGTAAGGATTTTCATTTGCATCCATATTATTTTTCCTAAATCCAATCCCCCTTCAAATTCATTTAAGTTTACTGACAATTGTACTTCATTACCCCTTGAGGTGTTATAAATCAATAGTTCCCCAAGTTGTGTCCACTTAAAATAATTTGGGACAAACCCTTTTCTCCGCAGATGCCCATTCACTTCATCAATAAAAAGGAAAGGAATGTGTTTGCACTTTTTACATGGACATCTAATCTTTGGGTCATCCATATATGCAGGTTGAGAACATGCATAATGAATAAAAGCATCAACTCCCTAAACAAACTTAGGATTAATGAAACCATCAGGTGTTAATCGTCTATACATCCAAAATCTATCAATATTACTCATTTCTGTAAAACTGTTAATTTCAAACAGTGATTCCATATTTAATATACTTCAGTTCCCCAAAGTTTAAAGAGCATCTAAACTTTACACAGCATCTCTTAAGTATTAACCAATTGAATTAATCACCTACAATTGATTTCAAAACTATGGTATGTGGCATTATTTATACCTGTGAATCAAGAAAACAAGTTCTCGTTGTGACTCATAGGCTCGTGAAATTTTTCATCGATAAGCTTCATGGGAGCTGCATCACGGGTTTCCAGCCTATATACCGTCCTAAGGGTTTATTACTGAAAGAATTTTCTTGTCTATAAAATGTATTAATTTATTGTGCTAATAATAGTTTTGCATTAATTGCATCGAAGTTGAAGTATTAATTGATTGAATTAATTAACTACAATTGATTTCAAAACTATGGTTTCCACCGATACGCCTCACGAGAGCTGCATCATGAGTTTTTAGCCTAAATACCATCCTTGGGGTTTACTATGCCTCAAATCATTCATAAGATCTCAAACTCATTCCACATACAATAAATGCTTATGTAATCATATATCTACTCATCAATGATTCAAACATAACCCAAACATAAATAGTTAGACTATTAAAGAAGAACTTAAAAACTCATCAATGACTATGTCACTGGACCTAGCACACAAAAAGGCATTTTATGGTTAACTATACATTAAAACAAAAGCTCATCCTTAAATGATATGTTGTACATCTTCAATTTCTCACATTTTATAAAAAAATTAGATAGGAAATCCTAAAGTGAACTAGATAGGAAATCCTAAAAGCTAGAATGAAGTTTTAATTGATAGAATCAAAAGCTTTGAAATAAATAATCTTCATATTGTAACTTTAGTTAAGCATTTTCTTATAGTAGTTTATGGACTTAGATCATCTCATCATGATTTAAAAATCTAAAAATTTAACAAATTAACTCATAATCATGCTATATATTCTCATATTAGCATAAATGATTAATGCAACACCTAATATTAAGTATATGTAAAATGGCAATTTAGTAACTATAAAAATGTTAAAATGCTTCCTATATGAAGTTACTAATTGACCATATGAACCTCTAAAAGTGCAGTAATATCATAGTATATCTATTTAACATTCAAACCCCTCCTATATCGATAAATAAACAAAACCATAGTCCTTAATCCATAATGCCATTTGCAAGACAACTTAACCAATATCCTATATTAAAGTTCCTCAAAACCCCTAAAATCATTCATTTATCAATCCCATCACAAAACAAATATATGTAAAGAAGAATAGAGAAAAAAACCCAACCAAAAATGGTGTAAGAACATTAAAAGTAAAGAGAACCTAATCAATTCAGAGAGTACAAATGAAATAATCCATTCACAAAATTTAGAGATTTCGAACTATAATTGAACCATCCTATATTAATTCATTGATAAATCCAACTTTAAGAATGTAACAACCAAACACAACCAATAAGAAAATGTATTAATGATAGAGATTAACAATACTTAAAATTTAAAGCCACAAACTGAAGTTCATACCCCAACAGGTTTTCGTTGGTACAGGCCATTTACATTAAAAATGCAGCAAGTCCAAATGGGAGGTTCAAACTACAAACAGATACCCAAATTAAACCAAGTATACCAAAACCCAGTAAATAACAAAACCCATTTACCTCAACCGAAACGCAGAAGAAGTCACTGAAGCTCGTGAACGAAAAAGATGACGGAGCTAGAGTATCTGACGGCCAAAGAATATAATCAAAACAAAGAAAAGAAGACAATGACAATCAAAGCAGTACACAAAACACAGTAACAAACAAAACTCAACGACGTCGTAAAAAACAATCAAAGAATAAAATGTTACATCAACTGTCGATTAAAAGAAGATAACAATGATGACATGCGATGGGTGAGCAATGGCGAGGAGAAAAGGACGAGCGATGACGATGACCCATGATGATGAGTGATGGCGAGGAGAAAAGATGGCGAAGAAGCTAACAACGGAGTGGCCAGACCATCGGAAAATCACCAGCGGAATACATTACTGTCAATAAACCTCGACGCTTGATTATTGAACTCGGCATTTCTGCGTAAATTTATTAACAGAGCAGTTATACCGATGGAACATAAATCCGTCGATAAGTCCCCAACACTAGTTTATTGAGGCAAGCGTTCCCGCCTAATTTACCGACAAGTATGACTTTTTTGTTATGACTTTTTCGTCACTATATTTCATCAAAAAATGTACCGGGATATTTTCCCTCTACCTTTACCGACACAAATTTTTTTGATCGCAAATTGGAATTTTTCACAACAGTATTACCGACGGATATTAATTTTTTGTCTATAATTAGCTATGTTATTTGTTTAGTTGGTAATTTTCCATCGATAATTATGATTTTCTTGTAGTGTATGGTGCTTAAGTGATGAAATTGGTTGCATCTTGTTAGATCATACATTAGGCTATAAAACCAATTATAGGATCGACAATTATTTTGCGTACCCGTATCCATATCGCTTCTTCGTTAAATGTTGATTGCTTTGAAAGAGTTTATTTCCTCTCGTCTTCTTTCATTCTGTTTTTCTCAATGGTTAAGAATCTTTCATTTCATAAGTTTTGCAACTTATATATCAGTACCAAAGGACACGTCCTTCGGTAAGTGGAAAAGAGAGGAAAAGGGTCTGTGACCCATTTGAGACCCAGTCGGTAATATCCAATAACCATTATCTTGGGCGCGTTTCATAGGACTCAATACGATAAATTACATGGGACATAAAATAGTCTAACATAGGCTTCTGTCAGACAGACCTGTCCAAAAGCAAATCCACGAGGAACATGAAAGTGGGAGGATAATAAGCAGCCACGCTAGGAGATGCATCTTTATAATGAGCAAATCGACCACCAAAATTGTTAAGATAAAATGAGTAGGTGGCTTCTACAGCAAACGGGTTTTCTTGTAAGATAATGATAAAACCAACTTAATCTCTGTGATAAAGATTGTGTTTGTAATCTAGATAACACACAATACAATTATAATCACGAAAACCAGCAAAAAGAACAATGACCCGAGACCAGGCCCCAAACAAATTCAGGAGTGATGAATTTCAGGTCCCGTTTTGGTATTGACAGCCAATTGAGCCTGCCGTAACAGCATTGGTGAATGTGTGTGTAGTGGAGCATTTGATTGTAAAGAAGAAAAGAAAGCATTTTGTGGGGTTGGTGAATTCTTTATTTTCTCAACATAAACGTGTTGGTTCAGGGACTGTTGATGATTTTACGAGTTGTAATGGTGGTTGAGAGTTGAATTTCGGAACCACATATGGATCAAGAGAGATTTGTTCTTAGGTCGTTTAAGAGATTTCTGGCTTGTGCAATAACGTTTCACTGGATTGGAAAACTATACGCTCCTTCAGAATTTAGTATTTTGTGTATTAATCATAGTTAACTTCAACCATTTTCTTCAAATTGCCGAATCAATTCAACTTATTAAAGCATCATCCGGAAAGTACTTGATCATTTTTTGTTTTGTCAATTATATGCAGGTTAATCAAAGTAGTTTTTGCTCATCCTTCAATCACCGTTCAAGATTCACCATAGTTTAGCATTTCAAGAATGTTATTGGATAGCCATTCTTCAAATGCAAGTAACTTATCTTACTGCAAACCTTGTACATATAACAGATCCACGAGAGGGAATATATATAGCTTAAAATAATCGTAAGCTTTCGCTAAACTTGTTCAATTAATCCCCTTTACATAATTATTTATCTCTCAATTGACCCTTTTATCCAAATTTATTTTATTACTAATCTAAGAAAGTTAAAAATATACCTTTCAAAATCATAAATGAAAAAATAAAAGAAAATAATTAGGTGTCAAATAGAAAAGTAAAAGAATATAAAATATAAAGATTAATTTTGAAAAGATAATCTTAAACTATTATATCTAGACTTGTCATAACATAGCAAGATATTAACTTAACGTTCATCATTACAACTCTATTTCAATTTCATAATTGAAATCTGCGTCAGAATTGTAACTAATGGAGGATTTACAGAAGGCACTTGTCGGTTGGACTTCTTTCCCATCTAATTTTCTTTTAATGAGATGGCCTCCAGGGTTTTCTATACCACTTATTCTCTCTTTTGATCATCAAAGAGATGTTTGAACATTCATCATGGCAATACTTGTTTTAGCTCCACTTAATTGCAGATTGATACATCCAACAATTCTTGGTGCGATGATTGCCAGTGAGTGATGAGACGCATAAAAACTTATCATGCGGAAGCCATTGAGGAAGCTGTAATCCTCGCCCATTTGTAATTTAAGGTTTTCTCAAGAAGAAAGAACAGAATATTAACAATTTATAAAATTGCCATATGTAATTTTTATTGATATCATCAAATTATAAGGAATTACAAACAGTCGTATCAATAAAAATCGGTACTAAATTATACTAAAGATTTAGTAAAAGAATAAGGTTTAAGATGGAAATTGTAAAGTGTATCTGTAGAAAAGAAAATTTTATTTTACAGTAGACAAAATTATAGAGATGAGATACAAGTAGAACGTTCAAAAAGTTGATATGATATAATTTTTGTTAATTTGAAATTCATACTTCAAGTCCACTTATATAAATAAAACCCCTAGAATTGTAGAAGGTTCATTAAGTGTTCTCTATGTATCTCATCTCTGTAATTTCCTCTATTATGAAATAAAATTTTCTTTTCTATAGATACAATTCATAATTTCCATCTTAAACCTTATTCTCCTAAATCTTTAGTATACTCCCTAATGTAGGAAATTAATTAAGGATGTGATGGACATTGCTGAAGGACCGTCAAAAGTAGTTACCTTATTCTAGGGTCGAAGTTGGAATGCTCGTTAAAAAAATCAATGAAAACCTACTAAAGTTTTAGTAAAAAAACTAAAGGTACAGGTACAGAAGTGTAAAAATCAGATAAACAAATTTTGATCATGCAAGGAAGTAAAAACTTTTATCATATATAGGCTACTAATAGTATCAAAAATCAAAGAGATTCTAGGAAAATCTTCATCCTCTAAGTTATCACAATTTGCTATAATATTAATAACTTTTTAAAAGAGGGATGCAATTATTATATTTATATATGCAAAAGAATCTAAATCTATTCCAGATAATCCATATATAAAATTTTCCAGAAAATAAGACATCATGATATAACTATATGCAGAATAGTTTCAAATTTTCAAAATAAATGATCTATTAAGCTTTTGTACCTATATCTTTAGTTTTTTAATCGTAGCTTTATCATGTTTTCATCGAGTCTTTTAACAAGCATTCTGGCTCCAGCTTTAGAGTAATTACCCTCGATGCTTTGTCAGCAAATTTTAGCACAATCTTAACTCATTTCCTACTTTAAGGCTTATACTAAAGATTCAGGAGAATAATAAGGTTTAAGATGGAAATTGTGAAATGTATCTATATAAAGGAAAATTTTATTTCATAGTAGAGAAAATTATAGAGATGAGATACATAGAGAATGCTTGATGATGACCTTTCTACCAACCTAGGGGTTTTATTTATAGAAGCGAACTTGAAGTCCGAATTTTAACTTAACAAAATTTACATCACATCAACTTTTCAAAAAGTAAATTCTATCTTTATTGATAGTGGATTTCTTTTATCTGAGTACTTGGAGAGATTTCTATATTATCTTCTTATCTTTTTGACTCAGAATGATCACTATATATTAATACTCCTGATGCTTCATCTTTATCTTTTACTTTGAAGGTCCTCTAAACACTTGTTTAAGAAGGACAAATATTTTCTGTATATTTTCGGAGATGATAGAACCTTTTTTTTTTGCCTCAAGACCTGATTTTATCTTTCATCTTTAAATCATGTTTCTCTTCATTTTTACAAAATTTTCAGTAGCCAATAGTGTCTTCTTGGCTGAGATATCATTAAAGAAGAAATTTTATTTTTCGACATAGTTTCAAAATCTTTTCTTAAATGTTGCCTCCATGCCAAAAATAGCAATTCTAATGCCAATTCCTCTTATATAATGGATTTCATTTTCAATGTATTTAGAAAATAATTTTCTTAAGTTATTATATATAGTAATGGAAAAGTATTATGCCTTCCCAAAATAATGAAATGATGGGCATCATATTGTTCATCTTCACGAAAATCTGAACTAATAGATAATATCTTTAATCCTAAGGTATCTTTAGGGGTCATTGTAGGGTTATTTAAATAATAGTCCTTAACTCCTTGAATCTATGTGGGTAGTGATGATATATTAGGAAACTCTAGATTGGCCAAGTAGATAGTATTTACTATTCCAAAATCATACCAAACTCTCTAATAGCTTAAGGATAAGCTCCTTATAAAAAGTTCAATATAGGATATATCTAAAAAAAAATCAATATAGTAGTTATTGTTATTTTGTAAAGCGTACAAGTTTCTCATTATCTCATAATGTGCATAAATAGCAATGACTCTTTAAAAGATTCTTAATCATGATATTTCTCTGTATTGCCATTTTGTGTATAGTATCAGGACTTAAAGATATATTATCAAGAGTAACTTTATCTTTCTTAATTTGCTAACTAGTAGATTCCTTTATCTAGGAAGAAAATCATGTTGATGATGAATCTTCAACTAACTTAGTCTTATTGACTAGGCTATATTTGAATAATTATAATGGTTTATCTTGGCTTGCCATATATGGCAAAATGAAACAAGAAGTTCTGTAACTCTTTAGGTATCGAGTTGAAGCTCGCAATATCTAATAAATCTTTGATTTCGGCTTGGAAAATATTGAAATCTTCAGACATCTATTCTAATAAGTCAAATATCTATTTTTTGAGGTTAACCATCTCTAGTTAAAAAGTATGTAAGAACATTATTTTTAGATTTGAAAATCTTAATATCAAAGTTATATTCTACTAATAAATTTTTCCACTTAATATATCTTTTATATTCAGGTTTAGATGGTAAATTATTTTGAATAAAAGCCTTAACTTAAGTATCATTAAGCAATAAAAATTAATAAAATTCTTGGCCTGGCCTCTTTTTACTATGGACAATAATTCCTTTTCATTTATATGATATCTTTGTTGAGTATCTATAAAGGTTTCTGAAATATACCTACAAAGAGACTCAATTAATCTTAATATTAGAGTCATCATAATCTATCTTTTTTAATATTCCCCTCCATACATGATCATAAGTGTCAGTTTTAAGAATTAAGTCACCATCATTAGATGGCAAGGAAAGTTTTCACAATGTAGTATACAAAATCTTAATTTTCTGTACCTATTTAATCAAAGACGGTGAAATTTCAAATCTTTGATCTTTCTTTAAAAGCATTTGAAAAGGCCTTTTCATCTTAGCTAAATTTTGAATAAAATCTTAATTATAATTTAATTCTCCAAAAAAAATTGAACTTGTTTTTTATCTAATAACTCACTAGGAAATTATGAGATTTTTTTAAGGATATGATGTTAAAATTTAATTCCTTTACCATTTATCTCCATCATAAGGAATTTTATTTCAGTTTGACATATCTTACCCTTTTTCTCAGAGAGAGCTAAACCACGTTGTTCACATAAATCTGAAAATTTATTGAGAAGAAAAATAGGTTTAGCAATATTATCATTAGATATTAAAATATCATCCACATAAAAATGTATGAAATTATAATACTTAAAGATATTATACATTTTCCTTTGAAATATTTGTGGGGCATTTTTTAAATCAAAAGACATTACTAATCATTCATAATGACCTTATGGAGTTAAGAAAGTAGTATATGGAATAATATCTTTATTCATTTTTATCTGCCAAAATCGACTCTTCGAGTCAAATTTAGAGAAGATTTGTTTTTCTCTTTTTAACTTTATTAATGTTTCTTTGTTATGTAGGAAGTATCCATCAAATATTGTATTATCATTTAATTTTTATAATTTATGACCATTCTAGCTTTATTTCTAATTATTTCTACATGGTTTGTAACCATAAAAGTTAGGAAAGAATGAGGGGATTTGCTAGACCTAATTATCTTTAGATTTTCTAGTTCTAGAAGTTATTTTGTAAATTCATCTTGATCTTCTAAATTATATCTCATAGGAGTAACTCCAATATTTTTTTATCTATCACTTCTAAGTTTGCTTCTTCTTTGCTTTTATCTTAAAATTGTAATGGATTATCATAGTAGTATTTTTCATTTTTTTTAATAATTCTAGTCCAATTTTGATGCTTTTTATCTGTTAATACTTATTCTCTATAATGTTTTCTATTTTTAGTAAAGATTTTCCTTTTGGAAGGATCAATTTTTCTTTATACCCTACACTTTGCTAAGCTATGCAAGGTTTAAAGGTGATCAGTGTATTTCTTGCATAGGCAAGTTTAATTCTGTTAACCATGATCAAATGACCACAAGAGGTTTTGAAATGTATTTTTTATCTAATAGTATTAAATAATATTTTATGAAATAAATGGAGAAATTATTTCCTAAAACAATACCAATTTCAATATTGTAAAAGTAAAATGGTATGCTTTGCTAAGCTATGCAAGGTTTAAAGGTGATCGATGTATTTTTTGCATAAGCAAGTTTAATTATATTAACTATGATCCAATGACCACAAGAGGTTTTGAAATGTATTTTTTATCTAATAGTATCAAATAATATTTTATGAAATAAATGGAGAAATTATTTCCTAAAACAATATCAATTTCAATATTGTAAAAGTAAAATGGTGGAAATTTTATTAAAAATGATCCTAATAGTATGTGAGGTTGATTAATACCTTTTAATAAATGTATCTTATTATTATAAATATCTAATCCTATTATATTTTTTAAGATTTACTAATATTGTAAAGGAAAACAACACGCTTTATATAAATAAGATCCTGGTCCATTATCTATATAGGTAGCAAAGTATTCTGTTCTATAATTTTTATAAGTTATTCCAATTGGAATATAAATACTAGTGGGAATAGTCATTATCTTGGAATATATATTGTATTTTTTATTATAGAATATTTGTATTCCATACTGAGTTATCTTATTAGGTTGGCTTGTTTAAGAAAACTAGTTCCTAGCGTTATCTCTAAATTGAATCTATCATTTTTAACTAATAATCTTATAGGTATTTTATTGTCTCCTATCTTAATAATGGTTTCTATGACGGTATCTATCTGATGTATTTCACCATTGAAATTTATATGTTAATAAGGTTGATTTAGTTAGAAACATATCAAATTATGTATTAGACTATGATTAGTGTAACTTTTACTAGCTCCTGTATCAATTAAGATATTACAAGGAACATAATTTGTACCATTAAAATATTTTCATATAATTTTATACTTAGAACTTATCTTTTTATTGGTTCTTATCAAATTATTAGTATATCATTGACTACTCAAAACACTAGTTTTTGAATAATATAATCTATGCAATACTTTATTGTGAGAATCCATTTAGGATTTTTGTTGAAAATCTAATGAAAAATCATCTTCAGTTTCTTATATATTTGTCACATAAGGAGAATATTTTTTCAACTAAAATTTTTTATGGGAAGTTAATAATATATTTATCTGCAAAACATTCTATATGATGAGTATTGAATAAGGCATAAGATATCATATAGTTATAGAATATGATTTATTTCAATCTCTAATTAAGTCTTTTCTTTTAAATTCTTAGATGAAAGAGAGTGTCCTATCAAAATCTTATCTTGTATATTATAATCCATCTTTGGATAGATATTAAAAAAAGGTTTTGACATCGAAGATTGCCTCTTAAAATTCCCATATATGCTTCTTTTCTATTACGAATTTAATTATCTAATATTGCTAAATTTATAGGACTATCTATTCCTTCTATGAAAGTAGATCTGACTACCATTGATATGGATCCTATATGCACCCATGTTATTTTGTCCCTAATCTCTTCAGAAATGTGATTAATTTTTTGGGAAATAAACTTTTAAGATGAAAGAGCAATCATTACTTTATTAGAAGTTAAACTAATATCTAAGGGTTTTTCTTGAAGATTAATACTATAAAACATATGATGTTTTTTGGGTTTTAACCTTTTTTTAATAATGTCATATTAAATCCATGATACAAATTTATAAAATACATAGTATTTTGAATCTTTTTGATCATTTTTCTATCAATAAGTGTTTCTTGACTATATTCTCCATATTGTTCAAATGTTTCTACTATAGTATCTATTGTTTGATTATCTATTTGAGTGTTAACAAATTGTCCTATCACTCATTTATTTTTGAACTTGAAGTTTCTTCATATTTTGTATCTGTTATTATAAAAATACTATCTTTAGAAGAGCATTCTTCAAAAGTATCAATTCTAATCAAATCTTCATTTTCTATCATTTCATTTATTTCATCATCTATTTCTTTTTTTAAATCTTTTAGGGCATTCATTTTCATAATGTCCTTTTTCTTTACAATAATAGCATTGACGTTTAGCTATCTTTTTATTTCTTTTCTTATTTCTTCTAAACATAGGTTTTCTAGGTTTGTGTCCTTCTATTTTCTTATAATATTTAGCTTTATGTTTCTTTAAATATCTTTTCCTAAAAATCTCTTCCTTTTATATTTCTTTTTATCTTATTGTAATAATAAGGACTATCATATTCTATCATAGTAGGCATTTTTAAATCTTAATATCGTAATGAAGATTTTTTTCTTTGTTTTGTTATTTTTTTTCAATAATATAGCTTCATCACACCATTCACTTAAATATGGTAATAATAATCTAGGAAATAAAAAAAATTCTATTGATTTCACATATATCATATAAATGTAATTTTTGTCATGTTATAGCTTATTTTCATATAGTAGTTGTATCTTTTAAAATATTTCCTTCTTTAACAAATTTTAATTGAAAAGTTTTAGCAACTCTAGTTATTAGATTTTATATATCATTATCTAAATTAAATATAGAGTTTCTTGAGTTTTCATCTAAATTTTTCCAAAATCTATTTTTTCTAAAAATCGTTTAGTCATTTCATATCAATTTTAGTAATAGCAATATCTAGTCTTAGAGTTGGTTCCCATTTATCTATAGCTTCTTCTATATTTTGGATGCAGTCTGTATATAAACATATTCTAAAAGGAGTTATAGCTTATGTTTTCTTTTTATCTATAGGTGCAAAGTTTTCGTTATCTTTGGTTATCATATGAGTTTCAGCATATCCAAAATTAGGTCTATTAAAACTTTGTGAAGGATACCTAAAAGGTGGATATCTAGAAGCTCTAGTTATATCACTAATATTAGGATTTCGGTGAATTTCTCATTTAATTAAATCTATTTTTATATGCGCTAAAGTTTTTAAGTTTAAATTTTTTATCTATTCATTTAATTCTTCAATTTTTGAATCAGAAGCTTGCATAAAATAATCCATTTTTATCTACAATTAGGAGGTATTTTCATTGTTAAAATTAGATCAAGTGTCTATTCTTTCATATGATTTTTTTGGGTTTATTCTCTATATAAGATTTATTTATTTATTTCATCATATCTTATATATATATAATTTGTTTTTGAAGTTTTTCATATAGAAAAAAATTTATTTCCATAATATTGTATTGTTTTTTAAATTTATGGCAAATTAGTATCTATTTTTAATCCTTTAGGATTTAATTTTTGATACTTATCTTTGCTATTTAGATGATAATTTCTATAATGTTTAGTAATTTATAAATGAGCTTCTATCTAAAGTTTTTTTTTTTTGCATCTTTGATATATTATATTTGATTCTTCCATAATTAATTTAACTATTCTATAGCCTTTTATGACAATTTGTAAAAATAATATATAGTTATATCTATTTTATGATGCTTTAATTTAATTTGGGCTTCTTGTACACAATTATCAAGTTTATTTATTTCAAAAAGTAAATGATTACAATAAGGATAATTACTCATAGTTAACAACATAATACAAATCATCTCTAATAACCTTTACATAGTTGTAAACTATAATGCTCAAAGAATCTAAGATGTAACTCTTTATGATCATCTTTATACTACTAATTTTCGAGTTGATATTTGAAAATTTTTGTTTAAAATCTAGTAAAGTTTATAATAGAACAGTGATGCAAGTTCTAAGCTATAAATAACAAATTTTTATTTCTCGTGTATATCTATTGTTGACAGTTATCAAATATATTTTTTTAATTAATCTACTAATGAATATCTTCATAAGTTGTACACCAAATAACCATGATTATGATACCAATTTTTAGAGTAGATCAACAAATTGATCACGGAAGGATATAAAAGCTTTTATCATATCTAAGCTATTAATAATATCAAAATTTAAAGAGAAATTTCATCCTCTACATTATCACTATTTGCTATAATATAAGTGACATTCTTGGAAGAGGATGGAATTATCTCATTTATAGATTCTAAATAATCTAAATCAAATAATCCATATATAAATCTTTCTAGAAAATAAGACATTATGATATAACTATATGCAGAACAGTTTCAAAATTTCCAAATTAAAGGCATTACGTTTTCATAGCTATATCTTTAGTTTTTTTTACTGTAACTTTACTCGATTTTTGTCGAGTCTTTTATCAAACATTCTAGCTGTAATCTTAGAGTAAAGTTACTACCCTTAATACTCCTTCAGTAATATGAAGTACAACTTTAATTTGTTTCCTGGTTTAAGATATATACTAAAGATTTAGGAGAAGAATAAAATTTAAGATGAAAATTGTGAACTGTATTTGTAGAAAGGAAATTTTTATTTTATAATAAAAGAAATTACAAGATGAAATAAATAGAGAAAGCTTTAATCATTGTTGAATTTGTTATGTTTTTGTAACATATCCTGAAAATAAAAAGCTATGAAGATTTCATTTTCACACAGCATAAGCAGAAACTACGTGAACCTTGCCTTCTATTGGTACTCTTGATGGAAGTCTACGTCAGTTTGGCCATGCATTGGGAAAATATTCCAATAAGGTGTCACCTGTAGACTGTAGTGAATTAGAAGGCCTTATTGGGACACCTTTATCAACCTAAACGCATGTTTACTTATGATTGGAGTGACCTTTAACTGGTAGAATGAATGCTTTGGAAAGATAACAGTATAGACAAAGCATACAAATTAACGTTGAAATTGTGGAGTGTCCTCCGATAAATGCCTCTTACCATTCTTATCTTATTACTTCTATATGTTTGCTTTATGATGAGAAGATCCAAGAAAATCCATGGATCTAGATACCTATATTAAAGTCAAAATAAGATAATGTCCTTTAACGATCAAGTTTTTTTACATACAATATCACATATTATTATCATAATTCAACTTTAATTATTATCTTTGAAGAGTATAACCATTTTATTCATACCCTAATTGTTACGTTACCTATGTTTAAAATTTTAGTTGTAGAATTATTTTGTTAGTTACATTTATCAGATATATTAATTCTAACAATACAAGGGTGTAAAATGATATGTATATAAATTGTATGGCACCCATCTTTCTTAATTATCTACGTTCTATATAACTACACTTCAAAGGTATACTATTATTGTTGTTGTATATTTTATATTATAATTATTTTTTTAATTACGCTTGTAGTATACACACACGTATATATATATATAACAATATGATATGCAAATAGGTATATTTTACCCACTTTTTTCATATTATTTATATTTTCGCAATTGGCATCACATAGTTTAAATGTCTTTATATTATAATGAAATGTGCGTGTTATCAAACTTACAATTATATTTTTCTTCTATTATGTATTAATTTGTACAACTTGACTTATTTATTATAAAATCATATAAAATATTTTTATTGTAAAATCAAAATAATTTTTTTAAAAAGTAAATGTAAATATATAACTAGTTTTAGACACTATATCGCCGACATGTTGTATTCAAATATGAAGTAATTAATGTTTTGATTTGAATACGTTGCTCTATAAAAAGTAAGTTAAAAGTTTCTTGCCTCACATAGTTAGTGTAATCATGAGATTATTTGAATTCAATATTACATGATTTGCACTAATCACCCATTAACGAGGTGACTGTATACGTATGAATTTCGACCTACACCTATGCAGAACCTACATTACCACTTGCATAAAATTTCCAACAAGTACTTATTTTGATGATAGAATCTGTTAGTATCTTTCTCCACTTACTTTGAATCAGTGGCCCCAATGAAGACTTTCAATATACCAGAAAGGCAGACCTTATACCTTTTCGTTTCTTGAAAGCTTTTTGGTAAAACAATGAAAAAGAAGAATGATGCATAATACTTTAGGATAAGAGCATATGCAGGATGCAGCCATCTGTCTCAAAAAGTATCTCTATTTTCGTAACTTCAAATGCTCTGTCGTATCACATTTGGAGTCTACGGCTCTTTCTAACCTGTTAGTTAGGGGCTTTGATGGGAATAAGCTCGAACCTAGAATTAGAAATTTTGGAGTGTGTTGTATTATAAGCAATGTTTTAAAACCGGGCCGGATATTGAGCCGATCAAAGAAAAAGTTTAAGGTTTCAAAATTCAATCGGTATTGAATCGCTATAAAACTGATATATAATAAATAAAAGGTAAAATTAATAAGAATAAATACAAATAAAATAATTTTTTGAAATAAAAAATATACCAATGAATTAGACATTATACTAAACTGTATAGCTTATATTATAGAAAAAAATAATTAACCTTAATAAGTAAAATATATAACTACATTCACATATTATTATATGAGTAATTATATATTTATATTATTATTTTCTTTGACTTATTTTATAAACATAAAATTCATTGTAAATATTAAAAGAGTCAATATAATTTACAGTAATATTAAATTAAATGTAATTATGCTACAAATAAAAAGTTATAGTTTAAATAATTGAACAAGGTTAATTAAATGTAAATAATACAAAATACAAAATACAAAATGAAGTAACTAGATGGGCATAAACACTTGAAAAGTAATTATTGATTAAATTAAAGGCAAGTCAATATCTTCTGTTCTTTAGTGTTACCATATAAACAAGTAATTTTAAAAAGTTATATTAAAATAATAGTTGTTGACTGAAGAGGGACACCGAGCAGTCTAATTTGTGAAATTGATTCATTATGTCAACGAAAAATGGGCCATTTAAGTTTATGGGAATGAATTATGCGAAAGGAAGCATAGGGCGAATAAATAGATTGTTTAATATTACTTACCACCAAAAAATTGGTGAACAAAATCTCACTTGTTAAACTTGCTACAACAATTACCATGGTTTTTAGCTTTGGAGTTTTTAATCAACAAAGGATATATAAAACAACAATCAAAATTAGCTTAACATGAAATGGAGTTCAACACATAGAAAACTAATTAATCAAATCATCCTATAAAGCTATCAAATTATGTTTATCTGTTATTTCTGAACAAATTGAAACCATAAATAACAACGAACAAACTCAAACTCTATATGAACATGGATTAACAACTAGAATCAGCATTTTACTCTAAAACCCATTCATCAATTCTCAAATTTTTTGCTCCTTCATTCATCCAAGTTTGGATCTCATACGAACCAATTCCCAGTGACAAAAATCGCAAACAGACTCATTTCTAAACGTAATATATAACCATATTGAACTACATGGAAAATAATACAAAACAATAACAATAACTACTCACCGGAATCGTCACAACAGCAACTCAACCCACCTTCCATAACTAAGCTAAGCCAAACTTCACACCCACAAAAGCCTTTCTTGATCCTTGTTCTCACAATAACTTCGACACCCAACTCCAAAATAGAGAACGATAATCTGCTAAAAACCAAGGATGATTTTTTTTTCTCACCTTAGCTTAGACACCCATATCCAAAAATAGAGAACAATAATTTGCTAAAAACACCAATGATGATTCTTGTTCTAACCTTAGACTCGAGTTCGACACCCATCTCCATAAATAAAGAACAATAATTTGATAAAAACCAATTATGATCTTTGTTCTCACCTTAGCTTAGACACCCATATCTAGAAATAGAGAACAAAAATTTGCTAAAAACACCAAGAATGATTGTTGTTCTTAACTTATATTCGAGTTCGACACCCATCTCCATAAATAAAGAACAATAATTTGCTAAAAACCAAGTATGATCCTTGTTCTCACCTTAGCTTCGACACCCATCTCTATAAATAGAGAACAATAGTCTGCTACCTTAGCTTCAACACCCATCTCTAGAAACAGAGAATGACAGAAAACAATAATTTTCTACCTTAGCTTCGACACCCATCTATAAACAAAGAATAATAATAATG
This sequence comes from Erythroxylum panamense, assembly GCA_027123425.1. Classification (NCBI taxonomy): domain Eukaryota; kingdom Viridiplantae; phylum Streptophyta; class Magnoliopsida; order Malpighiales; family Erythroxylaceae; genus Erythroxylum; species Erythroxylum panamense. The sequence continues at coordinate 17,299,850 of JAOTIZ010000201.1, read as the reverse complement.
TTAGGACAACTATGTTGCATTGCTGTTCATTTTAGCAAAAAACTAATAAAGAAGTTAACTTTGCAGATAATATGAAATGCAGTAAAGTAAAGAACTCAAGATTTTTACTTGGCTCGATAGCTTTCAATGCTATCTACACCCAAGGTTCCCAATGATGGTTTCCACTAGTATGAAGAAGAAGATGAGAACTAGTACAAAGATTGAGTATTTTAGAAACACTTGCAAAGAGCCTTCAAAACTCTCTAGTACCTGCTGGTAAGTACCCTAGCACTCTCTGATATTTTTCTCACCCTATTCTTACACTCACAGATAACTAAATACAATGAAATGTGAAAAATGCAATGTCTGTATTTCTTTTCTTTAATACTTGAGATGTGTTTCTTTTATAGTTGATGAAGAGAGTCGCTTTTAGATGAATATGTATGAACCAGAAATGTACCATGTGCCTCTCACGTGAGTTATTAATCCATCTACTTCTGTTCTACGTATTGTATTATTTGAAGCTGCGTTTTATTGTCTTCTAATGTATGTAATACAACAATGTACTGATCAAAGTATGTCACTTGGATGTGTCTTAATCCGATTTATGTTGTCTCTGTCTGAATGAATTTTCGAGACCTTCTTTGTCTTCAACCTTCAGACATCTCTTCTCACACTCCTTCTGTTCTTCAAATTTTTGTTGTTGTTTAATGTTTTTGAGTGTTGGTTGATGGAGTAAACGTGATTTCCATCACATTATTCCGTCCTACTCCATCAATCTTCACTCTGAACAAAAACCTGATAGCAATTTTGAAATCCAAAATCATGATTTTTACCACATCAGTGAGATAAGATGGATCGTCCTTCGGAGTCAAGGGGCTTCACTAATTTGGAAGTAATCCCTCCAGAATGTGAATTTCTTTTGAGTTAATACCTTAATCCCAAAATCTGATGGATTTTTGTCTCCTGTTATTTTCTCCAGGTTAAAGATCCCCTTTGCAATTTGGTCTCTGACAAAGTGTAATCGCACATCTATATGCTTGGATCTCTCATGGAGCATGAGATCTTTACTTAGGTACAAAGCACTTTGACTATCCATGTAAATGATTGGCTTTGTGATGTCTGTGTTGCTTTCTTTTAGTATACCTGATAGCCATATTAGCTCCTTTACTCCTTCAGTGATTGCATAATACTGTAATTCTGTGGTAGATAGGCTTACTACTAATTGTTGCCGTGATTTCCAGCTGATTGTGTTTGTTGATAATGTGAAAATATATGCTGAAATTGACTTTCTTGAGTACTTATCTACTGCATAATCTGCATCCACATAACCACATAAAGACAATTAATTGCATTTAATTAGTTATGCTTTATAGAAATATGGTCTATAGTTAATTATTCTAGATATGTATCCACACCCTTGAGCCCTTGCCAACATTCTAAACCTGGATTGGTCATAAATTTACTTAGGATACTAATGGCATAGGCTAGATCAGGCCTTGTGCATAGCATAAGGTACATAATACTTCCAACAACTACATTATAGGGATAGTGAGCCATTGCTCTCTTTTCATCCTCAGTCTTAGGACTCTTGTCAGATATCATCTGTAGGTGAGATCTTAGGGGTACAAAACTAGGTTTATGTTGTTCCATGTTAAATTGAGCTAATATCTTTATGATATAATTCCTTTGAACAAGCCAAAATTTCCCTTCCCACCTATTTATGATTATTTGCATTCCTAGAAGCTTTTGAGCTTCTCCCAAATCTTACATTTCGAAATGACCGCATAGATCAAACTTCACTTCTTGAATTCTATTCAGATCCTTCCTTGTAATGATAAGGTCATCTACATAGACCAACATTAAGACTGCTTTAGTCATTCCTAGATCCTTAAAGTATAGGCAGTAATCATATGAACTTCTAGTGAAGTTCATACTAGCAGC
>JAOTIZ010000201.1:17239711-17250046 GCA_027123425.1 Erythroxylum panamense | reverse complement strand
ACATACATATATAGGTATATATATATGTGTGTGTGTGTATGTATATATATATATAATTTGTTTAAATCATTAATTTAAAAAAATATGTTTGATTATATCCAAACTAGGAGGCAATAATAATTTTAGTTTATCATAGGCAAAGATGCTATTGTTGACATAATAACCTCTATACGAAATACTGACATGGATAGAAAAGGAACTGTTCGAATAACATCTAGTAACATCACCAAAAACCTTATCAAAATACTTTTTATATATATATATATATATATGACTGAAAGATATTTACTAATGTTACATATATATTTATTTATGTAGCTATTTACTAATGATATTAAGCAAACACATTAATTTGGCTTCTTGGCTCTGTTTATATATAACATTAATAAATATCCTCTAGTAAATAGATGACTGAAACTATAGCAACAATTTTATATGTTGCACATATAAGATAATTTTTAGCAATACATTTTTGAATTATTACAAATATTTCGTTGCCTAAAGCTCTTTTTGGTGTAACGTTAGCAATTAACATCATATCTGGGAGTGTGGTATAGTTTAATGTGCACGAGTTGTTTATCACTACTAAGCAACATTAACTGGCATGTTATCTTTGTTATTGATGATGAGTTTTTAGTGTTAACAATATGCACAAGGTGTAGTTATAGCTAACACTGGCATGTATGGACCGATCCCGTGAAGATTAGAATTACTAGTATTTACTATTTTTCTATTATCTAATACAACAAATTATGGTGTTTATGATTAATCAGATTCAAAATAAAAACCATAAATTGAAAATCAATATAATTAACTAACTATAAAAAAATATTAGATTGAGAAACAATCAAGAACACAATGGTACTTGGACTTCAAATCCCCCCAGAACTTCTCATATAAACATAATTTCATTACTCAATTTAATCTATAGTTTATTAGACCATGAAAATTCACCAATTATACTAATATCTTTTTCAATACTATTAACATCTAATTCTCAGTTGATTAACTGAAATTCTTTCCAGTTAAATTCCCTAAAATTGTTTTTAATCGATCTATGAATTTTACTATTAGGTTTAATCATCTGTGATGATGATGATGACTATTAGGTTTAATTATAATTTAAAGGATTTATGTCAACCTATCTATAGATTTGCATGAAAATCCTTTCAATTATGGTAAATATATTCATACATTTGATTTTTCAATCTCAATGACATAAAATCATATATGAATCAATATGCTAGAACTACTAATTCAAGAATAATTAAGAACACATAATTAAATCTCATTAAAACTAAAGAATGAATTAAATTAAAACAATACAAAGTCTCTCCAAAATTTCATCAAATCCAAGTATAAACAAAGGTTTAGTTCATAATTATAGAAAGTATCAAAAATAAAGGAAAACCAGAAAATTTAAAAAAAAAAGATGAAATCTCTTTTAATCTTCATGAGGTCCACTTTAGATTGATGGTAATATGCTCCAAATATGTTTCCATGTTTGCTCCTCTTTCTTTCTATTACCCTAGGCCATCAATTTTTGTTTTCCCGAGCTCCTCTCTAGCCTCCCTCTTTTTCTCTAGGTTTTGCCCTTTCATAACTTGAAAATTAAGATTTACATAGTGGACACGATCACCCACATGACCATATGCATGATCTTGTCCCTCAACCTTACCTCAATTAATCAAAAATTACACAGAAATACAATTCCAAAAAGTTATATGGTATAAGATACTATCGTGTCCATCCATATGGCCATGTCCCTCAAGGATAGCCTCAATCCTTCAATTCTTTGCTTCAATTCTATCAAATTTCTACTCTTTTCGCCTTCGAAGACAATTAAGACCTAAACACATAATAAAACAAATTAAATATAAAAAAGAATTCAAAAACTTTCAAGTAATTGTTTCATCTAAATTATGTAATATTAGTGGGATTCCTAATTTTAGACGAGTATTAAATTTTATTTTTCCATATGCTAAATTTCTATTCATAATTTCGATGATTTGATCATTTAAATTAGTCTTTAGTATACATATCATATTTGTATCTTCAATAGTTCAGTTCCACTGATGTTTGGTACTACATTTGAGTTGTAACCGTTTTCTTTCTTTAGCAAGATTTTTGAAGAAGCCTTAATCTGATATATAATTAAGTATTCGTACATGAGTTCTATTTTTTAAAATATCGGGAAACTGTTATATTTTGATAAGAATGTTGGGTTTTAAAATTAATTATAAGATTCTATACCTAAATATTAAATATTTTGTTGTGCTATTTTAACTTTCTTTTTACTTAGAATTAATCATTTTTCTTGACACTTTTGAAGACAAGTTTGACTTTTTGCAAATGATCTTGTTTATCGGTATTTGAAATTATAGTAATATCATCTGTATAAGCTAAAGTAATATCTTCTATACCTTCAAAGATATTATACAGTACTGAAATAAAGAAATAAAAAGCAAAGCGCCAGAATTTGATAAATATGGTTATTAATGAAAATTGTATTTATTTAAGAGTGCGCCGTCCAGTGTCCACCGTCCACCTCCACCCCATAAGTAACAATATCAATATTGATAATTGCTCTTGATCGTCCCTTCAAAGTTTGTTTTACCTCTTCGCAGGTGGAGCTTGTTTTTTCCCCCTCTTATGCAATTCCATTGCCGGCAGCATTTACCACCGTCGCTTCCGTCGTCATGCCAACTACAACCACATCCTCCGCCCTCTCACAGCAGCGCCCGACGGATCTTGTGAGCCGACTGTCGTCTCCGGAACCTGAAATCAAGCTCAAGGCCCTTAGAGAGGTCAAGAATCAGATCATCGGCAATCGCACCAAGAAACTTTCCTTCCTCGAACTTGGCGCCATTCCGGCCGTCGCTTCCGTCCTCTCCGCCACCTTAGCCGAAGTCGATTCTCGATTCGCTGGCGGAGACGATGTCAGCATCGCCAATAAGTACACCAGCAACGTTCTCGTCCAATCCGCCGCCGCACTTGGCAGCTTCGCTTGCGGCTTCGACGCCGGCGTCCGAGCAGTTCTTGACGCCGGAGCTTTCTCCCACCTAATTCGCTTGCTTTCGGTTCCCGATTACAAAGTAACTGCAATTCGCTTACTTAGCGTTTGGATTTGAATTTTAAAATACTTGAAATAGAAGTTAAAATTAGAGTGTGGAGGTTATGTTGGATTTGATTGTTTGTTTAAAGATTGCTGTTTGGCTGATGATAAATGGATACGGAAAGTGAAGGAAAAGATTTGGACATGTTTTTTCTTTTAATGTGTTATGCGACTGTTAATCGCGTCGCTTTGTCTGGTGTTCAGGTGGCCGATGCTGGTGCTCGTTCGCTGAGGATGATTTATCAATCTAAAAAGGCACCAAAGTTTGAATTTCTTAAAGAGAAAAACATGGAATTTCTTCTTTCCTTATTGAACAGTGAAAGCGAAAATATAACAGGTCTAGGTGCAAGTATCATTACGCATTCGTGTACCACAAATGAGGAGCAGAGAGCTTTGTGTGATGCAGGGGTTCTTAAGAAGCTTGTTAGCCTCCTGGGAGGATCTCTTAGTCAACGAGATGCAAGTTTAGAGTCTCTTGCTGCAGTTTTTAAGAACAACCCTGATGTCATATCGGAGTTTGTGAGATTAGAAAGGGGAAGGGTGCTGAGTTCCATTATTGAATTAACTAAAGATAGATATCCCCGCACAAGGTTGCTTGCATGCGTGTGCTTGATAGTTCTGAGAAATACCTCCCCTCAACATTTGCAAGATTTAGTAATCAAAACTGGAATGGTAGATCTTTTACTTGAGCTTCTTGATGATCCTGGTCAAGTCGGAGATGAAGCATCCTTTGTTTTTTCTAGCTTAATTGCAGAAAAGGAGGATCTTCAGAAACTAGCTTTTGAGGCAAATGCTCTTGATAAGTTATGCAACCATTTTCAGAAAGGTCAATTGCATCCCAAACGCTTACAAGGTGTTTTGCTGGCATTGGCTGATCTATGCTCAAAGTTGGAAACCTGCAGATCTAAATTTCTATCGTTGCAGGTCTTTATTTAATATAGTTCATTATTAGCAATCCTTTCTATCCTATCCACAGTTGATTTTGCATGCTTCTTGAATTGAACCTGATTGATTTTAGGTTTATATCATTTACCGTTGTATGTCTAATGTGTATTATCGGTTCAATGCATAAATTGTTCCAATTGATTAATTTACTGGAAAGTTAATATACAAGAAAGTAAAGGCAATCCATTACTATAATTGCAAAATCACTCAGTATGGCTGATTTATGAAATCTTTACTGTTAATTTAGTCATTTTATAGTCCTAGAAAAGTGACTGGAGAAAATGTTGCTTATTTCTATTTGAAACTACATTTGCTATCCTATCATTTAGATTTAACTAAGTAGAGTTTGAATGTGCTTAAGAATGAAGACTGTTTCTTGGAGGTCTGAGCTCTTTATCTTTGAAATTTTTAGTTTCTATCTCTAGCTTTTGAGAAGAACACCTTTGTGAACTTATACTAACACCTTCACCATGATGCCATAGTTCCGTAATTGATTTTACTGGGTCCAAAAGAATAGATGGTCAGGTCCTGGGACATAATGATCATTTTTCTCTAATTTGAGAATTAACTTTGATATTATGCTACTTGAAATACAGCATAAAAATTTGCATTCTTGGTATTAAAGAGAATAGATGATGGACTAACGATGTAATTAAAGACGTGAGGATAAGTAAAGATTACTTTATCAGCTTCCTACTTCTGATAGAAGCTCATAAATTTATAGGGTTTGAAATTGGTGGCTGATGCATTGACACATGACAGTGTTGATGTGCGCACTGCGTCTTGTATTTGCTTAAGAAGTGTCACTCGCTCAATCAAGGTTTGTGATACAACAATTCCTAAATTTTGAATTAGCATGTCTTATGCCTATGCTTTAACAGTTTTACTGATACTTGTTAAATTAGAACTTGTGTGCAGGCTATTTTATGAACGAAAAGCTAATAATTCCTTTGATCCAGCTGTTGGATGATTCTTCGGTTTCCATACAGGTATGTGTTTCAATTCAATTTTTTTGGTGATAGTTACTAGGTTGAATTCCTCAAACAAAAAGTTTTTAACTCGAGGAGGGCGATTGAAATTGAACAAATATAGTAGAAAAATAACTTTCTTTTTTAAAATTTCCTTTTGTTGTTTGTTTGTTCCAAGCTTGATTATGTTTTACAAAATATAGTACAATTTCCTTTTATCCAGGTTGCAGCTTTGGGAACTATTAGCAATATATTGATCGATTTTACAACACGTAAATCAACTTTTATCCAATATGGAGGTGTTAAGCATCTTGCTCAGCTTTCAAAATCGATGGATTCAGTGGTCAGGTTAAATGCACTGTGGGCTTTGAGGAACATGGTTTTCCTGTCAGATGAAAAATGTAAAGAAGGGATTTTTCTGGAGCTCACTGCTTCCTTGTTAACTAGCCTTATATGTGGTACTTATTATTTCTTGAACCCTTAGTTATGCATATAATCTATATTCAATCATAAACCAATGCCAGTTCACATTTGAACTGTAGACACTGAGCCTTCTGTTCAAGAGCAAGCATTGGCACTTGTTAGGAACCTTGTTGATGGATGTATAAACTCTGTTGAATATGTGTTTTCTGAAGATGGCATTATATTAGATGCTGTTGGAAGGCAATTACAGAGAACTTCAAAAGCTGAAATTGGAATACAGGTTGGACTTCTGTTTTGTGCTTGCTTTTTTTTGGAATGGTTTAATTATTCAGCTTAATTTGGTTGGAAAATCCTTGAAGCTTGCAAGAAATCCTTAATGGTGGTAGTTTTTTCTTCAAATCCATGGTTGTGAATTTGAGGAGCATATTTAATAGTTCAGAACCAATTTCCTTGTCATTCTGCAGTTGAAAACTGTGCTGCCAGGTTGGCTTGGGTGCTTTTTATATACCTCTTCAATTTCTGAGATGTCAAACAATCATTTCTCATGCAGGGAATGTATGTGCTAACCAATGTTGCAAGTGGAAATGAGTTCCACAAGGACGCTGTTATGGACCGTCTTCTTGCCCAAGCAAATGATGGAACCCAGTCTTTTATTATCAAGTTCTTGGAGAGCCATGACAGCAGGTTACGTACAGCTGCTGTCTGGGTTGTGGTAAACCTCACGGCCCCATCTTGTCCTGGTGCAGTTGCTCGATTTGTAAAACTTCAAAATGCTGGCGTAGTGTCTCAAGTAACTAGCATGGTCAATGATCCATGTCTAGACGTCAAGGTTACTACATTTATATCTCATTTTGGCCATCTTTTAAAGCAGTCCCAGTGTTCGCTAAACCATTTTTTTGTGTTCTTTTTTTGTGCAGTTCCGTGTTAAAATGGTACTCAATCAGTCGTATGATTTTCGGTGATTACTTCATATGGTTATATTTTGTTAACCCTCTGAGCTAGTGGAGGAAAGAGCTTATCATTTTTGATCTTGACGTTATTTTGTAAGATAGGTTCAGCATTTTTGGAGAAGATGTGCTTCAGCTAAGATCTTGGTCAGGTAAAATTTGGTCTAGAAGTAGGCCTCGAGGAACTGTGTATTTTGCTGTAAAAACTGAGCATCTTCCAGCCCTTGTTGTATTTCATTGTTGAAGTGGAAAATTATCTTCTATTTATTGGATATGTGTGATCCTAGTTGGGTTAACATCCACCTTTTGATAAAAATCTCGTGATCTGTCTATCTCGCTCAGAAAGAGTTACAATTTGACTTGCAGAAAATGGTTGGAGTTGCTTAATTACTTGTAATAATGTTTACTAAGTGCAACTCGTGCAACATTTTCTTCAGTGTTCTATTCCCTAGGAAATGATGCTGGTATAAAAATGCAAACTTCAATCGTTCAATTAATCCGAGTTCCATTGAAGTTGCATTATGGAAACAGGTATTACTATTTAATCAAGGCATTCCTTTTCTTTTTCCCCTTTTGTTGGCAGTTTTGGATTTTTCAGTTAGTGCAGTTTGTATATTCTTGTACATCCGATCTGATTACCTTCAAGGTCTCCTGTGTTCTAGAGATACTGTACTAATTCTTTAAGTTCAACCATGCAAATTTCTGGAATGAATCTTGTACAATTCCATGTGATTTCTGAAATGCTCTACCATTCCCCATTCTTCACATGTCGGATGGGTGAACTATTTCATTTGATGAGGCTATTATGTGATAGACCAACAGTTAGGTTGAAGAAATCCGTAGGAATCTGATATTCATGGCTGAAATGATAACAACGTTAACATAAGCAATAGAAATTTTCCTGAATTGCTTGTTCTCTAGAGCACTATGGAATAATCATAGCCGTACGATGCAAGTTCTCCGAAATAATCTTGTCGTGTATACAAGCTCCTTGTGTAATATGTGTTAAACGCGGTATCAGTTGAAGTTCCATTGCCAGTGAGATTTGGTTTCAATTTTGGACGAATGATGGCATTTATCCAGGAGATCCACAGGGCCTAGTGTTTAGTTAAATTTCATGCCAAGTATAAAGAAGGCGTTGATGTCCAGGAAGGGATGTTTAAGGACAAAGGCTTGGGTGAACAGGTTGAAGAGTAGGACCTTGTTTTACTCTTATCTTTGGTAGTATCATTATTGTATTTATGTTACATTCTGATGGATTCTCATATCTTGTATTCCTAGAGTTTCCAGAAAATTATTTAATAAATCATACCATATGGAGCCTGAACCCTGAACATGAAAGATGGGCAACCTCGTTCATGATAAAGTAAGCACAAGTCCATTTAGATTCTTGTCATAAAACTTTGCGAGACATTCGAAATTAGGTAACTTCTATGTACATCGTTCCAACTGAAAAAATAAGACCAGACCGATTGGCACTAAACCAGAGACCTCCGAACACTAGTCCAATGGTAAAGAGTTGGGTGGGCCACGTGAATCTAGCAATTCTTCAGCCAATTTTCTCTGTGTTGGTGTCATCTGAAGGCCATTTCACAGTCTCCATGAGCCGTTCACGCATCAATTCCAAGTTTTCATTGGAAATTTCGTTGTATATTTCAGCGTGATTACATTTCTACATGAAAGAAGTAAGCTTTTGTCACTTGTTCGTGTATGTTTGACATCATGTCATAGAGCGAAAGAAACAGGTTTTTTAGCTAACCTTTACCCATTTTCCATACAGATGAAGCCGAGTAATCATCACTCTTTCACCAAGGTCTTGCTTCTCCTGTCATTAGCAAATATGCAGAAAAGAAGCTAAAGCTTACTTATTTCACTGGATTTTGAATTCAGTGCGAGTGTGACAGAACAGAACATAAACCTTGACGAGCATGCGTAAGAAACGTTTGCCATCTCCAGGTTTATTGGAAGCAACAAAACTGCCAAAGCGTGAAGATATGGGAAAAACACCATCCAGGTAACTAAATCACATCAATACGTCATATGAAAACGCGTAATCAAGTGATAAGGGTTTGTCAGAACGAGAGACTTACTCATAGAACCACCTATACTTCGTTGGATTCATCTCATAGAGCTGGTTGAGAACAGTCCTGACAGCTTTGTACGTGAAATAGTTGAGCATTTGCTGCAGCCAGGAACATCTAGGTCAATCAGATTGATTCCAAGCTCATTGCCATTAAAATTAATTGAAGCAGGTTATGCTATAAGTTTCACGCCTTACTGTCTTGACATCCTCGAAACTATCTTCATATTGCCCTGCCACTTCGTTGACTACCACAAGTCTCCTATCTTTCCGCTGCTTCCTCCAACATTTGCTTATAGTATCCGATATCGGTCTCGAAGATAGCCTGCAGTCCTGCCATGAATCCACAAAAGAACTCCGTAATATCCCATATTGCTTCCTCTTCATCGAATTCCTCGGCAAAACCAGGTCTCCGCTGTTCTTCAGACTAATATTAGAAGTTGGTAGTGCGTCCAAACACAAGCAAGGACTAGTATGCGAGTCCACCATGGATGAACCTACCACTACCACCATGCTTCTTCCCAGGAATGATTGTAACTTAAAAAATATCAAAAGCCCAGATCAGCGTTGCAACTTTTTCAAGTTAGGAGATGTCCTTTTAAGGAAAAAAGAGATACCCAGTAAAAATTGATGGATATCCAACAAAAAGCGGGAATTCTTCAACTGTAGTCAAGGTTCATGAAGTTTGAAAGCTGGAGGCTTGAAGAAACACAAAGTGTGAAGAGAAGGAAGCAAGAAAGTGAGATTTTCTGATAGGTGTGCCGATCCTAACCAGACAATATTTTTTGAGGTCCAAAATTCTCCATGGCTTATTTAGGACACAAAATCAAAACTTCTCTTTTCTTAGACTTTCTGATGCCGTCCTTTGAATATCTAAGGACTGTCAATGCACTGAACAAAGCACCTGGACGCTTTCTGCAGTTTGGTGGCTTTGTTGCCACGTATTAGAATCTGTAGAATCTTTGTTTGTTTTCATGTGAGCGTGCCAATTCTCCCATATTGCAGCAACCTTAGCCCCACGCGCTTGATTCTATCGTCAAATTTGATATTTTCTTCTGCCAGAAAATATAGGATAAATTAGGGGTGAGGAATGAGCATTTTGGACTATTTTTAATTAAAACATTTTTTAGTTATGAATTAAACTATATAATATACAATTTCAAATCAAACGAAATGAATTTAAGTGTTTTAGATTCATTAATATTTTGTTAAAAATAAGTAAAAGATTATACGCCACTAGTCCTTTAATTTTTAATGAAATAATATTTAGTAAATAAAATTAGTGCGTAGAAATAGATATATTAAGTATGATATTTAACAAGATAAATTTGTTGGTTTTTTACAATAATAAATATATTGGATTTAATAATAAAAATTATTTATATTAAAGTAAAGGTTTATAAAAATAAAAAACTTTGTATTATACTAAAAATAATTATTATTTATTTTAAATAATTATAATGAGATTAAAAATAATATTTTAAGAATGACAAACAAATAAATTAATTTTTAATATCCTCATACCATGTAAAACTTAGTGGCCGTTTCGTTACACTTCTAACTTTTTGTTGTGGTTTTTGGTTTTCATCCCATGTGAAACTTAGGGGTTGTTTGGTTGCAATTTTATTGGTTTTTTATTTCTGTTTTTGTTAAACTTGATTGGTTGAGATTTGTAATATAAATACGAAAAATAAGAACTTCTTTGATTGGGATTTGTAATAAAAAATAAAACAAAAACATATTTAGTTTTATCATCCTGTTTCTATTTTTATAATTATAATCTTATGTTAATAATTTTAATATAATACATTATATTTTTAAATTAATTAATTATCATTATAGCTAAAATTAAAATAT
>JAOTIZ010000201.1:17215550-17230642 GCA_027123425.1 Erythroxylum panamense | reverse complement strand
CCACTTCCTCAACCTTCAACTACTGTGATGGAGAGTAGGGTATGAAGGGTTGGTTTAAAAACAAAACGTTGGTTTTGATTTCGGGTCCTATCTTCGCCAAGCATTATTGTAGACACCATCGAGCTTGCTCTGGAAGAGGATAGAAATTCAAACCTGCAACAACATTTTCAGATCTACGGTGGAGGTAATGGCTGGAGGTATATGATTCTTGGTTTAAGCTTCCGCTGCTATTTTTCACATATATCTTACGGTTCCATATATGTGTGTATTTTGTGCATGTGTTTTATACATTAATGGTCTGTATGAAATGCATGGTTCAGTTTACAAGTAACATTTGTATCCTTTTTGAGAGCCTGAGTAACCAATAAACACGTATTTGAGAGACTGGGGTCAAATTAACCTACAGTGGGATGATGATCTTGTACAAAATAGGTATACCCAAAAACCTTTTCAACAAATTGAGAGTGTCCCTTGAGTAACTAATGGGTGTCTTTTACGAAAGAGTCTGAGGCAATCTATTGATTAGATAAGCTACCACAAATATTTTCAAAACCTTCGTATAGTAAAGACTTAAAGGATTATGTCAGCTCTAAGAGGTGACGATTCTTACACTCTATAACCTTATTCTAAGTCAAACCACAAATGTAGTTTGATGAAGTATACACTGTTCAGACAAGTAATGGAAAAATCTCTTCGATTGTACTATGCCATTATCTGACTGGAGTACCATGATTGTAATCCCAAACTGAGTTTTTACCATTCTGTGAAACACCTTAAAATAATAAAAACCTCATCTTTCCCGTGCAAAAGGCATACTGTTAGGATCTTCAGGAGAGAGAGAGAGAAGATTATTCTAGAAGAAATTAGTTATAACCGAATGTACCTAAGGGGGGTCTATAAAGGGGTAGGCAGAGAAGAGAGAGGGGGGAAAATATTTGTGAGAAAATAGTGACAGAAGGTTCATCACCTTCTGAGGAGCTTATTCAGCTCTGGTTAGTGAGGACCATCTGCTCTGGTTAGGCACTACCATTCGGTAGTGATAAGTATTTTACGGATATATAGTAATAATATAGAGGAACTCCAGTATTATAAGTCTAGAGTTCTAACACATACACCATTACTTGAATAGAGGTTGGATTTATGATTAACCGATTATCATCAACAAGAAGGCAATGAATCTTATTAGTGTTCCTTCTGGCAAGAATGGAGTTACGAATATTAGATTCAACCAGCTTATCCTTGCCTTGTGCAGCATTAAGGAACTGTGATCTTGAAGGGCCCTAAAATACCCCTCAAGTGCTTTAATCTCTCTCTGCTTCAATTCCAATTTACCAGGATCCATATAAAGCAAATCTTGTAAGTTCTTAAGCTTCAACGTTGCATCCTGCAGCCGTTGAGAAGAAGTAGAACCACTGACCTTGAGAAAACACTTCAGCTTGGCTTTCAACATCCTCAGTTTCCTCATTAGTTGAAAGGACTTGCATCCTGGAATCCAAAGCCCCAAACATCTCTTCCTAAAACCATGAATCCCTCCTTATTTACTAGGAAATGAAAGAATCTAAAAGGAGCATTTTTAGAGCCAATTGTTGGGATTCAATCATTTCCATGAAAGAATAATCTGAAAAGAGAGGAGGACTAAAGTGTGTAATAGAATTAGGCCAAAGGCCTATCCAAGCTTGATTAACCAATGCCATATAAAGTTTTCTCCTTGTGAAGCTCTTGCCTTATTGCTGGTTATTCCAGGTAAAGTGATAACCAACAAACCTTAAATATTCGCAGTAGACCTTATACGAACTTCAGCTCTCTACCTAAAGCATTATGTTTCACAGTATCACTTTGGGCTTTTGAGTGATAAAGGACACAGTTAAAATATCCTGCAACAATCCAAGGATTAACCATGTGTGATTTAATAGCAACAAGATCCTCCCATAACTTTGCTCTCTGGAAAGCAAAATTAGAGGCATAAATGATTGTCATTTCAAAGGCAACTGGGAATCCAATTTCTTGCACTCCAAATGAATGAACTTGTCAGGGCAGCTGATAGTAGAAACCTGTACCTTATCCCTATTATAGGCAAAAACAATTCTACCATTGTAGTGATACTGATGATTGGATCCAAAATCCATTTAGACTTCAAAAACTTCATAGGTTCTTGAAAATTATGAGCTTTAATTATAATCTCTAGCAGTCCAAAAGTAGAAGGCTTTTTGTCCAAAAGTAAGTCTTTTATTGCTTGTCTCTTAAGAGGTTCATTCATCACTTTGATATTCCAAAAATCATGACTGAGTTGGTTTAAAAGAAAATACCAGCCCCCTGTGGCCTTTGTCTTCTTTCTGTCAGCTTTTCTGTTTGTGGTTGGAGTCGAATTCTCCAATAACATCTCCTTTTGATTATGAGTATCCAGAATTGCTTCCTCCTCCTTTTCTGTTTCTTTGTCTCTAGAAAAATCTGGTAAACTCTGATTTCCTTCACCTTTTTCAGCTTCACACAGGGTTTTCTCTCTAGAAGTTTCAGTGGATTTAGCTTTATCTCTGGCTTCAGGAGTGTCCTGGTTCTGATAATTAGTTTCCAATTGCCTTTTCGCCGTTGGGTCTCTAATTCCCGTTAGTTCTTAGTAGTCTCCTGTTTTGAACAATTTGACTGTGGTTCTAGCTGTAGGAAAGTTTGATTTCAGATCTAACAAGTTCACCAGCTCCATTCAGCTTCATTACTGGAAGAGCCCCAAGTAATTTATCACTTATCTCAACCTTAACACAGATTTTAGCAAAACTTATCCTTTCTAGCTTTGCAATGGGAGAATCAAAAGCCAATGGTTTGCCTACTGAACTAGCAATGAAGCTCAAACCATCCAATGTCCAATACTCCAGAGGAATATTATCGAAATTTATCCATATAGGAAAGAACTCAATTCCATTTTTATCCAATCCCTACCTGGAATCCACTTCTGGACAAACATAGGTTGACCACCAATGTGCCAAGGTCCAGTTTCCATAACCAAGGAGAGACTACCTTCATCCCGAATTTGAAAATGAAGGAGTCCTCTTCAGTCAATAACACTTTATCCAAGCCCTTGCTTCCCCATCTGGAATGTTCCCAAGCTTGTACTTAAGGGAAGGAAGGTATTTTGTTGAACAAGAACCCAACCAAGTTGCAAGACCATGAACTAGCTCCTAACTACAAAAGCTCCAATGGCGGGGAACCAACCCTATTCACCAGGGTTGAATGCAAAGTTTTGGTTTCTGTGAGGGGAACTCTGTTGAACTGCACTCCTCCAACTTTTGGATGTAGCTTCCTCATTCAGGGTTATTATCTTCCCCTATTCTCCAAGGACTCCCAAATAGATGGGAAGTCAGAATCTAAGCTTTCTGAATCCTGTAGGATCTCGTAGGTAGAGGAATGCTTCGAGCTACTGCCCATTGGAACGTCCATAAGTCTTGCTAAAAGAGGAAAGCTACCGGTGAGACACCTGCAACTTGTCAAAAATGGTAAGTTACTGTTGATAGTTACTGTTCACAGGTGAAGGGCAGGAGAGGGACTAAGTTCGTCAACTATCAGACTCAAGGAATTAAAATGAGTAAATCTTATAGTATCACGTGACTTTCATGTGGCAGCATGAGTTTTATATGAATAATAAAAAAAAGAGTATTTTTATGAGTTAAGGTTAATATTACATTTAATGATAGAAACATAGTCTAATCAAAGTTCAGTCAATATAGGATTTAATTTAAATATTTTGAAATCAACATTTTGAAATGTTAAAGTCTGACTTATAATTTAGTGCAAATGTTAAAGTAAAAAAATATTTTTTTATCAAAATAATTGAAACTTAAGTATTGGAGTTGTTGTGAATAAATTTTCATAGAAGAGTGTATTTAGTTCTTTCTTAGAAGAGTCTTGAATGTTGAATAAACTGTCCAATTTTTTGAAAAAATTTCAATTTAGTATTCAAATTTTTTAATATTTCAATTAAGTGTCTAATCTTTTATAACCTTAACAATGCTAATTCTATTAGTATTTTGCTAATTTGGTTAATGAGAATCTTTTTTGTCTGTGACCAATAGGTGTCCATGCGAAAAGTTAATTATCAACTAATTATTCATGTGCACTAAAATACTTAGCCTAGAACTTCTTTTGCACATTAGGTTTGGTGTTTTAGTTCATGTGAATGATTAGTTGATAATTAACTTTTTTTAACATAAATGCCTACCTAAACAACAACAACCTATTGACATGTTGAGTCTAGAAAGATTTAATAGTACGCTTCTAATATACCCATATAAAATATGTGTGTAAAAAATATACATATATATATATATATGTATATATTAAATAATAAAGTAATAATAATATAAAATAAAACAAATCAAAACTACAATAGATATAAAAATACGTATAAATATAAATATAAAAATAAGTAACAAAACAATTAGTATAATAAATATATAATAAGGTAAAGAATAAAATAAGTCAATAAATATACAAAGAAGAAAATGTAAATGCTTACATGTTATAGATATAAAAAAAATTATGTTAGTCAAATCAACAAAATATTAAGAGAATTCGCATTATTGAGTTATTAAGATTATAAAAATATTAGCTACTCAATTGAAAAATTAAAAGTTTGAAAAAATCTTAGAGATTTTAGAATTTGATATTCTAATTTAGTTATTATTAGGGATGGCAAATAGGCATGGGCTTAGGCTCGGTTTGAAGTCAACATGCCAGAAACAGGTTGACTGGGCCTCGGGTCTAATTTTTGGGCTCGATCAGGACTTAAACTGCCTAGACCCAAGGCCTAAACCTTCTAAGGAAAACAACTTTGTTTTATTGAAAACAACGTCGTTTTACGCTTATAATTTAAATTTTTTTGGTTAAGTAGAGTTAACCTGGGCTCTAGCTCGAAAAACCTTTGGCTTAGTTGGGTTTGGGCTCTAGCCCACTGCCTCGGACCTAATCAGGCCTCAGTCTAGGTTTGGACCTCAGCAGGCAAGGGTCAGGCCTGACCCATTGTCATCCCTAATTATTGAACAAAAGGTCACTTTTGAACCCAATGTTTTCATCATTCGACAAATTTAACCTTAAGGTTTCAAAGTCTACAAATAAAACCATAATGTTTAGAAAATATTTAAATATAACCCCAAACTATTGGAAAAAATTGATGGTGATTGACCTAAACTTACTTAGTCAATTATGAATTATCCGTAAGTGCACGATATAGCTGTAGCTAGTTCTAACAATATGGGTTGTCTCACAAAGAGGACGAGTATTAGTAGTTATCGTTATCCTATTAGCTACTTTATGAATTGGGTTTTGGATTTTTAGATTAAAACCTAAAACTTAAATAATTAAAATAAAATATGCAGCAATATAGAACACAGAAAATAAAAAAAATCACTTAGAAACAATCAATATCAAAAATTAGTGTCTAGGTTACAAATCATCCTAAATAGTTGACCTTTTATTATGCAATTGTTTTATTGATTATTAGACCATAAAAATTCCCATGGTATGCTAATAACTCACTTGAGAATATTGACAACTAATCTTATAATTATCAACTGATATTATTCAAGTTAAAGGAACTACGATTGCTTTACCGATTTGTAAATTTCGCTATTAGATTTGACCATAATTTAGAGAATTTATGTTGTCCTATCTCTAGGATTGCAATCAACTCCTTCAAACTATGGTGGGTCTATTCATACATAGGATTTCTCAATCTTTATGTTATGAAATTATATTATAATCTAATATTCCAGATTTATTAGAGCATATATTAAATATGGAACTGAATTACAATATGTCAATCAAAACAATTACATTAAATAAAATAATCAAAACAGGTTATAGCATAAAAATATGGTTCATCTTACCTAAATACTAAAGAAATTTAGTTACATATGATGGAAGACGAAATCAAACATAAATAGAAATAAAAAAAATAATAGAAAATAAAGGATTCATAATTCTAAATTTTCCCTTTTATCTCCTATCGAATGTTCTTGCAAGATAGAGGTTTGAGTATTATTTTGGATCTTTCGATGGTTTCTTCGTATTTTTCACCCTTTTGGATCAAAATAGCTCCTTGAATCGCCTCTCAAAGTCCCTGAATTTCTCTACACATCTGCTCCTCTATTTGGCCTCCTAACATTTCTTTTTATAGTAACTTTTGGGGTTTTGAGAGATACACGATTGTGTACTAGACTAGGTATAGCCTAAAATACCTAGAATTTGTGATTATGCATGACGTGAGAGAAGTACACGGGTTGATGCACAGTTGTGTATCCCTTCTTTGTTTCAAATTTTCGTTTTATGTCATGATTTCATCTGAAATCTTCTCTTTTTAATTTTTGAAGGTAATTATAACCTATAAATACACTTAGATCAAATTAAGTACAAAATATAAAATAAAAATATAAAATATCAAGCAAAAATAAATCAAATATGGGGTATAAATATGGTCAATTATGCATATAACAAACACCCTTAAGCTTTTGCTTATCCTCAAGCAAATTATAATCAAAATTATAAATCTTACAACATCTGCCCTTCATTAATCTTGATAGGTCCATTTATACTATAAATCATCATATCCTATTGAATCAAATTAACTTACAATTATAGTCAAGTTATCTTAAAATTAACTTCCTTAGTAATAGTAATAGTAATCACATCCATAATCACATTGAAATCAAAAGCATAAATCTTTACATCCTTACTAAGATTTCACTGAATGCACTTAAGTGTTTAGGGTGAAAAGTATTTAAATTCTCAATGAATGCATAGTAAAACTCTAACCATAAGCTTGCAATATTATCACATCTCCACCACTTATGTATAAACTAGAAACAAAAATCAAAAGGTCTTTATACAGATTGTAATGGGGCTTAGGTACGGTATGGTTGAGATAATAAAGAGGGTTAAATTGAAGGAAATTTACTAAAGAAATTTCATGAAACTTGGTTACAAATATACATGTCCTCTTATTACAACTCCATTGGTACCATATTATTTTCTTCTTTTCTTATGCTCTTTTTTTTGTTGTCAATCAAAATCATTTTTTGAGCATTTAGTACCATAATTAAAGAAGTAATAGACCTTTCAAGATTTTCAAGTTTCAAAAATAAACAAGTAATGTAAATAAATTTTTGGGTTTAAAAAATAAAAGTTTTCAAATAAAAATAAGACAAAGCTTAATATGTGGATATAATCAACAAAAAAAAGGCTTAGGCTCAGCTTGGTTATTCCTAAAGGATAAATTATAGGTAAGGTAATAATCAAAGAAATAGGTTAACGTAAATTGTTGAATTTAAGTGCCTTTATTACTTCAAGGGTTCTAATTCATCAAATATGGCCTCAATATGGAAAATAAAAGCAAGTTCTAGAATAATTCTACTATACATGATGACATACATAAAAGAAATAAAAGAGTTTAAAATTTTTGAAATTTTGCTCTTAGGTTCAAAAGCTCTTAAAAAAGGGGGGTTGTGTGTGTGTAAATAATATGCAATGTAATTCAACTTGATTATATCAATGAATACTTAAAAATATAACTTATAAATGTAATTTTATTCTAACTATCATCCTTTTGTATATTAATTCAATCAATACTCAACAATAAAATATCGTATGGATGGATAGATTTTGATTAAGTCAAAATATCAGTTCATAAAATATTATAACCAAGATTATACTAAGCTTAAAGAAATCATTAAAAATCATGAATCACTTCCCCACACTTAAAGTTGTACATTGTCCCTAATGTACACAATATAAGCATATAAAATAAGTGAGAAGGGTTAGTGGTACTTTCCTGAATGTAAAGATTTTTATGAATTATAATATATCCAATTTAAGATTGCATCTTTGCAAAATATAAGAAAAAGGGATAAAAAGAAACAAAAGAAATAAAAATAACACAATTGAAATTAAGAAAGACAAACATCATTAAATATAATCTTAAAGAAAAAATAATTAATGGAAAGAAAATAAGAAATAAACACAAATGATAAGCATCTCCTGCATCCTATGATCTTGGATGGTCTGATAAAGGAGGGTTCCCATGGTGATGATCCTGACCATGTAAAGGAGTTCCAGAGAAAGTGCCCTCACTAGATGATGGGAGCTAGAAATTCGTTGAATTCCTATAAGGCCGCCTACCTATTTCCCCAATAAAGTTATCTTTAACTAAGTCGGATTGTGTAACCTAGCTTGGGGACCTCTTAGAACCTCCACATATGGTAATGCGCCATCTTGTTTTGGTGGTGGTGGTTGTGGTTGTAGTCGTCGTGGTTGTTCTGCTCTATCTCTAACCTCTACTACTGGCTCGTCGGGCTCCTCAATAAGTATGTAGATGTCTCCCGTGGGACCTTGTCATTGGCATACCATATGCATGTGTTGCATCAATATTAGATTAAGCACTACCATAGTCTTAATCTCCAGTATTAGTGGTAGCCAATTGAACAGACTCATCCATCTTGCAATCGGATCAGATAAGGTCTAACATAAATTGTATCGACCTTTTTGTCTTCACTTTAACACTGAATAATTTGGACAAGTGCATATCTTAGGTGAATAGATGTCTGCTTGCTCATTCTCTAGAGGCAATACATATCCACATTCCCGATGACTCCCTAGCTATCCCCTCGACGACTCATAGTATGACTCAAAATATCGTGGATATATCTGATTGTTAGACTACATAAGGTCGAAGCCTTTAACTTGCTCAAAGCGTAGTCATCTTTAGTGTTAATCCTACTTCAAAAGTGTCTCGGAGACAAACCGTATGAAAGATCAGTCCACAATGCTAGGTACTTTGGTTTCCTCACGTACTCCCAATCATAGAGGACCATGGTGATGGAGAACTTTGTGTAGCTCATCTAATCATCTCCCCTATCATCCGAAATTGAACTGTATTAGGCGATCCCCTTCATAGCATCCTTTCTCCATAGAGAATGTAGAGAAGACCTCTAAAGTGAACTCTCAATATAAAGGTTACATGATTTCAAAGAATCAGGACCATGTGTCGATCTCCATATGCTCTTAAACTTATTGTGCTAAGCCAACCTGCTCCAATGCCTCCCAGTCGATATATTTATTTACTTTGGACTTCTTATCCTTCAGTCATTGATATTGTTCCTCCTAGGCCCCAAAGTTGAATAGTAGCAATCGTGGCCTCTCTAGAGGCTAAACTGTAGTGGAGGATTTGCCTAATTGCCTCTTCCTTGGAGTTTTCTTTTCATGTCGTGATCTTGTCATTTTGCCTGAAAATTTGAACAAGCATGAGAAAATTGACAATTTTTCCCCGCATTTAATTTTGATCATCCTCATTATGTTATTAATTGCGAAAACAAACTAAATACAAAAAATTAAGCAACTAGAAATAATTAATAAATAAATGTACATAAATAAATAAGCAAATAAGCAAATTTAATTTGAAAATCAATTAACAAACTAATTAATCTTAATATTAAAATAAAAATTGTGTAATTAACTAATTAAACCAACTTAATTGTTAAATTACAATTCTAACTCTAAAATTACCATAATTAAATGCAAAATATTGTAATTAAACACATAGTGAGCAAAATTCGCAATTTTATGCAAATTAAGATGAATTTTTACCCAAATTCCATGCTAATTATCCAATTAAGTCATAAAATCAATTGGGTATCGAAAATAATCAACTATCAAACTATAATTAGAAAATAAATTGCATAAATTGCATAAATCTCGAAACTCTCAATTCAAGAAATTTCACACAACATTCACCAAAATAAAGCAAAACATCTAGTTAAACAAGAATAAACAAGTGAAATTGAAAGAAGTACTTACTTAGGTGTCATTAGATTGGCCAAAAATTGCTAAAAATTGGATTGGGAGAAAAGGAAGCATCGGTGATTTTGAGAGAAAACAGGAGGAAAAATGAGAAATTTTAATGTTTAAAGTTTTTAAGGTGTATCTCGAGAGTACACAGTTTGATACACGATCGTGTATCAAATTGTGTGTGTCACTGAGTTACAACTCTTTGTAAGGTTAAACGATTTGGTACACCGGTGTGTATCAAAATATGTAACACTACACCAACGTGTCTAGAAAGCGTGTAACCCTTTGTAAACATTTGTAACTTTAAAATTGATGCTCAAACATGAAAGTTTTGCACTTTAACATTATAACTCATAACACATATCCCCTAATGTCACAATTATGCATAATTCTTCCCAAGATGCTTAAATTTTGTTCTATCCTATTAACATTATAATTTATAACACACATCCCCTAATGTCACAATTATGCATAATTCTTCCTAAGATGTTTAAATTTTGTTCTATCCTAAAACACTTCAAACAAAATTTAATCAATTAAAACCTATACTATCATGAAAGCTAAAACAATATAATATTGAAATTGAACTAAAACTAACTCATGGGTTGCCTCTCATGCAACACTTGTTTTCCGTCTTTAGCTCAATGTACCTTTTTCGATCAAGGTGGCTTATATAAATTATGTTGCTGTAGCCTTACTGTGGGTTCCATAACCTGTAGGTGGGCTACCTTTTGACGCTTTCTGTCATGTTTCTTCTTTGGTTTATTCCCTTGAATTTGTGACAATTCTAGTGGATCCTTATATGTAAAGTCTTGTAAAACATCTTGAAAAGGCTCATTAACCTCAATAACATCTAAAAATTCAAGAGAATTGCTTTTGACATCAAAGATGCTAAAGATCACCTTTTCATCCCCTATCCTTAAATTTAACTTGCCTTCGTCAATGTCTATAATTGACTTAGCAATTGCTAGGAATGATCCCCCGAGGACTAAAGGTAGTTCGAAATCCTCCTCTATATCAAAAATTATAAAGTTGGTTAGGAATATGAACTTATCAACCTTAACAGGTACATCTTCTATTATTCCCCTAGGACGTTTTAATGTGTTATCAGCCATTTGAAACATGTCCTAGTTGTTTCTAGTTCTCCTATTCCCATTTTTTAAAATAAAGTATAGGGAATCATATTCCTAACCCCTAAGTCGGCTAAAGCCTTGTCCACTTTTAAACTACCTATAGTAAAAAGGATATAAAAATTCCCTAGGTCAATTTGCTTCTCCAGTAGTTTGATCTTTTTGTTCCAGCTCTCCTTAATCAACACTTTATTTCCAATTTCTTTGAGTCCTCCTTGTTTAATGATATCTCTTTCAATGATTGCGTGCTTGTTGATCACTGCAAAAGAGATTTAATAGAAGGAAACTCATTCTTGAGTTGTTCTAAAAGCTCAAGGATCTTATCTAAATCTGCTTCCAATTACTTTCTCTTTGCTTTGATAGGATATGTAATTATAAGTCGATACTCCTTGACTCTTTTTCGGTGTTATCCACCCTTAAATTTTGAGTGACCCTTAGTAGTCACTTCCTTCTCTTATTCTTGGAGCTTTTTCTTAGTATTTTAAGCGATTGCCATTATTCTTTCCTTAATATTTGTTTTAGTTTTGCTCAGCAAACTCCTCTTCAGTCTCTTCATAGCTAACTTTGCCAATTGGTCAATTCTAACCTCTAATTTTCATATGGATGCATCCATTTGCTGATGTTTTATCCTTGATTCTTGAATGAATTCCATAATCAACTCATCCATACCAGGCTTCCTTGGCTATGATGCTTGTTGTTAGAATCCAGGTAGAGGATTGTTTCTTTGTTGTCTTTGATTGTCCCATGAAAAGTTGGGGTGGTTCTTCTAACTAGGACTGTATGTATTATTATAGGGATCGTTTTGAGGTCTCAGATCATTCCCCAAATAATTCACATGTTTGGGTGAACTGATTGACGGTCATGTCTTTGATGATGTAACTCGCACACTTCAAATTGCATCACCCTTCCTTATGGAGCCATAGTCAATCTATCAATCTTTTAGCTTAGGTCCTCTACTCGGCTCACCAATTGCGTCACCACATCTCCTTTGTATACTCTTATTGGCTTATTTATTCGTGCTCTAGACGAGCACCATTGGGAGTTGTTCATGGCCATGTTTTCTACAACTATTGGCCAGCCTTAAGTTTTTTATTATTTAGCATCGCTTTAGCTATTGCATCCATTGACTGCCATGTGTTTTGACTTAGCCCATTATATAAAGTTTGGATTTGCTTCCACAATGGTAGTCCGTGATATGGGCATTGTCTAAGCATCTCCTTGAATCTCTCTTTTGTATTATACAGTGATTCACCTTTAGTTTAGAAGTATGATGAGATGTCATTCCTTAACTTCGTAGTCATAATAAGGGGAAAGTACTTTAGCAAAAAATTTTCCACCACTTATTCCCATGTAGTAAGTGACAAACATGGCATAGAATTCAGCCACTGCTTAGCATTTCCTCTTAGGGAGAATGGAAATAGACGCAGTCTAATGGAATCAACTTTTACTCCATTAATCTTGAGCGTATCATAGATCTCTAGAAAGTTAGAGATATGCACGTTAGGGTCTTCGTACTAGAGTCCATCGAATTAGACTAACTATTTTACCATCTGGATGATGCTTGGCTTGATCTCGAAGATGTTCACCTAAACAGTCGATCTCACTATGCTGGATTCCATACCAGTTAGGTCTGACCTAGCATTGTTGAACATCGTACATGGTTGGCTTGCCATGTTGTAAGATTCTTCCATATCTATGTGACCTTCCAACCTTTCTAGCTGATGGTTTAGTTCAGATTCTTATAAATTAGTCCTACGAAGATTCCTTCATGTTGTTCTCTTTACTTTAGGATATGTTTCAATTAAGCCCTTATATGTACTAAAGAAATAAACTAAACAAACTAACAAATGAAATAACGTAAAGTAAAAACAAGAATAAACCAAAATAAAAGTAAATAAAGTAATGACAATGATGCCAAAAATTATCTACAAGTGCACAATGTAATTGTAGCTAGTATGGGCAAGTACGGGTTGATCCTATGAAGACAATGAGTATTAGTAATTACTATTATCCTATTATCTAGTCTACGAATTGAATTTCAGATTTTTAGATTAAAAACTAAAGCTTAAATAATTAAAATAAACTAAGCAGCAATAAAGAACATAGAAGACAAAGAAAATCATTTAGAAACAATTGATATCGGAAATTAGTGGCCATGAATTCCCTTAAATAGTTGAATTTTTACTATGCAATTGTTTTATTGACTATTGGATCGTGGAAATCCCTATATTATGATGATACTTGATACTATTAACAACTAATCTTAGAATTATCAACTAATATTATTCAGGTTAAAGGTACTAAGATTGCTTTATCAATTTGTGAATTCCACTATTAGGTTTGACCATAATCTAGAGGATTTATGTTGTCATGTATTGAGGGTTGCAATCAACTCCTTCCATTTTGGTGGACCTATTCATACACATGATTTCTCAATCTCTATGTTATAAAATTAAATTATGATCTAATATTCTGGATCTAATAGAACATATATTAAAACGTAATTGAATCACAATATGTCAATCAAAACAATTGCATTAAATAAAGAATCAAAACGTGTTATAGAGTAAACATAGGGTTCATCTTACCTAGATACTAAAGAAATTTAATTACACATGATTGAAGAAAAAATCAAACATAAACAGAAAGAAAAAAAGAAGAGAAAATAAAGAGTTCATAATTTTAAATCTCCCTTGTTATCTCCTATTGAATGTTCTTGCAAGGAAAAAGTTTAGTCTTGTATTCTTTTGGATCCCTCGATAATTTCTTCGTGTTTTCCACTTCTCTGGATCAAAATTGTCCCTTTATTTCCTCTTAATGTCTCTGCACATCTGCTCCTCTATTTTGCCTCTGAACACATCTTTTGTTAGTAATTTTTAAGGTTTTAGGAGAAACATGATTTGATACACTGCCATGCGGTGTATAACCTAAAATACCCAGATTAGTAATTCTGCACAGCCTGAGAGAAGTACACGGGCTAGTGTACAACCGTGTATCCCTTTTTTTTTGCTTCAAATCTTTGTTTTATATCATGTTTTCATATGAATTCTTCTCCTTTTAATCTATGAAGGAAATTATAACCTATAAATACAGTTGGAGCAAATTAACTACCAAATATCCAATAAAATATAAAATATCAAGTAAAAATACATCAAATGGGGTATAAATATGGTCAATTATGCATATATCAGACAGTTATATGAAGCTGCCAGTTTTATGCAATTTTTAATATTTTATTGCTTCTGCTAGCCACACCATACCATGTCAGAGTTGATGTGGCAATATGGGGCCTACTTTCTTTAAAAACATATAAAATATATTAATTTTGAAACTGTGGGACCAAAACATAATAAGATTATTCACCTTCTTTGTTACCCCCAGAATTTTTTTTATGTTAAGTCAAGCATGATTAGATTAATGGGGGTAAAGTAATATAGTATTTAATAAAGTTAGCATGAATTAGCATATGACATTAAATGAGTTAGGTGTTAAGAATTAATGTTAGTAAATGTATTAGTTGGGCTTTAATGAAGTAGGAAGGGAAAGAGAAATAAGATGGGCTTAAGAAGACAAATGGGCTTGAGTAAGTTTAAGGAGGATGTAGGAAGAAAGGAAGAAGAAGGGAGTTGGATTGGGCTTATGGGCTTAAGTTAAATGAATAAGGAGTATAAAAAGAAGAGGAAAAGAAGTAAGTAATAGGAAAGAAGGAGAAGACTTACGAAAATTGGGAGAGGGAGAAGTGAGTTTCGGCTATGGAGGAGAAAAGAAGAGAAAAGAAGAAGCTTTGTCCTAGGGTTTGACATTCCAAGAGATTTAAGAGGTTTTTGGAAGAAAGTCCAAGAAGAAAAGTATAGAGGAAGGCTAGAGCTTCACTTTGAACCAAGAAACTCCTTGGTTAAGTAGAGATTCAAGGTAAGCCATGAGTTTAAGGTTTAGTTTTTACTTAAGTTTTGAGTTAGAAAGATGAAGAATAAGATGGGTTTAGTGATTCTAAGGTTAATATCATGATTTAGGTTTATTGTTCTTCTCAATTTTGAAACCCTAAGTTGATATGGGATTGTTTTCTTGTTATGATTGAAGAAGGGCAAGAAAGAGGAGAAGAACAAGAAGAGGAACTTCCTTAGGCAAGTTTAAGCA
>JAOTIZ010000201.1:17137888-17148081 GCA_027123425.1 Erythroxylum panamense | reverse complement strand
TATTGATCTTAATTTTATATTTGTATGATGATTAAATGATTTTTTCATATTAATTGTGACTATTATTTATATGTTAAATATGTGAAAATTAATGTTAATAAAAATAAATAAATTATTATTATTTTAAAATATTATTATTATAATTTTCAGAGACATTATTAATATAAAATTATAAAATATACATTAAAATATACTAATGAACTATTTTGTAATTTTAAACATTTAAGTACTATTTTATAAATTTAAAAATTACACGAAACGGTATTCAATATTACTTAGTACTGGGGTAATACCATTCTAAAACCAAATCAAGGAACATTATGGTTTTGATATCATTAAGTAAAAGTCTGAATTTTTTAAAAAAAGAAGTAGTTTCAGTAATTAATTGTGCTTTACGAGGCGGTTGGTTCGTATATGGGAATAATAATAGGAATATAAATGAATATAGTAAGGAACGAGAATGAATATTATTATTATAATTATGATGGCTAGTTAAGAGGAAAGAATGATTACTATTATCATTGATAGTGGTTGGTATGTAAAAAATATTGAGAAATAAAAAATTATTATATTTTAATTACAATATTTTAATTAATCATATTGTAACTAATTAATCAATTATATTTTAATTAATTAATTATATTGTAGTTAATCAATTACAATATTTTAATTAATAAACGAATTATATTTTAAGTAATTATATTGTAATTAATTAATTATAATATTTTAATTAATGAATAATTATATTTTGATTAATTATGATGTAATTAATTAATTATATTATAATTAATTAAATAAATATAATTAATTAATTAGTATTAAAAATATTTGATAAAAAAGTCACTAATAATAAGTTTCGGAAGGAGGATTCTCTTAAATTGAAGTATCAAACTATTTTACCTGTAATGGTTAACGATTTAACCAGTTCCAAACTCATTAATCACCAATTTGTATATAACAACATTGGATTGGACAGATAGAGATGATATGACATCTAATCGCTGCGTATCCATAGATTCTTGAGAGGTTTAGAAGAAAGATATACGTATGAATATCCAAAACTAGTTTACTGACTTTCGTTCCAGCCACCAAACAGACAGAAATTGGTTGTTGTTGATAAGCAAAACGTGGATGTAGTTTCATGTCCCTCTCCTCCATTTTCAAATGCTTTCTCTTCATTGCCTGTCACTCTACAATAACCAAACGTCGTCACTTCCAAATCTCTCATTGATTTTCTCCACCAAGTTGCACCCATCTTCGTCTGTTTCTCTTGGGCTAGCTTATCATGTGGATGGCCGTGTTTCTAGGAAAACCAACACTAAGGAATCTTCTTCATTTTCTCCCTGTATTGTTCATGCAATGGAGACAGGCTCACATAAGTATGAGGTAGACCCAGATCAGGCCAAAGAGGCCCTTAAAGAACTTGACCAACAGATACAAAACCTCTCTAATAAGCAAGTTAGCACTCCCAAGATAAAAGGTACTCTCTTTCTCTCTATTTGTACTGGGTAGGTCTCAGATGTGTTAATTTCTGTTGTTGAGGATGCTACCGCTAACTAACAGGAGATTCATGTTTTATCATCATCAAACAATGTTGTCAGTTCATTTTCTCATATAGGACCAAGAGTTTGGCTTTGGTTCCTCAGAAAATTGGTAGAATTTCACAGATTTATCTACCCATCTCTATGCCTAATTTTATGCTTCAAGACGACGTGCATTTGCTTCTGAAAAACTCTTTCATTGACAATTAATCTGAATGAGATGGTTTGATAACCATATATCCTTCATTTTGAGCTGAACTCTAGCTACTGGTTACATGCATTAGGTCGCAATTCCCGATCTTTAATGAATGTTGGCCTCAAGTAAAATGTTTTATTCAACTTTAAATTTG
Organism: Erythroxylum panamense; assembly: GCA_027123425.1. NCBI lineage: Eukaryota > Viridiplantae > Streptophyta > Magnoliopsida > Malpighiales > Erythroxylaceae > Erythroxylum > Erythroxylum panamense. Next base: position 17,146,190 of record JAOTIZ010000201.1, on the reverse strand, counting down.
TAGCTTCAGATATTAAACTTACAAGAGATGAATCAACTGAAGAAGAAGCAGCAGCCCAAGGTCCAGACTCTTTCCTGCTAAATTGGACTATAGCTCTCTTCCTATTTACCATTTTCTACAATGTTCTATTCAACACAGTAATAAAACCCGCCATAGATGGTCCAGAATCAGGCCCAAGTCCAGCCGCTACCGCCGCTTTTAGAGCAGGGACAGCGTCTCAGGAAATGGCAGGCTTGCCTTTGCAGCCTATGGCACCTGAAATTAATAGTTCCCGCATGCCATAGCAGTAATTAATAAGACAAAGGAAAACACAAGATAGAGAAGAGCTTAAAACAACTTTTGGTTTTGCTTTATTTCATGAATGAATTTGCTGCTCACATGCATATAATGTAAGGTAATATTAAGATTTGAGATTTGAAAAGAAGATGGGCGAAAGTTTGACATGAGACAAATTTCATTTGTTAGTCATTTTACTTTTCTCAAATAGTAAAATATCACTATGTATTCCTGTTCCTTAACATTCCATTGGGGAGGGTATGTTCTCCTACTTTGTTCCCTGATTTCAGCCCCTCTCCTCTATCCAATTATTTATTTATTTATTGTAATGAATGGATAAAAGGAGTTTAGGAACAAAGGGAACAGATATACGGAACAGAAGATATGTTCTATGTCCGTTGAAACCCTTGAAGGTTATCATCACGAGTCTTCTACCAAAAGAGCATGGTTTTGTTAGACGCATCATCGAGGAAAAGTACTTTGCAACCTATAATTGGATTATTTGTTTATTGTTTTCTTGGGGAGACTGAAACAAGGTTTCAAGGTTATGCATTATACACTTCTCATATGTATACTTTACAATTAAAATACTGCTTCTGAGTCTAAATTATACCCAACCTCAGCGGAAATTTATTTATCCAATACAACATTTATATTTAAAAATATCATCATTCGTTACCAAAAAGAAAGAAATACACCTTCAAATGAGAAAATATTGACTGAATTGTAATTATACCATGTCTCAATACAAATTATACTACTACCACGTATTTGGAATAAGAAACAAGTTCAATGAAAAATAAGATTACCATCTTTGAGTACAAACCACATATTGCCTTAATACAAGGTATTTTAGTACTCCATGTATTTCATTTTTTTAGTACAAATTTTACCTTTTCTCAATACAAATTATATTAGTACTTTATCTATTTAATATCATGTTTAAATAAAATAATACCATAATTCATTATAAATAAGGAAAATGTGCACTTTTAAATATGAATATATTAAGTGAAGAAAAAATGCATTACTCAACTAAGTCTCTGCATGGTCTTCAAAATGATAATACCCCTTCAAAATGATAATACCATCTCAGGCTAAAAATCATACCTCGCCTTAATACAAATTGTTCTAATACTCTATTTTTTTCAATACCATAATTAGTATAAAAAACATCATCACTCATTACAAATAAGCAAGACATACTCTTTTAAATAAGAAAATATTGACTGAACAAAAATAATTCCATGTCTTAATATAATCTATACGAACACTTAGTAGATTTAATCGACAAATAAGCTTTTGGTGACTGAGTACTCAGTAAGGTGCCCGAGATAACATTTATTTTGATGTTGTAGATATAGATTCTTGTCACTTGTTTTTGGGAAGGTCTTTGTAGTTTTCTATTACTGCTTTCCTATTACTGTTGAGAATGATAGATGGAAGAATGTGTACAAGTTGGATTAAGGTGGAAAAAATTTTACTTCACTCATAACGAAAGAATTCCCAACTAAAGTTTTCAAAGTAGAGCAGTGGAATCCTTACTATCATTGAGTTGGAATGTTAAATGTTGATCATTATCAAAAGGGCAAAGGGGTTCTATGCATTGGTGGTGAAATAGTCCTCCCTATTTTAGATGCAGAGCTTCATTTGGTGTCAGAAGTTGTTCGACCATTTTTGAAGGAGTTTAAGGACATGATGCTTAAGGAGTTGCTAGATGGACTTCCACTGATGTAAGATATTCATCATCAAATTGACCTGATTCTTGGGGCAAGTTTGCCTAATCTATGACATTATCAAATAAACCCAAAAGAGTGTGAGATTCTACGAGAGAAGGTGGAGGAATTATTATAAAAGGGGCATATCCAAGACAGTATGAGCCTATATACAATTCTAGCCTTATTAGCACATAAATCAAATGGGAGTTAGAAGATGTGTACTAATAGCTGAGCAATAAACAAAATCACCATTGGTTACGAATTCCCTATACCCAAGCTAGATGTTATACTTAATCGGTTGCATGGGTTCAGCCAAGAGAAGAGAGGAAGACAACCTTTAAGAAGAAAGACAAGTTAAATGAGTGGCTAGTTATGCTTTTTAGCCTCACTAATTACCCAGCATTTTTATATGGATAATGAACCAAGAATGACAACGTTTCGTTGGGAAGCTTGTTGTCATATATTTTTATGATATCCTAATTTATAATCACTCAGAGCAAGGGCATGTCGAACACTTACACTAGGTTCTGATAGGATTTCCAATTGGAGTTAGTATGAGTAGAGTTACATGCCATATGGCAGAAGAGTGGTAGAATATGCAAAAGAAGGTCAAATAAAAACTAGAAGAGGCTAACTAGAAGTACAAATAACTTGAGAGCCGATTTTCAAATAAGGTAACCAAATGATGGTGTTTGTGTATAAGGAGGTATTTTCTATTAGTACTTACAATAAGTTATAGCCTAAAAAATATGATCTATACAAGATGTTGAAGAAAATCCATAATAATGGTTATGTAATTCACCTACCTAATAATATAGGAATTTTAAAGACTTTTAATATGGCGGATATTTTCCCATATCATGCTTTTAATAACCCATTATACATTGATTTTCTAGAATGCTCAAGGAAATTTTTTTCCCAAGTAGCGGGGACTAATATGGAATATTTATTTCCATAAGTTTCCTATTTCTATAAGTTTACTATCTTTTTTTATTTCCTATTTTCTTTAGGATTAGGGTTACTTTGTTAGGCCTATAAATAGGCCTCCTAAATATTGTATTAGAAATTCTCTCAATAGGCCTCCTATTTTCTTTTTGTTCTTTGTTTTTTGTTGTGTTAGAAAAGGAAGGATTTCCATTGAATTATTAACCACTCACAAAGGCAATGTCAAAAGGGTATAGGTATCAAGTCATACAAATAAAAGGTCACAAAATTAGGTCCTCATTTCCTTTTGTCATCAACTTCATGCATGGAGCTCTTAACTACAATGGTATTTAGACATCAAACTCATAAGTCACAGCTTTTATCTTTAGATTTGTTAGAACATCCCTTTTAATAATTGGATAAGTGACTACTTACACTATTATATGCATATAAAAAATTTCTTAGCAAGATTATAACAAATTGGAGAATTTTGTTTCAAACAATAATAAAATGAGCTTATTAGATCACCAGCTTACGTGTAAAAGAAAGAGCTTAAATTTAAGAGAAAACAAGGGCCTATCCTATGTTGTGATCAAAACAAACATTATGATAATAATTTATGACTCAAACCTATCAATGTTTACTTCTTCTATATATATACCAAGTATAATAGACAAGAATATTAGTGGTGTAACAAACCTTAAATCTTACCATTAAGCACATTAACTCATAAATGATCACGACTAATTGAATTCTCTTAATGAAATTATTATAAAATCCATATATGATTTCATCATATGTGCAATTTAAGAAATAAAAATTTAATTTTTAAAAATTAAAATCACTCTAATTTTATAATATGATTAATTCATTAATATAATAAATTATGAATTCTAAATCGTACTTTTTTTATAAAAATATTTTTTTTTCAACTCCTTAGTTAAGCTAATTTTTCAAGTTGATTAATTGCAATCACCAAAGTTGCACAAGTGCTTGATTTCTAACAATATTCAAATGAATAAATTGATAGAACTCTATAAATGGTGTAGAGAAAGGTAAGTTAAGAGTGTTAACTCTTGTAAATCCTATCTTATTTATGATATGATTGATCCTTTTAGTAATTTAATTGAATTATAATTCTAAATTTAATTAAACTTTAACAATTATAATTAGTTATAATTTAATACCAATTAAGTATTAATAAGATCTAATAATTAATATTTATCTTTTTATTGGCACTCAAACAATTCCAAAAGCACTAAGAACGATTACAAGCTCTTCAAAGGTGAATTTGTAGATTAAGGACAATTAATGTCTAATTTCCGTATTGATTTTGGTCACCTCAAACTTAAATCTAACCTAGATGATAGGAAGCCAAATTGGTATCATTACCTTGGCCACATCTTTGGATGTTTCATAAACAGATACTATAGAGAACTTATAAGGGTAAGAGGGGCAGGGCAAAGCTAGTAGAACTCATTTAGGAGTAATAATTTAGTACTAAAGCTATCTTTTTCCATGTAACTTGTTGCCAAGAATAAAATAGTCACTTTAGATAGATTGACCTATCTTAATTTCACTAATACTTGTCTTCTATACAAACACTAACTTGAAACAGATGAGCATCTATTCTTCAAATGTAGTTTCTCTAACCCTATAAAGAGAAGCATCATGACTTTATGCCAAGGTAGCTTCTATAGTTACAATTATAGTGGTATTTTAGAATGGATAACTATTAACAAGAGCTACACTGGAGGGCTTAAAATGGTATTCTTAACAATCTTTGCATTGTGTACAATAAATAGGTTGAAAGGAAAAACGTATGCTTTAGAGGAAAAGAAAGCAAAGAGGAGCAAGTTACAGTAGAAGTAATATGATGGATAGGGAACAACATTTAACAGTGAAAGCAACCACATTTTATAGTCTGAGATTAGCATATGCTTGGAGTTAACTAATTCTTAATGCACTAAAGATAACCCAAAACTTACATGTTCTCTTCTGAAGATGATTCTTGTAAATGAATTGCAAATGTTAAGTGCTGGTGATTATTAGCTTAACTTAGGTATTTTCAGAGGCTAACTATAGTGATGCATGTTTTACTATAATGTATTATCACAGCTTGTACTTTTGATTTCATTAATTCATTTTCTCTTTTTAGGAAAAACTAATATTAATCTTTATTTATCAAAGATCTTATATTTGACCTTAAAATTTTTATCAAATTTGACAATCAAGTCCAACTTAATTAAATTGTTTTTCTCTCTTAAGTTGTTCTTTGCATATAACTCATTAAATATATTGACAATAGATATAAATTAGAATCCTAAACCATATTTAAGATTAGATTAATTAAACTCCTTTAATTTATCTTTGATTTTTTAATTAAATAATTTATATTCATATATCAAAATTGACATCTAGTAAGATATCACAATAAACCAAATATTAAGAATATCAAAGTTATTTTGACAAATTTTTTCATGTATAATTTTTCTATACAATTTAATCTTATCTTCATATATTGTTTTGATCTAACATAGAGTGTGATAGTAATATTTTCTTTATTTGATTTCAATCATCTTTAACATTAGTGATTAATTCTTATAATGACATTTAAAAATTACTTTCAAAGTATTATTCTATCTTGACAAAAAATTTTATCAAATTAATAATAATAAAAAATAATATTCTCCCTAATTATATAGTGACAAATTTTATGTTGATCATTCAACTACCTACATAATTTTATGTCATCCAATTATACCAATCTAAGTGACCCTTAATTAGGATAGATCTTCAGTAGTATCAGTACATAATAATTCCTATATAAAATACAATAGAGATCTCAAATTAATTGATTATTTTTACAGTCATCACAATGAATATACATAAATATACAAGTAATGCTCTATATAAAATTCTTATATTGAGTTAGTTTAGTAAATTTGTTTTTTTAATAAGCACCTCTATGTTTGTTAAAGTATCTTTACATTTTTTTTAATAAAAGGAATTTTTACTATAGTTAAAACTATATCTACATTACAAGGAGTTCAAGGCATTAAGCCTATTATCATATTTACAATATGGCCAAACAACTCCCCAGGTAAGGCAATATATCTACTTAGAAGATAGACCAGAAAAGAACCACTAAAGACATCACTTCTTCATCACCGTGAAAAGAGTAGACTAAACTTTGCATGACAAGATATGTTGCTTTGTTAACCCCATATTATTGGTATTTGGGAATTTTCTTTCTCTTCCTTATTGATTTTCTTTTTGCAGTTTTAGGTTGCACAAAAAAATCTTCTAGAACATTAGGGACTTGGCTGCAACTGATGGGGAATCACAGCCTTTTGCTACCAAATCTGAATTTCTTTCCTTAGGGGAAACTATTGTCACATAAGTAGAAAAATTACGAGTCAATGTCAAGACGTGCTCTGCTCCAGGATGTTTTGCATTATAAGAGATGATAACCCCAGTCCTTTGACTTGCCACACAATTATCACTAGAGTTTAGAGTTTACCATTGTTGTTTGTTCTCATACTCCAACCTAGACTTGAAGGTCTCATTTTTTCGAATAGTTGATACTGGAGTCAACATGTTGGCTAAATCCATTTGACATTACTCCAAATATTGTGAGTTGAAGCATTCTACTATAGTATTTAGATGCTCCACATTGTCTGCATTATAGTTATCCGTAGCTGTCACTGCATTAACAATCTCATTCAATTGAGTAACCTCCATAACCCTCCCAGTTCCTGAATTCTGGTTCCTTAGTGAATTGTGTTTGATCTGAACTTTTGCAGTGGACTGACAATTTCTTATTCTCTACAGAAACCGCAATTTTCTTATTTTGCATTACATCAATAGTACTAGCATATTTTGCCAACTTTAAACTCTGTATAGAGGTTATGTGATTTGTTGTTTGTTCCTTTTCAAAACTAGGATCACCCTAATTTTGGCTTTCAACCACTTAAGGATGCTCCCTTGTGTCCCTCTCAATTGGAGGAATCTAGATAGGTTGCTCATGAATCTTCCGGTGAACTCTAGTACCATCTTCATCTTCAACTGTTGACTGTTCAATCCCCATTAACTCCTCTTGCCAACCTATTTTATACCTTCTCCCAATTGGAACATATTTCTTGACAAGATTGTGTGGCTTTTATGGGTAGGATAGTTGTGTTTCTCCTTTAACCCTCTTCTCAGATCCACTAAGGTGTATAATTGGAAGACAATCTAGTAGCGTGGCCTTTCAACTCACTTCTATGCATATTTTTTGCATATCCTGTCCTATCCATACCTGATATCTATGCATCCATACTCTATGGTTTATCCAAGGAACTAGAAAGAAAACTTTACCCTTGCACAGTTCACAATTCAGGTGGTAGGTTATGGAAATGTACCCAAATTGGAAAAACTTCAACACAATCCCTATTAAATGCAATCCTTGGCTTCCACTTCTGCGGGAACATGGGTTGTCCCCCACTATTCCAAGGACTCATTACAATCATTTCATTGAAATTATCTTCTGAAGCAAATTTGAAAATAATCATGCCATCTTTAGTGAGTAGAGTTTTCTCCAAAACTTGTTTACTCTAATTTGCACTAGCCTAGGCCTCGATAAATGGAAATGCAGGAAGTTTGCTCTAGAAAGATCCCACTAGTGTATTTGACCATTCTCTTTCCCTCACTTGTTGGAGTTCAAGTGGGGGACAAACAATGCCATCCTTTGTGACATTAGGGTAATGCTTCATTTGTACCTTATGTTGTTGGAATTGAAGTTTTTTGCTCTATAGACCAGCAGTCAGGGAAGACCCATGGGTCTTAGAGACTCTATATATGTCAACGTCAATGCCATCTCCAAGTTCAACTCTCTATATGACTTTACTTGAGAGAGCAGGGAACTCTTCCACAGCTTGAGTAGGCAGCCCACCATCTTTAGTAGTAGCAGAACCTAACACTATGGATGTTGTTATGTAGCTCCCATAGGTCTTAGTGTTGGACCCCGAACTTGTCTTGAAAATTTGAATTTATAAAATGAAATTAAATGAGGAAATATGGTATGATTCTTTGTAATAAATGAAAAGTGTAAACGAATTTATGAGCATTTGACGAAAACATTTGGGTTTCTTTGTGTTTTGCATGTGTTTGATAAAAAGATGAGGTAGTATGATGTTGACTATGGCCTTGTCTAATGAGTAGAATGGTGTTTGTAGTATTTTGAGACAATTTCTGGATTAATGTGAATTGAAATAGCTTCCTTAGCCTTCTGGATTTGCATAGCTTTAAATAAGGTTTTGTGTATTGTGTTTGGATGTGGGAAATTGAGATTGTGGATAAGTGAAGTGTTGTGCAGGTGCTGGAAAAATAGGATGAAGGTTGAA
>JAOTIZ010000201.1:17085791-17100757 GCA_027123425.1 Erythroxylum panamense | reverse complement strand
CCATAGTCCATCTAGGTTAGAAAACTCACAACCTAGCTTAGAAACCCCAAAATCAAATGGGTTCTCTCAAATCTTCTTCTTCTAACACAACACCCATTCTCTCTCTAACCCCTTCATCCTCAACACAACCTATTTCTCTAATAAAGCAAGAAGAAGAAGATAAACTTATCTTGACAAGATGATTTCTCTCATTTTTCTTCTTTTCTTCTCTCCACGACTCTCTCCTTTTCTCTTCTTCTATTTCATGATTTTTCTTCTCTCCTTTGTCCTGTCACAACACTTCTCTCTTCTTCTTCTTATTTCAAACCATTTATTTAGTCTTTCTTCTAATTTTACCCCTCATTAAGCTTGTCCTTCCCATTTTGCCCTGCTTTGGTCTTTAAAACTAACATCTTATACTTCTAACTTCTTAACTAATGATCATGGAACAATTGAAGGAATTTGCTAACACTTCCTTCTAGAGAAATGTTCCTCATTGTCTAAATTTTATAATGACCAAAATCTTTCAATTTAATTCAAAAATCTAACAGTTATGTCCAAACATTTCCGAGCTATCCTTATACTAAAACAATATTTCGTGCCCAGCTTTCATCCAAACATTGACTTTCTTAAAGACTGAATTAGAATTCAATTTCATCAGATAATTTGTAGCCCTATTTCTCTAGTTTAATCCAAATCAAGAATCGTCTCATTGGATAACTAGAGAAAAAGTTATGGTGAAAACACCGAAGCATGATCAATGTAACATGTTCCAACTACATTTTTCAACTTTTAACTTCCAACATTTCACATACCATAGTTCTAACTTCCAAGAAAAGTTTAGGGTCCAACACTCTGATTATATCATTTTCATTTATATAGCTTTTTCTAGAAGGAAAAGATAGTTTACTGTTGTGTATAAAAACATAAAACTTTTCCAAAGTTGTAAATATTGTATTCATACTTGGACTACATTATCAATACTCATCAATATTGGATATTGATTCGCGCTAATTTTTTAAATTATAATTTTCACAACTTTTATAAAATTAAATTTAGTCTCCTATTATGATTACAATTTAAAATTTTAAGTTTTAATTTAATAACTCTGGTTATTAAAAATTAACATTAAAATATTTTAAAATTTAAAGTAATAACTACTTTTAAAAAATTATCTTTAAAATATTTAAACATAAAATATATTTTTTAATTTACAAAATTTAACACGTTAGTGTACCAATTGTACTAAAATTTTACAGTACACTCTAGTGTGACAACCCCATATGTACCAAATAATTTCGTACTGTCTTTTAGCTTGTATAATACTAAATTTATAACATTGGTCCTTTGGATTGATTAATTACAATGTGATTGTACATAAATAATGAAATATAACACTTTCTTCAATAGTACTTAAGAAGTTCAATTGAAATTTACTTCAGTTGATATATTAGATAAATAAGAAATAAATTGATTGATTTTTAGGGTAAGGTATTTGATGCGAATTTCTTAAAACTTAAGAAACTAAATTGTATTATGAGTTAAATTAATTAAAAATTTGAGTGATTCATTCACTAGTTTAGTCTGAAACCCATTTTTATGGCGTTTGACGGCAGTTCAATTTATGTTAAGTATAAATTGCCGAATTGAATTTATAAAAGAATTGAAATTCTGCAACCTGTACCAAAAATTGAATTTAAGTTGTCAATATCTACAAATAAGGAAAGAAAGTAGGTGCGTGACAATTTTGGAAAACTATATTCCTTCCATGCTTACGTCTGTGTACAGTGTAGTCGAGTAGGAGAAATTAACAGTATCAACACCATCATCCTGGTTATCCAGATTAGGTTTAGCACATGAAAGCATTGACGGTAGCGGAGTTGTAAGTGAGTTATCCATCAGTGACCAACGTTGTCATCTAACATACAACGCCCAATGCACTTGCCTAGACTTCATGTTTTCTTTTTGTTAGACTCTGTTATCCTCACATCATCGATCAGTACTCTTCGCAGTTCCACCACCACCGTCCCTCTCATCTTGTTCACAACTGCCACGGCATAATAAAAATTATTCATCTTGCAGCGACCAAAGTGAAAATGTGCGTCTGTTTCTGATACTTCTCTTTAAATCATCTGCCATGCAATCAAGATAACGAAGAGTACAACTCAAGTAATAAGGTAGAACTTGTTAAAACATTCCGTCCAATCTTTACCTATAAAAATGATCTCGCAAGCATAATTTTCGGTCATAATGGCAAGCATGTGCTGGTCACTGTTTTGGTGGTGTGATGCAACCTAAGTATTAGTGCTTAGGCATAGTCCACTATTTGTAGATCCGTGCCATGTGCATTGCAGCTCAATTTCGATAAGATAATTATTTACGTAATGCTACTATGACTTTCACCAAATCTATTCTACTAATTGATGTGACTTGTTTCTTGGAGGAATAATTCATTTATATTTGTTTTATTAAGAGGCAGGTGAGTTAGTAAGGGACTTTTCTAGCTTAAGTAAGATCATAGATTTGAATCTCCCTCATATATGCAGCTGGTTAAAACTTGAGGCCAGAGCTTTACCTCTCACAAGGGATCTACCCGGCTCGAGCGGGGATTAGTCTAGGTGTGGATGGCTTAAAAATACCTTCCTATAATTGAGACCCTCTTAAAACACCTTGTAGGCAACAAAAAAAAAATCACGTGTGGCATAAATTACATCGATCTGCTCTGTTACTTTTGATATTGCCGAATGAAGCAGCATACAAGTCTTAATTTAATGGTGTAAAACAAAAGCTAAACTACATACTTCCCTGTCACCACAGGAAAAAAGTAAACCAAGAAGTTGCAAGAGAACAGAGGTAGTTGGTAATCAGGAGTTTTGCTAAATGCTTGACTAATGCAAAATGTAAAAGTAGCTCTTATCCAAATAAAGTTAACTAGACTGTATATCGAATAAGGGAAAGAGGCCAATCGGGTCCAAATCTTTGACACATAAGATCAGTGTAATATGATGCGAAAAGTGTTCAGTAGCTACAACATTTGGACTGCCTGTGGTATCACTTTCCCTACTCAAAATTTTCGTTGCCAGCAGTTAATTTATGACGCATTCATGATAGGGTTCGTAAATAGTTACAGTCCTAAAGTACTTTACTAAGTTCATAGTGTTTCACCATTTAAAAAATTAAATACTGGCAGAGCACATCTTCCCATATATATTCCCTCTTGTATCTATCTACAGAGAGGTTTGGTGTTGAGAGTTACTTCCACATTAAGTTATTCAACGGTGAACCTGTAATTGTCTGTCACATCAGTTAACCTTTGACAGAAAATGAAATAAAGTTATACATATATATATATGTACATATAAGTCATCTTCAAGCGTTCTTTGCAGGTTTCAAGCTCTAGACAGTATCTGTGACTGTAATGGAGATAGAGCAAGTAACTACTGGTAATCCTGGAGATGGTGGCAGCAGTGTTGACGCCAAGAATGTTGAGGTTTGTCTATCAGGACAAGGTGATGATCATGTTGCAGGAACTATGTACTTGGTGTGGCAAGATTTAACAGTGGTGCTTCCAAATTTTGGCAACGGACCTACTAGAAGATTGCTTGATGGGCTTAACGGCTATGCTGAACCTGGAAAGATCATGGCTATTATGGGTCCATCGGGCTCTGGAAAATCAACCCTTCTTGATACTTTAGCAGGTTTTCCATGTTTTTCTCTGCCTGTCTTTCTGTCTCTTTTTAATGATCCCTGAGAATTTACCGTGTTCATTGCTAAGTATAATGCAGAAACCAGTTAGGTTAGCCGGCAAATTAAAAGGCCTGAATTGGCTTTTTCATAAATTGTTTTGAAAGCAAAATTCAGGGTGCTTGGAAACTGTATTTTCGTATTTGCTGCACTTCCGGTGCTGTTTCACAGCCTCGCTGTGCACTCATTCTCTTTCTTCTTTCTTCTTCGTTTCTTTTTCCATCTGTAGACCAGAAAGGACAAAATTTCTACTTTTGCATATGCATAGCTATGGTCTTGAATGACGTGAAATGATACCTGAAACACGTAATAAGGTCTTATAGTACTCTTTAAACACAAGCAGATCCCGCATTTCAGCGCACTCTTATTGTTGTTGTTGCGGTACTTTTTAAACACAAGCATTTAAAACAAGGACTAAGTATTCACCTTCTCGTGTTTAAGATATCCAAACCGTAGCCACTGTCAGTAGACGTGACAAGGCTTTTTTCTTCTGCTTCTCTAGCCTACTTCCTTGCCAATGCTTGCCTTTCAATGGGAATGTCACACCTCAGGAATTATGTCCGATACACTCAGTCTGGTGGAAGTGGCAAAGGCAATCAGGCATTGAAAAGAAGCACCGGAAAAAGTTGGAGAGAATTGTTTTTTTACTTTTTGTTTGTCGGAACTTGGAACAGTTCCCCATCTCAAAACTTACAAAAGGTTATTGCATAATATCTCTCTTGCTTCAATACAAGTATAACCTAGCTGCCAACACCTAGACCAAGACACAAATGATAATTGCAGTAAAGTATGCGGATTGAATGAAGGTGCATGCAATTTTGTACTTCCAAAATCTATTTAATGAAACTAAAAGGTGGTCCACCTGATCATGAGTAACCATTAATTTCCCTGCACTTGAGTAGCTTGGATATTTCCATGGTTTTACCTATTATGCACAGTTCTAAGGATTTGAGTCTAGGGCTCCTTCTTCCTTTCTACTCTTGTTTTTTTTGTTCTCTTTACTTCACACTCCATATTTTAATGATTACTATTTGCTATTTTTCTCCTCTAATAATTGGAATAGAAGACTCTAAATCGCAATTTGGGGAGCCCTATCACTAGCCAGAAAAGAAAAGAAAGTGAGGTGACGCTTGTTCGTTGGGTAAGATGGAAATAAATGATTTGAGGTTTCCACGGGAAAATGATCTATCTAGTAATTACAAAAGTAAACCAGGTATAAGGGGATTAAAATTTTGTTTATCCTGTTTCTACTAGTGCCACTTGAAGGTCAGCCTGTGAAACTGTTTGACATTTCGACATTTTGGTATTCTCTTCAAATCATTAAGACAACCAGAATCACTGATCTGGTTCGTTTTTTTTTAAATGTTTTTTACTTGGGTTTTTGAGTTAAGAAAAGGGGCCATTAAGACATTTATCCATAGTTATTGATAATCCCAGTACGTGTAGGAATACAATCAGAAAAGAACAGATAAACATGTCGCAGAAAGTAGAGAAGGACTACAAACCTATTGTCAAAGCTCCCATTATGGAGTATGATTGCCTTGCTGATTATGGAGCTATTAATGAAAGCATTAAGATGGAAGCTTGTGCCTTTAGTAACATAGCCTTTTCCTGTATTCCTCTTCTTGTAATAGTGTGACTGGCGTCTTGGCTGTTAAATCTTGTAGTAACTAAAACATATACAAACACCCATCCCAGAATTAGAACCTTGGTATATGTTAAGGTATCCCTCGTCAGTCCCTTTTTATACGTAAAGGTAAAGATCAAACCCCTGACAGGCAGTCCCGCATATTTTTTGACATTCAGAAAAGTGTAGAGGCTCCATTGCGATTTGAAGTTGGTGGAATCCGTACCACACATTCCAAAATAGGCACTACTTGAGTGGGAAAATTAATCTCTTGGTATTGATCAAAGTGTTACTAAGTATTTAGTTTTGACATGCCAGTAGAACATGATCAATAAAACGAATTTGCCACATGCAAACTGCAAAGTTACATGTTACAGAATATTTTGCAATCTGTGCAGGTAGACTTTCGGGAAATCTTGTAATGGCTGGGAGTATTTTCATTAATGGCAAGAAGATCAGACAAGACTACAATGGCGTCGTAAGTTTGTTTCTATCTCTTTGTTGCGGCTTTATGATAAATCCTAGAATGAATAAGGAGTTTTGCTTCCCCCTTAAACTTTAGGTGGTTTTAAAAGGAAATTGCTTGGAACACAAAGCAAAAAATGAATCTTAGTTATGTTTTAAAGAAATGAATCTTAGTTGGTTATAGAAATAGAGGAAACAAGGGTTTTCTAGACTCTTATCATACTTATATATTAAAATATAACTAAATGCACTTAAAGTTTAAAATACATAATTCAAAATTATTGACATACTCAATCTAATTTTAACATACTTATCTTTATTTTTGACACAGTTAGGTGCTTCCCATATATATTTTTAAGAGATAATGATAGATTTAAAGTCATATTTATCTTCAAAAATTAAAGTTATAATTGTATTCATACCTCTCCCCCTCCTTAAGCATGACATTTAGTTATTCCAAGCAAGCTTCTTATTGCCTTAAAGTATCAAACATAAGAACCTTTAATTTGGTTTTGAGACTTCACATATCTGAGCAGCACCACCTTATTTACAAGATACTAACAAATAAAATGATATGTCAGTATCTATATAATTGTTATCTTCATGAAATAGGAGTTTATTTACTAAAGCAATGGCTGCTTTGTTATTAATACAAACTTCAGTAGGCTCCCTTTGTAGAAAATAAAGTTATTTCATTAATTTTTTTTAGGCAAAATTTTCAAGTCACCCAAGAACTAAGGACTATTTATTCTACTTTACAAGTTAATAAGTAATAATCGGTTGTTTCTTTGAGCTTTAAGTAAAAGTTATATTACTCAAATATTAAAGTATGAAGCTAACTTATAACAATCAATTGCTTCTTTGACCTTAAAGTAAAACTTATATCACTTAAGTAAAGTATAAGGCTAGTAGTACTTTTTCCAGCAGCAATACCTCTAGCCCAATCACTATTATTGAAATCTCTAAGTCTAAAATTATTATAGAGGTAGAATAATATAGTAAAAAAAATTAAGATTACCTTTGATGTACCATAAAATCCTTCTTATATAATAAAAATCAAGAGTAATTTTGATGCATGATAAAATCCTTCTTATAGTTTTGATATGGTCTACATGCAATCTATTAGAACAAATACTTTTTCATAGTCAATCCTTTGATGTTGCTTATACCCAATCGTAACAAGTCTCGCTTTGTTTCTTTTTCAACTCTCCTTTTGATTTTTTTTTTAAATTTTGTATACCATTTCACACTAACGGAAACATGTTTATTGGGAAGAGTTGTTAATTCCCTTGTATTGTTCTTTTCAATTGGTCTTAATTCTTCATTCGTAACTTCTCTCAAATTTTCATTCTTAAGAGATTTATTAAATAAAATTAGCTTAGTATCAGCAAAAGATAAAATATTATAAGATCACTAATTCTCTCACTTTTATGATAAAGATTATAAAGCCTCCTTGAATGCTAAGGCATTTCACTTAACTTCTTTCATAATCTCCAATTTTACGGTATGATGGTGATGATAAAAGAGTGGTGATTGTAAAATAATTTAACGGATCGATTTAATTTTGTCATACCTATATCCATGAATGTTTTGTAAGATGTTGATTCCCTCTTTTCTTCTTTCCTTGATTTTTATCTTCAATGGCCTAGATAATGGTTCAGATAATCTTTCATAAGTTTCACCAACTATTATATTCTTTCATTTTAAAATAGAGAGGTAAAAGTTCTTTTACCTATTTGAGATTCATTATTTAATACCCAATAATTATTATCTTGAGTACTTTTTATAGGACTCAAATCTATAAGTCACATGACCATAACTTTCTCATTTAACTTTTTGAATACCACTTGGCTTCCTCATCAAAGTCCACAATTGTGCTAATGACCACCTTTCCATTACTTGAATTATTACCTTGGTTTAATAATCATAATAAATAAACACATTTCTTATCTTTTTTCATTAAATTTAGAGTCTTTTCATCAAGAATATGGACATATATATTGCTCTGAGAATACCTTCAAACGATACACTGTTGTTGTTTTTTTTAATTCTATGCCTCAAGGAGAGTCTTGATAATTACAATTTTTACACCAATTTAACAAAGACATAACACAATAGATAGTTTGAGTGTAAAATTCTTTCAACATCTTTTTACTTTTATCATGCTCCTTACCATGTGAAGAACCGTTCGATTCTTTCTGTTGATTGCAACATTTTGTTATAGTGATTATAAAGTAGTTAGAAATCAATGAATCCTATGTCCACCATAAAACTCTTAAAACTTATTGAGTGAATTTACCTCTCATGTCTGATCTTAAAACTTATCTTTTTTGATATGGCCTGATTCCTATTCTTTCATGTATTCTTAACGAGGTAGACTGCTAACTTTCACCTCTATTTTGAGATTACAAATGGATAACTCTTCCTCCTCTTTCATGACTTCAATCACATCAACAACCTTGACCTATATAGCTTGTAATTTCTTTTCCCTCCTTGTCTTTCAAAGTGAATTTTAGTTACAAAACATAATCTATAGGATTTTCCTTCCTCTTTTAAGCTTCTCTTTATAAACTTTAAAAGATCTACTTAGTTCTTCAACTGTCATATCTTTGAATTTTTGTGATTCTTCAGCGATAGTTATCACATGATCAAATTTCTCACTAAATGATATAAGAAATTTTCAATTACCTTTAAACTAGTCACTTCTTCATCAAGCTTTCTTATTTTGTTAACAATGACTATGATTCTTGTCAAATAATTTGGTTTCTTTTCTTCAAATTCACCTTGTATAATCTAGAGGTAAACTTTCTTTACCTTTCCTTTTCCTTTGAAAGCATCTTGAAATATTTTTCATAATCGCTTCGATTTAGTAGCACCGGATACCTTTTTAAAGGAGGCCTCACCCAATACTAAGTTAATACAAGACACAACCTTTTGATCATTCTTCTTAGTGCTTTGTAAAAGATCCTTTTGGACTTGTGTGAGAGCATTTGTATTTTCAAGAATATAGTAACTATATTTTCTTTTTACAATGTCCCATATATCTTGTGCATCAAATAGTGCCTTGATATAAATGAACCAATTGTCAAACTTATCTTTTGTAAGTTTTAGGACTTGAGAATAAAGGATTTTAATGAAACATTTAGGACTTGAGAATAATGTTACCATTTGCAAGGATTTTAATGAAACACACTTTTATTATAACAATAATTCACTTGTAATGTCACTCCATTCTACATATAATACTGCAAAAGCACACATATATATAGTAATATCCAAACAATTATACCTGAATTCTTGATATTTCAAAACTCTTTTCGTACCCTTACTTTAACACATAATGAAACATACTTAACTTTTAACGTTCAAAATATATAATTCGTAACCATTCATATAATCAACTTCATTCTACCACATTTGTCTTTTTATTCTTAACATAGTGACATGCTTACCATACTTATAGGAGATGATAAAGTCGTGTTTTTCTTTAAACATTAAACTCATGTTAAAACTCCCTTAAATTATTCTTTTGGTAAGAAGAATAAAAGTGATTACAATACTTATTAACAAGTCAACATGAATAATTAAAAGAGATATGATTTTATCTCTTTTAAACCCGTTTCTCTTCTAATTTCCGGGCCCATAATTCAGGCCTATGTAACACAAGAAAACACAATGCTGGGAACTCTGACGGTGAGAGAAACTATAGCTTACTCTGCTCATTTGAGGCTTCCAAGTCGCATGACTAAAGAAGAGATTGATGGTGTTGTGGAGGGAACAATCACGGAAATGGGTCTCCAAGATTGTGCTGATCGGGTAATAGGAAACTGGCATTTGAGAGGCATAAGTGGTGGGGAGAAGAAACGATTGAGCATTGCACTTGAGACCATTGTTAGGCCACATCTGCTGTTTCTCGATGAACCTACCAGTGGCCTGGACAGTGCCTCAGCGTTCTTTGTCATTCAAGCTCTGAAAAGCTTTGCTTGTGATGGAAGGACAGTCGTCTCTTCAATTCACCAGCCGAGCAGTGAGGTTTTTGCACTCTTTGATAACCTCATCTTGTTATCTGGTGGAGAGACAGTTTATTTCGGAGAAGCAAAGATGGCATTACAGGTATCTTTGACATATAAATTTCATTTTCAGATGCATCAAAAAGAACCAACACTTCGGAAAAGTTCAAACTTTGGATGAAGCTGTGCCTTATTTGTGTATAAGGCACAGGATTCCCTTAATTCTCATTCCATATCTAACAAGAGTTAATCTTCTAGTTCTTTGCTGAAGCTGGATTTCCATGTCCAAGACGAAGAAACCCTTCTGATCATTTCCTTCGCTGTATCAATTCAGACTTTGACCTTGTCACTGCTACCTTGACAGAATATTCCAGGGTAAGTATAAGATAAATCTTTAGTAAATTTGAGGAAGTCCTTCCAAAGACCTATGTTGGTGTTTTTTTTTTCCAGCACTGACACAAAAAGTGAACCATTGTTGCTTGCCAACCCAAAAATGAACCAATATTGCAGGCATGAACTGAAGTTCTTAAGTTCACACTAGATATTAGCTGTCCTCAATCCTGAAATGGAAGATTTAGTTTTTAAAAAAACCGTAGTCATCAAGTTCCATTTTTCTTGTTTCCATGACTCTAGGTCATTCAAATGCCATCAGATTCCTTCGAAAACTTACCAGCAGCACAGATAAAGGCAATACTTGTAAAGCAATACAGGTTCTCTAGCCATGCAGTTCGATCAAGAGCAAGGATTCATGAAATCTTGACCATTGTAAGCATTTATAGTTACCTTTGCTTGCTAAATTTTCTGTTTCAAATACCATGTATTAGCATGCATAAAGTGGTCTTGGTTTTCATAGGATCAGTAAAAATAGTTGGTAAACTTCTGACCTGTTTCTGAAGAATCTTAATATCGTACTCTGTCAAAATCGTGACATGAGATCCTAATATAGCTTACGAAATGGCAACTAGCACCTAATCTATCAGCAGCCAAATTGGAGTAACAAGTGACTTCCAAAGTCATGTGAAGCAGATGCAGATCCTACTTGTTAATAAATGTCAAAGATATTGGCAGGCACTCAGGACTATTAAACATTGAACTGTTCATGAACCTCAATCTTTGTACTGCAGAAAGGACTAGCAATCAACAGGGAAAATGAGAACCAAGTAAACTGGTGGAAGCAACTTTCAGTATTGACACGAAGATCATTCTTGAACATGTGGAGAGATATAGGGTACTACTGGATAAGAATTGGTGTTTACGTAGCCTTGTCTCTTTGTGTTGGCACTATCTTTTACAATGTTGGTAGAGGCTATACTGCAATCTTTGCCCGCAGAGCTTGTGGAGGTTTTGTATCTGGATTCATGACATTCATGTCCATTGGAGGCTTTCAATCTTTCATCGAAGAATTGAAGGTTAATTAACTAGTTTTAATGCAGGGTTGGGAAGATTTTCTTGAAGTTTTCCTAATTCATGGCTGTTTTCTCTAGCAGGTCTTCCATAAGGAAAGGCTCAACCAGCATTACGGCATAGGCCTCTATGTTCTGTCAAACTTCCTGTCTTCCTTTCCTTATTTGACCGTAATGTCCATCTCTACAGCAAGTATCGTGTATTACATGGTGAAATTTCGGTCCGAATTTTCCCATTTCTTGTACATCAGTCTTGACCTGATAAGCGCCATAGCAGCTGTAGAGAGCTGCATGATGACAATAGCTTCACTGGTTCCAAACTTCTTAATGGGTGTAATCATTGGTGCTGGATATATAGTAAGAATAACAAATCTCCTGCAACTTCTATTACATTGTTTTTTTCTTCACCTTAACCTAAAGTCTTCGTTTGGATTGGCGCTTCCTGAGCAGGGAATTTTAATGGCGACCTCCGGATTCTTCGAACCAATGCCCATTCTTCCCAAGTTTTTCTGGCGTTATCCAGTTTCTTATATCAATTATGGAGCATGGGGTTTGGAGGTAATTACAGGAAAACTCAGTAGATATGACAATTATTTCCTCCACATGTTGCTCAAGCATGCAGCATTTGACCAATTTTGTGACAATGAAATCCCTCACAAGCACACTGGACACTGCAGGGAGCATATAAGAACGACATGATTGGACTTGAGTTTGATCCTTTAGTACCTGGAGGGCCGAAACTTAAAGGCGAAATCATTCTGACAAACATGCTTGGAATCAACGTTGATTACTCAAAATGGTGGGACTTAGCTGCTATTGTGGTAATTGTAATAGCCTTGAGGATTCTATTCTACGCCATCCTCAAGTTCAAGGAGAGGACTTTGCCCGTCTTTCGGACGTTTTATTCCAAGAGAACTTTACACCATCTGAAGAAGAGGCCATCTTTCAGGAAGAACTTACCCTTTCCTTCTAAAAGGCACAACCAGACTCTCCATCCTTTGTCTTTCCAAGAGGGTTTAAATTCTCCGATGCACTAGCAGCTGCATGTATCATGGGTCTAAATTCTCCAATTGCACCTAGCTTTGGTGTCACAAATTCATGAAGCCATGTACTACAGGAGTCATCTAAACCCGGGCGTTGTTTTGAGTTGTCAAGAACATGTGCCAATTTCTGCTTCTGGCTTTGCCAATAACATTTTCAGTTAAGAGTCTACAATGAAATTCTCATAGAAAATATTCAGGTATTGTTTTTTTAATTATGAGTTTATTTCTTTTTTGTTTAAAAAAACATAAAACTTGTTTATTTTGTGATAAAAACTGAAAATAAAAACATATGTGTTTTTTTAACTTATTTTTTTCTTTTTTTTTCAAAAATTAAAATTATATTAATAAAAGGATAAATAAAAATTACCCATTAGCGTTAAAAGAAAAGGCATATCTGCTATTAAACTAAAGTCAAAAGGGAGGTAACCAGCATCTACGTATAAACACATACTACGTAGATATAGTAAGGCAAGTAATACAAATTACTTTTAACCCAAGGTTTCTCGCAAATATCATCTTAAATTCCTCCCCATTGCAAGGAAGGAACACTCCAATCTATAGCGTCTCCTAATTTAGGTCCGCATTTAGTCATCAAGCAGAAGCAACTATGTCACTACAAGTTCTATCCTCTTTGTTAATTATGAGTAATACAAAGAATGAGTTCAGTTAAACTTGCTCTCCGAGACTTTTCACTCCCTTAAAGCATCTATGTTTCTTTCCTTCCATATTTCATATAGATAAGAGTAAAAAAGATATCACCATATTGCCGTTAGAAATGTTCTTATCTGAGTGCAACCATTCCAGGAACTCAGCGTAATTAAGACTAGACTTATTAAGATGCAATAATTGTGAACACCTTTCCATGTATCCAAGCAAAATTTACATTTGAAGAACAGGGGGACTTGGTCTTTGGATTTTCTTTGCACAAGGAGCAATTAATAGACAAATTTAGATAACTCAATCTATCAAGAGTGACTACTTTGTTTATAGCAGCCAACCACAAGAAGAAGGAAATCTGAGCCAATAATTTTTTTATTACAGACAACATTATATCAAACTTGATTCCATCCTTGAACTCGAAGTAACTCTTTATAAAAGTCGTTTGTGAATTTTCCAGATGAATGCCTAAGCTACAGATAAGAATCACTTTTCTTAGCTTTAGGATTAAACGTCTATATAATGTGTGCAAGCTCTGTTGAAAAGTTCATACATTGATTTGGGTTGATCCAAACTTTCATTTTAGAGCATCCTGGAAATCTTTTCAAGGTTTAAAGCATTAACTAAGTGTTGTGGAGAGACCTAAATCATCAAAGTACAATAAGCCCAATTCACTATTTCTCACCGTACATTTGAAGTTTCCAAATAATCTTCTTTTGTGCTTTATTAGTTGACATAAGAACTATGAGAATGAGGGATTGATATAACTTCCCACAAAATTTTACCATTTAAAATACACGAGTCAATCCTTCTAATATGTAATGAACCATTATTTTCCATCAATCTGCATAGTTTCTTTCTCATAAATACTTTATTGCTGAGATTAGTTGAAGTGATTCCTAATCCTCCTTTCATTAGTTTTCAGATCTCTTCCCAACCAACTTTGCATTATAATATCTATTAGACGCTTAGTTCATAAAAAACTCCTCATCATCTTTTCTATAGCTTTGGTCAGACCATTAAAAAGAAAAATATGTGATGACCAATAAACATTAAGTAAGTTTATCATAGATTTTATCAATTATAGCCTCCCTGTAAATGAAAGAGAATTAAAATAGCAATTACTTAACTCTTTTTTGACTCTTCTCAATTAAAGGGTGACATTCTCTAAAGAGTAGTTTCTTTGTGGAAATAAGTAACTCAAGGTAAGTGAAAAGGGGATGCTTGACTTGGAGTCTAGATATTGTTGATAACTAACTTTCAATTTGATATGCATGGGTAGAAATAATCATGTGATCTTTATTTATGTTAATAATCAAGCATGAAAATTCTTTAAAGGTATGAAAAGATGTCATATGAATACTCGTAGACTTGTCATGAGCTCTAGAGAAAAGGAGCAAATCAACAATGAATGAAAGGCTAAATAGTCTTAGCTTCTTACATTTGCTATGATATTTAAAGTTGTGATACAATAAGAAGTTATGCTTCACCAATTTTGTAAATGCTTCCATGTAACATCCCATCACCGATAAGAAGTTATGCATACACATACCCGTGAATAGTAAATTTTGCACATGAAAATGACTGTACGTGTATTCATGACATTTTTCGGTATATTTGTTAATAAATGTGATTGTTATGAAAAAATGTGATTTGTGTGCTTTAAAATTGAGTTGGAGAGGGTCATTGAGGTTTGAGAATTTTTAGTAAAATTTACAAATTTTTCTGAAAATTTTGGAAAAAATTCTGGACTAAGAAAAATGCCAAGTGGCAGACTGATTGTTTACCGATAGTGAAAATGACTGTCCAATGACACTTAAATTTTAGATAAATGAGTTGAGGAATTATTAATTTGAGACATTGGAAATTTGGGGAGAAATTGGAGTAGAAATTGAAATTATATTGGAAAAAAAAACTAAGGACTTTAGAGTGTGACATGTGGCAAGTGACACTTGTCACTTGCCTAACATGCCACCATGTTTGCATAGATTTAATAAAAATCATCATTTCTTTTGGTCATTCTCGATGCTTCTTCTCT
>JAOTIZ010000201.1:17059979-17072879 GCA_027123425.1 Erythroxylum panamense | reverse complement strand
TTAGCATAAACAACAGAAACAATGAAAGGAGCAGGATGCGTATGATGTTTAACCCGTAAGTGTAGAACTTGTTCATCGCCACCCAGGTTATCCACCGTATAGTCAGCTGAAAATAAAGCCCAGATTTTATTCGTGAGAGAGACAAAATTGGATTGGAAGTGCAGCTCTCTCGATATCGCAGACAGAACTGATGAATTGCCCATTGGTTCTAATAAGAAAACAGCCGTCACTTTGTGCAAAGCAACTAGATTTTTTAAACGCTGTCGTGTTGGCTTATTGGCCACGCCCCGAATGTTCCATGTCAGGCTACTAATCATTGGGGAAATGTTGAACCGTTACCAGTAGGAGCTCTCCTGGATCGACGAAGAGATGTCTCATTCACAATAGGAATTTTGTTTTTGGAGCCCAAAGGCCGACCGCGTCGACGAGAATGTTGTATATCATCAGTCTGGGGCAGGACAAGTAAAAGTTGATCGGAGACCAGGCCTAATGTCGAGTCATCACGATAGGCAGGCAAAGGATCATTATCAAAAACATCAGAATGTGAGATAGGCAGAGCAGCATGTTGAGACGGCACACTCAGTTCTGCAGGCAGATGATCACAATTTATTTCCGCATTAATAGGCACTTGAGGGGCAGTCATAGGCGTAGAAAGTAATAAATCCCCCTGATATTCGTTAGGCCGCGGAAATGAAGGGATGAGTTTCTCAATAGAGTGTAAATGAGGTAAAACAGTCGGTGGAGGTTGCAAATCAGGCACGCTGGTCAGAATTGTGAATTGAGGGGTTGAAGCATGCAATCCAGTCGATTGAGACAGTACTGGCAGCAACGGTGGGCAGGCTGGGCCATTATCATCATCTGGAAGTTGAGAGAGAATTTCAAACTTTGATGATAGTTGGGGAGCAGCAGAGGGCGAGTCCGTCGAAAGGGGAAATTCCAAATCAATAGTCGGTAGTTGATCAGGAACCAGCAAAGGAGGTGGAATCAGAACATCAACTGCCGTTTGCACTGGGGGTAAAGAAGTCGGAGCAGAGGAGGGGATATTGGTAACAGGGGCGTTCTGCACTGTGGGCGGAAATCCAGATGAATTTGGTAGAGTCGTTTTTGGTTTCCAAATTTTCGGTGCAGGGAGAACACCAGGAGTGAGAGGCAGCGACTGTGATGGAGGATCGACGGGTTTACCTGGGTGCAATTGACGGCAATGGGCCTTGTCATGGCCGACTTTATGACAGTGAAGGCAGAAAGCTGGGAGATCTTCATAGACAACCGGTTGGAAAAAAGGGTTGGATTCCGTACCCAATCGAAGACGCGTAGGCAAATCCTTCAAGAGATCGATTTCTAAACATACCCGAGCCACCGACGGTCGCGAGAGATTCAGAGTAGGAGCGTCGATTTTCAACAATGTCCCAATCGGTTCAGTCATTCGCTTCAGATATTGTCCGTGAAAGCCATAGACAGGGAGACCTTCAAAAGAAACCCAGATAGGGACGATTGACGATTCTTGTTTGGGATGGAAATCAGGGGTCCATTTGAACACACGCATGATGTGGGAATCAAAAGTCCAGATTGTGCGCAACCAACATCTATGAAAATCCTCTTCAAGGTCAAAATTAATGAGGACATGTCGGAAATCGATCAAACCTATAGTGAAAGCACCAAGAAACCCTATCCGATCGAAAGCTGATCGTAGAAAATCCAGTTTAGGGTTCCCTTTTGTGAATTTTCCCACGAGAGAAAGCCTGAATGGCGCCGATAATTGATCTTGCTCTCCTTGTGTCAAGAAAAATGTAGGTTCCCCTTTCAGCAGCTTCGATTTTGAAACCAGATCTACATCAGCAAGTGGACCAAGAATGGAGCGGGGGGAGTCTTCGAACCAGATAGCGCCTGAGCGAAGGTATGGCCACCTCCCCATGGCGGCGACTCTAGGACGGCGCCAGGCATGTGGCCTGGAGGTAGGCCGGAGAGAGAGCTAAGTCAAGGATGATTGCTTCCGGAGAGAGAATTTCTTCGTTTAAATATTTAACATTAAATGTTATTATAATACTATTTTAATAATTCTATCAATTAATTTATAGGAGGCGTGCTAGTTTACTATTTGATTCAATTTGCAGATATATTAGACACTAAATTCTTAATTGTTTAATCCTCGTAATCTATGAAGCAAGTAGAGTTTAGATAATTTTTACCCAAAAGGTTTTAGATCCTATGCAGAATAAACAACTTAATTTAATGTAACCACTTATTTCTATATTAAATATTTAGCTTTCAGTAAGGTTTATTTAGTAGGAAAAAGATTAATTTGGTTTCATATTATCTATTTAACTATATTTAGGGAGAGATTGGAACTAATTCTATCAATGAATATTCAAAGTATAAATAGTTTATTCATAAATTAGTGATTTATAAACATTTCTAATATAGAAATGAACTATTGTATTCGTATTTAATCTACTGTCTTTCTTGATTATATTTTTATAACTATTCCACAATAATCAAAATATCCATCTTTGTTGCTTTTCCTACCTAAAAAATATGGTTAGATACTTTCTATAGACTTGAAAATGGGTCTAAACAAGTTTAGACTACATATGGCTTTAACCTAGCCTAAATCTTTCAAATTTAAATTAATCTTAGACTTGATGACCCTATTGCTAGCAGGCTGAGCAAGAGATTAGTTAGTCTTGAAAAACATAAAGTTGATCTAGTTGAGTCAATCCTAAATTGTGAAATAAAATGACATCATTTGAAGACTTGGTTTTGATTCACTATATAATAAAATGGTATCATCTTGTTATATAAGCAAAATGACAACATTTCATAACCCTGGTCAACTCAGGCTATTGATTTATATCTACTCAAGCCATTTTCAAGCTCTTTTTCCAAGTCTACTTCTACTACTGCGCAGTTTTATAGCCTGAGGAGTTATTTTTCGATATAAGCAATAATATAATAGAAACAAAGAACACCAACTTTTAATTATTTTATCAAACAATTATTAGCATTTTTCTACTCTTTAAGCTCGACCTAACAAATCCACTATTTCTCTTTTATCAATATATGAAAAGGAACCCTTTATACATCATCTTCTTTTCCAAAAGTGAAAAGGAAAACTAAAAATCAATTTCTCTCACAATTCTTATCTCAATCACTTAAATACAACTAAATACCTACTATCATAATCATATAATGTACCAAGGACTCATATCATGCTCGCACCATATGAATGTACTGAAATTCTGTGAAAAGCTTCCTAGGACTTCTTTTAATGATAATGATCCTTCTCATAACTAATATGTGGTATATCCATACTAAAATAACCAAATATATTTATTAGAGAATTAAACTAGTCATGACAGTGAATTGATTAATAACCTATCAACCAATGCTTGTACATGAATTCATTATACAAGAAAATTCTTTGTTTTAACAATCATGTTCAATCAACATGATAAATTAGTCAAACAATATATGCATATAATAAACAAATGGTTTGAAACCCTAAGATAGATATATTTAACTTTAGTACAGGTTGACTAAACCTCCTAAAAATCGTTTTCCAAAACATAGAAAATTCTTTCAAACAACAAAATGTACTTTTTTGACAAAATTTGATATAAAACTATTTCAAAAGTTATGTAAAATGTTTTGATTTAACAAGAGTATTTTTTAAATTAAACCAAATTAATTATGAAACTACTTATAAATAATGCATACAATACAATAATTATTCAACATTTGACCCCCTCCTTAATAGTCAACGTACTCAATGCACAAGGCTCCCCACTTTGTGAGAGTCAGGGGAGGGTCATCAATGTAAGAAACCTTCCCCTTGTATTTTTTACAAAGACACTCTTTTTATGAATCGAACCTATTACCTTTCGGTCACAAAGGAACAACTTTTATCAATGGCTCCCAGGCTCTCCCTCTAAATTTATGACTAAGTTAGAAGGTCACATACGGAAATGACTATGATAGAAGAAAAAATATAATAATTCCACCTTACTTGAATTGCCTTGATGCTCCTTTAAATTAAATGTATGCTCCACTTTGCTCTTTTTGTACATTCTTTAATTGCTCTCTCATTTAGTAGACTCCTTTCCTTATTTTATCTTCTATTAAACTTGAAATACTTGTTAGTTTCATTAAAATTGAGTAACTTATACCACCAAAAATAATTTGATTAATAGAAATATAGTTTATTATCATCAAAACCATATGTTAGGACATCACTTGATCACTAACTATTAGTATTTTGTTTCGAATTTCCTTACTTAACTCATATGAGGACTTTTAACACCACATGCTTCCAACTAAATTAGGCCTTAATAGACTGCCACCTAATGATAAGGCTTAACCTCTCATTCCTTACCATAAGGCTAAGACTTACAATCTAATAATCTTAAAAATAAAAGGAAATAAATCAATATACATTGTGATATCTCTACAAAACCATGCTTGAAAAATGCCTATGTCCCCATGCTTCTATCATGTAATCCAGTTCCTTAAAGAAACCAAAAATTAGGTAGTACATTATAATTAGGAAAAATATAATTATATAAATTTAAATTTAAACCTATTCTATTATATATTTGTTAAATATCTATAAATGTGCTTATACTTAAAAAAAATATAGAGTACAAGTTAAGGAAACAAGTTACGGAAATGTAATGTTTTAGAATAAATAAACTAGATGCAACAATTTAGTGTCGACTAACACATAAGCCTTATGCCTATTCATATCTAGGCATGAGTAATTTTCCTTATAAAATAGAATGGTACCCAACCCATTATAGCCATATCTACCTCAACTTAAGTAATAGAATGATACACATCCAAGTCTTGTGGACTATAGCTAACTAGAGTACTCATAAAAAATTATATATACGGATAATTTCCCTTTTATGGGCTTAAATAATACAAAAATTAGGTTTGAATCACATAACAAACCCAACATCTATATGAGGCATCATTCATAGGAATGTATCTATAATTTAATTTTGAATTAGTTGAAGGTGTTCTCTGATGCAAGAAATAACAATTAACATGCCTACTATTCTCTTTTTTTATTTTGAAGTTTAGAAGAGTTGTATTAAAACTAAATGGTGGATATAAATGACCAAACGATGCTAGCTCCCTAATGGTTCAATGGTGTTATAAAACATGAACTAATAATAAAACAGGCTAAACAAGTTTTTTACTATAAGGAAAGGTTTAGTTCTATTTCATTAAAATTCATAGCCCTTAATCTTGAGTAAAATTATTATGATAATCTCATTAATTTTACCAGAACTGCTACAAAATAATTTTTCATTTCTTTTTTTCCAATTGAAATGCACCTTTAAGCCAAAATCCCTCTTAAAGAGCTTAAAATCTCCTTTGTGTTTCACCTTAAGTTTTGTGACCTTAAGTTTTGTGACCTAGTTAAGTATATTCATCTATTTAGTAATTGAAGTGTTTTTATCAAAAATTTTAAGGATGAACTTCCAAATTCTATTAGTGAGTAAACAGTCAAAGAAGAGATGGTTTAGATTTTTCTACTCCCTTTAGAGTCACACAACTATTATGATTTAACTGGAACTTCAGTTTATCCTTTATTCTTAGCTTTCCCCCAAGCTGCTAGTGATTGAGCCCAAGTTTATTATATAAATTGGCGACATTTTCATAGTTCTTACTACACTTCTTGGCTCCTATTTTTAGATTTTATACTTAATTTAACACTTGAGTGCCTGCCTTTACTTTATGTAGTTTGAGAGTAAAATTGTCACAAATTATTATTAATTGCACTAAATTAATTTTCTGAGAACAATTGATACTGCAAACTGCCATTTGTTCATTGTAGGAGACTCAAGAAGAAGTAGAGTCAAGGAGGTAAGGTTGAAGATGATAAGTCAACAAGTAAACAGGAGCAATAGGAAGTTCGCTGAGATGAAAGGATGACGTGTTGCCGCGGTGAAGTATGAAGAATTCCAAGCAAAACCTCTCAGGAAAATTTCGCCGCGGCGAAAGAACCAACACTTCAAGAAAAACTTTCAGGAAAAGTTCGCCACAGCAAACCTTCAATTACCCGAACCATTTTTGGAAGTTTCCCTACTATGCAACCCGACCCATCAACCCGGTTTTTAAAACCTACCTATTTTAGGTTAAGTTGCAAGTGGAGAGTGGCAGATGAAAAACAAGGACACACACCCTCTCTACATTCTGAAATAGTTTTTCTCTACACACCCTCATCTCCTTTCATCGATACCACTGTTCTGCTAATCCTACTACCATGGATGCTTCCAGTGGGGTCTCGGTTGTTAATTCTCCTAGAGTTATGCTTAGCTAGGCACCTCTTCTCTCTTGAAGATGTAGCAATAGCTTGTGTTCAATGGGCTTAAAAGAGGAGTAGCTTAATCTATATCTGGCTATGATTTATGATTTCCTAGGTTTAGGAATTATACTTTGTAGTTAAACATTCTTGATTAGAGTTTAACCAAGTGTTGGATATTCAATGTGTTATTGGGATTTGTTGATGTAGAACTTGGAGCTTGAATATATGAAGTCTCATATATATCTATTTGTGATCTTGTTGATTCTCTTTTATCCGCCTAGTTGTGTTTGATATTGAGTTGATTCTAGATCCTAAAGTGACTTATTGCATTGACTTACCCATTACACACGCTAAGAGAATTCAACAAGGTCTTAAGAATTGGAGTTCATTGATTAAAACCTTGGACTTAAAGGGTTCTTTAAGGTTTACCATTTGAAACTTAATGATTCACTTCCATTAAAATTTATTTTGAACTATGATAGCCAAAGCTCGTTTTCAAGAGGATACTATCACCATTTGATCATTGTTTTTATCTTATCGCTTTTTTATTCCCAAAATCCAAAAAAATACTTTTCATTACATTTTCTTACAATTCATTTATTTTTGTCCAAATTTCAAAAGATCAAACCCCCCTTCCTTGCTAATTTGGTTTGCATATCATGACATATAGGCTAGCTTAGATCCATTCATTAGGTTCCGATTAAGTGAAACGATCCGAAGTTGCATTCTATACTGCAATCCTTGGAATTAAAAATTTTAATTTGACCTCCAAAGGTAATAACAAAAGGCTTCGAATCAAGAACATTTAGTAGCATCAATAAGGTTGGAGTAGTTGTATATTTACATTTTTATATATCATAAATATGTTTTGTTATCCCTTTGTTCACTTATTATTTTATGAATTCTTGTGTTAAATCCTTTACCCCTTTTGACCCACCTAAACCCTTACCACATTATAACCTAAAGCAAGTCCTTTTGATCTATTTATGCATATAATCATTGTAGAGGAGAATTGGTGTATTAGCAAGCCTATGGTAGTGTAGTTTCCTTTAAGGAACTTGAGCAAAACACTAACCATCAAATACTTGAGAGAAATGAGTCCAACTGTGAGTAAATTCATTTTGCGTTTGTACTTATCTTTGAGTGATGGTGCCATAAATTGAGTTTGCTTATGTAAACTAATGAAAAGTAATCATAATATATGTAATAGCTTAACATCTAAGTTGACCAAACTTTGAGGGATTGCATGCTTTGATCTTTGTGAAAATGAAGTGATGGAATTGATTGGTTGTGTTTGATTTTTCTAGAGAAAAAGTAAAGATTTAAGTGTAGGGAAGTTGATGGTTGTGCATTAGTATGTAATTCTAAGTATTTGACATGTGATTCTTGCATAATAGGTTAGTATTATTGTGTCTTAGGACTTGTTTTGTGTGTTTTTGTTTAATTTGATCTTCATGGTTGCTCTTTTGTATTTGATGTTGGTTTAGGCTAAGAATTGATCAATTTGGTGTAGGAATGGAGGGTGGACACCTTTGTGATTGTGCTAGGGACCAAAATAAGAGAAGAGAAGTGGAGCTGCTGAAGCACATGAACCCACGGCAGTGGGAAACAAGAAATCTATGCTGAAAGTTTCTATCACATTAACCTACGATCGTGGGAAGTTGATAGAAACTTTCTAGGGATGCTTAGCATGAAGAGACACTCAGGTTTCACTTATTTTCTAGGGTTTTTTAACTTCCCTTATGACATATAAGGGCACCAATCCCTAAGGTCGAAAGAGAGTCGTGGAACATGCTTCCTAGAGCTAAAAGATAAATTGAGAGCGTAAAGATAGTTGGAGAATCAAGATTTTGATTCCTAATTGGGCAAACAGCACCCGGTCGTCCAGTGGGCAAAAAGAGGAGTTGCCCCTTCTAGTTCTTCTTTTGATTTCTTTCTCTTTTAGCATGTTTATCATGGATTGTTTGGTTGTTGAGGATATTAATGATATTATGAGTTGCTAAAACATGTTTTAGGATTTATTGTTTAAACTATTTGTGAACCTTCAGTTGTTGATTCAATGATATAAATGTTTGTGATATTTATTAAGCTTAAACCCTGCAACAAATCGAGAAAGTGAGCTTGGTAATTTGTGTTAAATGTAATAGGTTAGTATTTAATAGACTTATAAATAGCAAGTTTTTTTATTTTTTAAGATGAGATTTCAATAAATTGATATACTGCCTATAAGATAGCTTTATATCTAGTTGAATGTTTAGGAAAGGCTTTGCATATCGAGAGATCTCAAAGTTAATCCTAATTTATTTAAATGGTGACATTTACTTGCACCTTGAGAGAGGGTAGCTAAAATTTGAGGAAATCTTATGCCAAACATAAGTTAAATCATTAACCAGAGGGGTGCAAATAGGGATAATGACAAGTTCTAATTCTTAATCTTGATTTTCTCCAAGTTTTAGTTTACGATTTTGGTTTTGGTTGTGATGTTTCCTTTTACCTTTAGTTTTTCTTTATTTTACTTATATATTTAAATTTGATTGAATCGATTTCTTAAACAAAGAACAACCTGAATTAAATGGTGAATGGTGCCTAAGCACAATCCTTGTAAGATTCATATATGCTTTTTACTACAAGTTACAACTCGTATACTTGTAGTTTTGAGCATAAAATGAGTAGTTTGCTTTACAATCAACATGCAGTCAATAAAGATAATACATAGGAAATTGTTGATCGTCCAAAACACAAGAAATTAGTAGGTTGTAAGTGGGTATATTGAACTAAGTTTAAAGCAGATGGATCCTTAGAGAGGTATATGGCTAGGTTAGTAGTCAAAGGGTACACTTAAACATATGGAGTAGACTATCAGGAGATTTTTGCTCTAGTAGCTAAGATGAATACAATCTGCATTCTTTTATCTTTAGTTGCTAATTTCAATTAGTTTTTACAACAATTTGACGTAAAAAAAACTTTTTTTATACAGAGATCTTGAAGAAGAAGTATATGTGGAGCCTCCACTGGGTTTTGAGAAATACTTTAAAAATAACCAATTGTGTAGGTTGATAAAGGCACTTTATAGGCTTATGTAATCACAATGGGTCTGGTTTGGAAAGTTTGCACAAGTTATGCTTGGTATTGACTATAAACAAAGCCAAGGGGATTATACTCTCTTCTTAAGACACTCAGTAGTAGGGAAACTTATAGTTTTAATAATATATGTTGATGATGACATTATGATGGATTACAATGGTAAGGAAATTCTAAAGATTAAGGCCAAACTTGCGAAAGAATTTGAAATTAAAGAGCTTAGGAAACTTAAATATTTATTAGGAATTATAGTGGCTCGATTTTAAAAAAGCATATTTATTTCCCAACGAAAGTATATTTTTGATCTTCTATAAGAGACAGGAATGATGGGATGTAAGCCCATTGACACACCAATCAAAAGCAATTATTGGTTGAGTAAAGGAAGAGATGATGAAGCAAATTTTAAAGGTATCAAAAATTGGTCAGGAAACTACCATACTTATCTTATACATGTCCCAATATTGCATATGTTGTGAGCATGATAAGTCAACTTATACATAACCCTAAGAAAGTTCATATAAAGCTACCTATAAAGTAATTCGATACCTGAAATCTAATTCTAGAAAAGGAATCATATTTAGAAAAGGACCACAATTAAATATAAAAGCCTACACAGATGCAGTCTATATTGGTTCACTATCAAATCGACGCTCAATAACTAGCTACTATACTTTGATAGGAGGAAATCTGGCAACTTGGAGAATCAAAAAATAAGCAGTAGCATCTATATTAAATGAAGAATCTAAATTCCATGTAATGGCTCGAGGAATTTGTAAACTCTTATAGATAAAGAAAATTTTAGAAAACTTGCAAGTTAAATGGTATGGACCTATGAAGTTGTATTGCAACAGCAAGATTGCTATAAGCATTGCACATAATCTAGTTCAACATGACATAATAAAACATATTGAGATAGATTGACACTTCATCAAGGAAAATATATAATGTGGACTGTACAAATGGTTAAATGGCGGGCATGCTTACAAAAGGACTAGATAACTTAACTTTTTAGAATATTATTAGCAAGCTGGGAATAGAAAACATTTATTCTCCAAGTTTAGAGGAAGTGTTAGAAAATCATAATGTTTGATCTTCTAGGAGGGCTAAAAGCCCAAATTGGGGCTAATCTTCTCTAGGTTTGATCAATTTAGGAACAAATCTTTTAATCTACTTAATAACAGTCTAAATGTTCACAAGTCTACTCAATGTTATGCTATTATGGACAGAAATTAAGAAGTGTCATACACATGCCATTATAGATATGCTAGTTGGTCTGTAGATACCATGTTAAAAACACACGTTGCTGATGTGGATTTTCAAAAAAGCAAAAATAAAGAAAATCATTTAAATTTTTATTAGAGACCCTAAATTAGAAACCCTAAATTAACTTGTAATCTCCAAATTTCTCCTTATTTCTTCCGTAAACTTAGCAATAGGGTTGTCTAATATGACATATTGCCTCCTTTACACATCATCATTATTGATTACTCCAATCCCTCTCGCCAATTCTCCCTACTTCATGCATCATCACTACCAATCACTCTAATCTCTTTTGCTAATCTAGCTTCCAGTCCTTTAGTGTAAATGTTCTCTCTAGCAATCGGCAAGTAGGTCGACGTTTGAGATATGTCTAGGGTATAAACCTATCCAAATCTATGCTTTTAGTCCATTTAACTTATCGACTTCGTATTAGAAGGTTTATTTTAGTCCATTTAACAAATCTCTTCATTGGGTTTTGTTTATACATGTTTTCAAGCATAATTTGTGAAAATTCATGTCTAAGGATTCCCTTTGTGGTTAAAATAGTATGAGAAAATAGGGGCAGTGTACGAAACTATGAAACCAACAAAGCCTGGATTAGAGGAATCCTAAGATCAGATTCATAAAATCATAATTACTCTTTCATCTAAGAATGTCAACAACCTCGAGAAAGGTTTGTTCTTTTCTCTATTGTTAATGACCTCGAGAAAGGTTTGTTCTTTTCTCTATTTATTTTGTATTATGCTTGTCAAAGAACTATGTTTTGAACTAGAATGCGCAAGTTTTTTATTGGATCATACGCATTTCACTTTCATCACTTAAAATTTGTTACTATAATTATAATGTTTAGGGAAACCATCTCGATGGTATATTTGAGTTGCTGTATCTCTTTTGTGTGGTTAATTGTAAAGAAGAGTAATATTTATTTATGGTTTGTTGAATTTGGTGGTGCTTTGTTTAAACAATCAATCAGTGTTGATTTGGTTCATGGGGCTAAGGATAAGAGATTGAGAGTTAAAGGACCAGTTAGGATGCCTACCAAAGTTTTTCACATTACCACTAGGAAGTCTCCATGTGGTAAAGGTAATTTATCTTGCAACTAAAATATTTTGACAATTGCCAACTATAATTGCTTGAGAAATTTGTAGTT
Source organism: Erythroxylum panamense (assembly GCA_027123425.1). Taxonomy (NCBI): domain Eukaryota; kingdom Viridiplantae; phylum Streptophyta; class Magnoliopsida; order Malpighiales; family Erythroxylaceae; genus Erythroxylum; species Erythroxylum panamense. Next base: position 17,061,078 of record JAOTIZ010000201.1, on the reverse strand, counting down.
TTCCTTCGATTCAAATGTCATATTATCTTTATAGTAGTTTAGAAACAACCCTTTTAATTATTGTTAAGAAGGTTTTTTGTTTTTAGGTCCTTTAGGGTGTGACTGGTCATGGTATAGTTTTAGAGGAGATTAGTTTCTTCATCTTCATTGTTTCCAAATCCAAGAACCAACACTTGGAATAAATTCGAGCTACGAGTCCATAAGTGTGTCATTGACCTTTTTATTTCACCTTATATGGTTAAACAAATCACTTCCATTACAATTGAACCTGATGTTGAAGTTGAAGTTACTATTGCAGATTTGTAAATGTTCTGTGGTTCTTTAGTACTTTGTTAACATCCCTTTTAAGCTTTGGTTCAATGGATGTTGGATTGCAACAAATGGATTAGTCCTTGCAGTCTTGAGACAGTACTTGGTAAAGCGAAAATCTCCAAAAACCCAAGCACCCATTCACCTCAAACTTCTAAGGAGAAAACTCAAATTACGTAGAAAGCTCACACTACTGGAAGGTAGATCGATGATGATGCGTGAAGGGATTGGAGTGATCGATAGTGATGATGCATGAAGAAGGCAAGACATCGAATTGGGCAAGATTTGGGTAAGTTTGAGAGAGAGAGAGAGAGAGAGGGTGAATATACCAAGGATTAGTGTTAAGTCAAAATGACTTTACATAAATGATTTTGATGAAGTACAAATAATGAAAGCTACTAAAAAGCAGACGGAAGAATGAAAAGCAGACGAAGAATGAAAAAGCAGACAGAGATTAAAAAGTAGACGGAGATTGAAAAGCAGTCGGAGATAGAAAAACAGACGAAGAATGAAAAGCAGAAGATAGTAGAAAAGCAGAAGGAGATCGAAAAGCAGACGGAGATAGAAAAACAGATGGAGATAGAAAAACAGACGGAAGTAAACCACGTCTGAATCAAGAATCAGTTTGAGTTAGTTACTGAACTCAACTGAATAACCGTTTCTTTCAAGATTCAAGAAGCAAGATTCAAGAAACAAGATTCAAGAAACAAGATTCAAGAAGCAGTTGCAGACGAAGGCTATAAATATGAGTCGAAGTCGAAGATTACAAAGTTACACAAAAACACATACT
>JAOTIZ010000201.1:17036438-17052033 GCA_027123425.1 Erythroxylum panamense | reverse complement strand
GTCTAGAGGAGCCACCTCCATGTCCTCATTGATCAGGCCCACGGGGATAGGCAGCGGAGAGGTCAGATCTGGAGAGACCAAGGCTGCGTGGGATGGTAAAGAAATGGCCACATGAGACGAGTCGGGCTCAGATGAGCTATGGGCCGAAGGCTGGGGCTGAGGCAGGGGAGGAATAGGAGCCCGTGGGCCTGCAGTGGAGGGAGCCTAGGAGAGAGGAATGGAGGAAGGGATCTGTGGAGCGGGCTGGCCCAAGGAGGATGGCTGCTGGGCAGGAGCAGAGGCCACTGGGCTTTGGGTAGATGTCTGGCCCACGGCTGGACCCATTGCTTTGGAGAACGACGCCATCCCCTTGATGTTTAAGATGCTTCCAGACGTTGCCTTCCTTGAGCCCCTCGTCTGTCTTGCGTCGCATCCAGATGAGAAGATGGCAGCGGGAGTAGACTGCGGGGCAGTCGAGGACGAAAAAGGAGGCACGGATAGTCGAGGCGAGTCGACCGTTGGAGGGTTGTCCGTTGGATGGTCAGACGACTCTTCGCGAGAGAGAGTCGCGAACCTCGATCCATACGGACCAGCTGTCCGGCCTTAGGACGGGCTGGCACGGCGAGAGTCGGTCGGATTAGGAACAGGGCGGCGAGCCCGGCACGACACCTGCATCCAGGGTCCATACGCCTCCTTATCCGAAGGACCTGTGGAGGGAGCACCGTCTGAAATGGCGTCTGCGGAAGATGGGGCCACCTCAGAGGCCGTCCCAGCAGCGGGGGCAATTGCTGGGCGCGATGGGCACCCGTCGGAGCCATGGCCGACCCGGCCACAATGGAAGCATATTTGTGGGAGCCCCTCATACGCTACCTGTATGAGTTCTCCGTCTAGCTCCACAAACGATCGAAGGGGAACACTAAGATCTAGGGTGACAGCCACCAGCGCGAATCTGCCCCAGTAAGTGAGGAGAGTTGTTTCATCAATTTTCACTGTTTTGCCAACCAGGTTGCCAAGCGCTGTGAGAATGGAAGGATGATAACGGGCAATGGGGAGGCCAGGGAACCGAACCCAGGCTACCACGTTGGTGACGCGGCCGGAGGAAGGACGAAATGCCGGAGACCATGGTTGGACTAAAAGCACGTTCCCGGCGATGATCCAAGGTCCCTGTGTCAAGGTATGGATAAAGTCCCGTTCCTCCCTGAAATTTACCAAATAAAATTCATTCTCCAAATCCACAAATTTCGGGGGACCTGTCTGGTGCCATAAGGAGAGGAGACGATCCCTTAGAAGACTGAATCCCATCCGTCTTCCCAGCAATTTAATCACTATGGATTGGGCCCAAACATTATCCAATTTGCTGCGGAAAGAAGAGGACAAATCAATGCCCAAACCATGAGGTCCCTGCACCAGGTTAATATCTCCATCTTCTAAATCTATTGGTGGGTCTTACCAGTTGAGGTTACTTGCTTGGGGGGCTTGGGTGGTAGTACCCGAGACTGCTGCACTGTAACTCGGAGGAGGCTCAGGCTCAGGCTGTGCAGCAGGAGGAGGATCTTCTTCCCTCTCGCGCACCCGGACCTTCTTGGCCGTGTGGTTGAGGGACTGCATGGAATGAATTGTAGCAATGCTCTCAATGTACTGTAGCAATTCTCTCAATGTACTGTAGCAATTCTCTCACTAACTTCATGTTTTAAGCACTTTATTATTAAAAGTATTCATGGAATCACTACTCACCTTTAAATGCTAATGAATGAATTGCATAAAAAAGAATTAACTAAAAAAAGAAGAGGTTTGTTTTTAAAAGTCTATATGGTGGTGTGAGCCAACTTAGAAATAAAATCTTAGAGTACCCACAAATAATTTTGAACACACCAAGGAAACTAAATTATATAAGAGAATTAACCTATTAATTATAAAGAATATAAAACCAAATTCATTAAGCAATTGAATATCATAAAAGAAGAATCATTTTGTAAGTTTGAAGTTGATAAATGAAAAGAAAAGAAATACTCAATAATCTAAATAAATAAAGATGTCAAAACTAACGAAATAATGAATAGAAATGCTCCTCAAATACAAAAAGTTAAGGCTTTAGTAATAGACATAATATTGAAAACGACATTATTTTAAGATGAGCTCATTAAAAAAATTTCAACATTAATAAACTTGGTCTAGGACGTGACCTTATTGGTAGTCATGTCGTCACAACTCATTTTCCTAAAAAGTTATACGGGTTGGTGAGCAATAGTGCTTGAGGCCATGCCCACATCAAATTCTTCTATAGCATGACCTTAAATCAAATTGGTTAATGGTTAATCTTCTTATAGGTCCAACAAGCTTCCTAAAATAGAATTCAAAGTGCCTTGTACATAATTTATTGACATATATATCTTAAATTATCCCATTCACAACCTCTTTAAGCCTTTTACTCGTAGCTCTTATAATTGGTCAACTAGGTATAAGTAATAGATCCTTCAAAGCTTAGGTAGTATGCTCAATTCATTCCCTCTCTCTTTAAAAGGATTTGAGCTTAAAACATCATATGGTAATTAAAAATATTAGTAACTATAAAGTTCATACTAATAATATATTCACCTATAAGCTCTAATTTTAAAGTATTATTATTGATCCTCTCATTAACTTGGAATGAATATCCCCTCTTAGTTACAAATTATAGTACCTTTATAATAGGAATCATTCCCTCCTTATATACTCCCAAACCAATTCAACAAACTTAAAGATAACCTAAGTTTTATTGCTATTAGCATTGGTTAAATAATGTTCATTCCTTTTTTTATTTGTTGCATTACATATTCATGAAGTTGTCCCACCATCTCAGCATTCTTCACTCCATCCTAACTAACTCTTTTATCAACAAGTAAAGTTAATAAATCCAAACTAGTTTGCAAATTAAAGCATAAAGACTTTGAATAGTGAGTAATTAGTAGATGGATGTGTAGCCAATTATACGAAAACTAAAAAAACTATAAATAATCTTCCTAATTCTTAAGTTCCTTTAAATGGTAGAATAAAGTAATATAGTTAAATTCATATTTACTATTTCAAATTAATCATCAGTTTGAGGATAAATATTAGTAGAAAATAATAAATTTATTCCTAATTTACCTTGAAGAACTTTTCAAAGTAACTAAATAATTCTCAGTACCACTCATTATATTCTTAAGAAGTCTACACTATCCTATAACTTCTATGAATAGCAAGTTAGCAACATTGGTTATTGTATGTTTTATACTACTTAAATTTTCCCTTTTTATAAAATATAATTTGAAATTTTAAAATATTAATTTTATAAAAAAAAGTTCTGGCTATACATATGTTTCAACCATTGTTTGCTTAAAGAAAATTGAATACATATATTACAATATAGTTTGACATGTACATGTTAGGGACTGAACAAACCTCAAGAAATTTTGAGTGAGCATATAGGTAGCCTTAGGTAGCAAGTGGATACTATAAGGCCTTCAATCTATAAGGTTGTACTCACAAAGTAAGTCTCCTTCTTACCAACTTCTGCATTGCATATTGCTTTAGTGGTTCTTTCACCTATTTCTGATGTATTGTAGGCGAATTTTAGGAATGGTGCGTTAAAGATCTACTTACTACTTTTTCTAGATTTTTCTTTTTTCTTTTGTATTTCCTTTTGCTCTCCCTATCTTAGGTACTTTCAGCTTAATGTTCATCAATGTATGTTCATGTTATTCGTATGCCTTTCCTAGATATAAAGTGTAGAAAAAATGAGCGATGCTGAGGGGTTTCTCTAAGTTCATCTGTCTTTTCCTATCTAGAGACATGATTTTAGTAGGTAAACACTAGTCTATGAGCATAACTGAAGATTTCACAAATAATTTTTTCTTAAAGAGTAACTGGTAGTCTCCAATTGGCTGCAAGTTATAGGTTACATATGATGTTGACGTTATAAGCTACCAAGTGTTCTTTTATAGCTTGAACAGTGGAATTTAATAGTCCTTAAATAGTAGTTTGTATGTTGCTAAAAAATCTACTATTTCTTTCCATCCAAATGTGGTAGACAATATGGCTAAACGTAGTAATAGTAATTAGTCAGTCTCATTTCCTTAACTTATTGTTATTACAACACCATTGAATGAGTCACTGCCAATAATCTATTTGCATGTTTAGATTGCTTAATCTCTTAATTAGATCCCAAATTCCCTATATGAAATAACCAAAAAGGAATAAATAGAATTTTTTATCTTATTTGTAGAAAACACTAATTTTGTTAATTAATTTGTATCTTTTAACTCTATCTTCTATAGAGAGTCTAGATCTTATAAATATCCATAAAACGATTGTAGTTATAGAACAAGCTTAGGGGTATAACACCAACTTACTTAATGAGAGAATGGGAGCTTGTGCCTAAAAAATACTTGTAAAAAATGTTAAAGAAAAGTCCTAATGAATTTAGTATCCATATAGCTCTATTTCTTGTTTTTGTTTAAGAATAATAGTTAGCTTGTGATAAGCCAACTGTATTGCACATGTGAATTAAGCTTCCTCGACCTTTTCCTTGTCTTCTATTATGCTCCTTAGAGTCATTAGAGAGTTTATATCAACTAGAAGTCCCACTGGTACTCAGTTATCTTGCTAGAATAAAGTTGTTCTCCCATTACCTACCTTACTTTTAAATCATATTTTACTTCACTTCTTAGTTTAAATAGGAGTAATATAGTCCATGATGTATTATTCTTTGGCATAATAGTCCAAAAACATCCCTTCCTTATGTAAAAAGCATATATCCACCTTACATATAGAGATTGTTTATGTATTAACACTCTAAATTCAATGAACCCAATGCACAAGGCTTCCTACATTGTGAGGGTTAAGAGAGAGACATCAATTGTACACAGCCTTCCCTTTGCATTTAACACTTTCCAAATCCTTTTAATAAAATGAATTTGACTTGTGATCTTGATTGATAAGATTCCTAAACCCATTATTTTTTAGATAGAAATAAATTGGTCTATTTCACTTTAGCTATAGAGGTAGAGGTTTTATTCCCTGACCATATGAATCTCTTCATAATGCTTTCAATAATTTTAATGATACCTTTTGGTTGAGATTGGAATGCCAAGATATGTTATAGGAGGCTTGGATGCTTGAAGACTAATGATTGATTCTAAATACAAGGTATTGATAGGTGTATATTATGGTATGTTTTATAGGTGTTTAAGTGCATTTATAAGTGTTTTCTTATATTATAATTATTTGTTTAGGAGTTAGAATTGTGACTTATTAGTGTTTTTATACGTTTGATTATTTTAGAGCAAGCATTTAATCTAAATTTTATTTTCAAATGGTGTTTGATATGTTTGTTAGTAAGTAGAAGCAGGAAATTGAAGAAAGGAGGAAGAATTTGGAAAAGGGAATAAGCCCCAATCACGGCTCCATGTAGAATCATGACGAAGAAGATGGATAAGCAAGAGTCATGATCGTGGCACCATGCATGATTGTGACAGGGTGTTTTTTAACATATAAAAACTTTAGTATTCTTGACATTTGGAACCAAATTAAGTGGAAAAACCCTGTAAACAACCCTAGAAGCCTCAAGAAGTATTTAAGGAAAATAAAAACACCAAGAAAGGCTACTAATTGAAATTAAAGAGATTAAAGAGGAGACATCAAGAACAACTCTAGATTTTTTTAGATTTCCATATCAAGATTCCAAAATTTTTTTCTTTATGTTCTTGTCATATATTTCATTTTCTTGGATGTTGAACATGATTATGGGTTTCTAAATTCATATTAGGGATTATTCTTGATCTGTTTTGTTGAACTATATTCTCGTTGAATTTAATAAATATATCGATGCCTTATGGTATTTGTTATGCTTACAATTGGTCATAAATCTAGCGATTGAATTGAGTCGTATTTATGGAGGCGCACAATTAGAGTTAGTAGTTTAATAAAACTACAAATATTAGACTAATAAACAATTAAAGAGTGATATTAATTGTGAATTAATTTTCTTTAGGATTGCTTCAAATCAAATTGAATAGTTAGGAGTAGTTTTATGAATAGAGAGGTTGCAATTATATTATTATCGATTTTAATTAAGACTACTTGATTAAATCTCAAGAGATGGTAATCAAAATCTTAGGATATCTAGGATTAAGCATAATTGAATCAACAAGATAAAGGGAAGAAAAAAAAAGGATAGAATTAACCCTAAGTTTTCACTATTGATAAACTTTTATTCTTATTGCTAGTTTCAATTATTCATCTATTTAGTTTTATTAGTTCATTTTAATTTCACTTACTTTATTTAATTCAATTAATTAATTATTCTGTTACCTTAGACAAATTGCATTCAAGTTTTTAAGGGACTAATTAATCCTGGTGACAATGATATCCTTTATATTACAATTTACGATACGTATACTTGTGGTATTGAAGTTTTTATATAAAACTATCTATAAGTTTTTAGCAACGTTATTAGGGATTGATTTAGCACCTTATTCAATTTAAATTATTTTGATTTAAGGATTATAATTGTTTTCTTTTTTATTGCAATTGTATGAACCCAATAATCAAAAAAGAGAACGAAAAGAGAAATAACAGTAACCTCAAACTAATTTCTTCTAAACCATTGAAGCCATTACAACGTAAATAAGAGTTATTTAAACGCATATAATCTTGGCAGAAGAACTATCGAAATTATTCTTGGATAACAATGCAAGAAACAACATAAGAGCATAAGGTCCACCTAGTAAGATAGGCTTGGATCTTTAGAGTCCAAGATAGACAAGTTAATGGATATTATAATCTCTAAGTTTGATACACAAGATGAAAGTCAAAAGATGATGGAAGCAAATTTGATCAAATAATGAAGAACCACTCCTCTTCCATTCATAACTTAGAGGTTTAAGTTGGACTACTTTCCAATGCATTATTACAAGGAATGTGGGGAGTGTTCCAATTAATAGGAAAGCATAACTAATGTCCTTGTTATCTTGTGACATTTGTGGAGGTAATCATTCCAATCATCAATGTGAAGCACCATATTATATTTGGGAGAAACCATATTGCATGCAAAATTGGCCTTAGAATATACCTTATAAGCATACTGATACTAGGTCAGATACAACTATTACTAGAACTTATTAATGTCTCAGAGTGAAAAGAAGACAAAGGTCATTAACATAAATGAAGTCTTTGTTCAAGAAAAGAAAGAAGAACAGATAACATATGAAATAGAAGTTATAGAAGAGAAGGAAGTCTCTACTTAAGACGAGGAAGTAGAAGAGTTGGTAAAGGTGGTTAAGGAAGAAAAAGAATATTTCACCTTCCATAGGACAAACTATTAGAGTTAACTGATGATTCATGGAGTTTTATATTTCCTTATATTATTGGCAATTTGTTATAGAGAAGGACATTAATAGACTCTCTTGGATTTCTAAATTTGATCAATAATTTCCTTATTATTATCTTACAACATATGACTTATTTATAGGTTACCAAACTGCTATCTAGAGAAAAAGGTGGAAGCAAGCCACTAACTATAGACCTAGGTTGATGCTAAACAAGAAGGGTACATCAAGCTAATAACATTAAACAAGAGCTATTTAGGACGTTGTTAAATCAACATAGGATTGCTATAAAGAGAGCATATTCTTGATGAGTAAAGGATTGCCAAATATTTTCTTACTATTAGTGAATTTTTAAGACATTCTTCGTTAATCATGGCTCTATCTAGCTTCTTTATTATGTTCCATCTTCTTTATTGTTTAACACTCCAAGAATACAAATTCCCCTCAAATTTTAAATCAGTTACCTCTATGTAATTAACACAATCTCTAAATTCCTCATTATAGTTTCTCAACTTTGAATTGTCATTAGCTGTAGAGATATGGTGGATGTTATTGAAGCCCGATGAGATGATCTAAGAGGAGCTAATAAAGCAGAAAATGTTCCTGAGATTGTTCCATAAAGCATTCCACCGCAATGTGAAATTAGATCCATAGAAAAAGGTGAGTTGAAATATAATATCCTCTTATAATATATGAGCATTCAAGTGCATTAATTGATTAGTTGCAAGTAACAAGGAGACACTTAATAGGTGTAGATCATATAAAACAAGTAACAGTCCATAATCATGGCATTAGTGATTAGTTAGAACCTTCCAGTGCTTTAAAAAACTTAGTTTGACTATCTACCGTTATCTTAGTTTCTAAAACATAGTAAAATATGTTTTATTTCAAGGATATGATATTTATGATTTTGTTATTTATTAGGGTAGTTAAGGTCCCTTACTTTTCATCATAAGATAGATATTAGTTAATAGGGTTGCTCATAAAGCCTTTTACATGAATCTTCCTGCCTAATCTCCTTATGGTATTAATGATGAATTTTTCATTTGTGGATGAATAATCTTAGAGACGATAGATCAAACATGAATTATGATCTTCTAAATTAGTAATGGGTATGAAAACCAACGAAAGGAGTTATATTAAAATTAGGGATATCAATTGATAAACGAGTTTCATTAACAATAGATATTTCTTCTTAAAGAGAAGAATTCTTAAAGAAATAAATGTTAGGATCAGGGTCACCATTGAGAAACCTAGGAATGGAACTTGTTTTGTAACATCCCGTTACCTATGTTGAGGCTAGAATAGAACATATGAGAGATGATTGATATATTAGAAAATGCATTTCATGTTCATGCATAATAAGACATGTACATACACATAAATAGTAAAAATTTTGCATATGAAAATGATTGTACATGCATTCATTGACATTCCAGGTATAATTGTTTCTAAATGTGATTTTTATTGAGAATTGTAGTTTTTATGTGTTAAAAATGATTTGGAGAGTGTATTTACTGGTTTAGAATTTTTGGAGAAATTTCTAGTAAATTTAGGGTAATTTTTTAGACTAGGAAAATTGTCAAGTGACAAAACTATTAATAAATGGTAGTAGAAATTACTGTCCAAAGATAATAGAAATTTTGATAAATGACTTTGGAATTTATTAACAGATGTCGATTAAAATTTGGAGATAATTGGAGTAGGAATTAGTTTTGATTGAACTAGTTAATTAAAAAAAACTAGTTTAAAGTTATAAAAAAGGACATGTGGCAAGTGACAAGTGTCACTTGCCAAACCATGTTTTAAGTTTTTATTTTTATTGAAAGACCCCCCTTATTTTATTCTCTCTTGATGCTTCTCACTTAAAAGACTTTTGGTGTTTTGTTTTGGGTTTTTCTTCATCTTCGTAGCTTTTCTTCTCCTTCTCTTCTTATTCTTGATTTTTTTCTTCACACCTCCATTCACGTTGGACATAGCCACTCATCTTCCATTGGCTACTCCTTCACCTTGCTCTCTCCTTCATTCTCACTAAAAAGCCAAACCTTCCAACCCTCAAGATGGTGATGATCGTGAGTTGTATGTGAAGTTAGGGAATTTGTATATTCCTGAAGAGTGTGAAGAATTGGAAGATAAATCAACTAAGTAGCTTGTTAAATATCATGGGTTTGGTTAAATGAAGCATTTATGATGATAGTTAGAGGTTAATGACATGAAATGGTGTTTTGTGTATATACGTGTCATGGATGATGAAGAGTACGTAAATTTCTTGCTTTTATATATGCTTGATAAGTAATGATTTATACAGATATTTTAGAGGTTGAATGATCATGACAAGGAGTTTTGCATATGCTAGAATGTTGGTGAAGAAGCATATATATATATATATATATATATATATATGTTGATGTTTTGTTTCATATAAATACTAAATAATGGGTTAGGAGTTGTTTTATGGATGATTGATGTTGTATATGATGAGTAGGAAACTATGAGTTATGCTACATATGTTTTTAAGATTGATTGGTTGTGAAAAGGATGTTTTAATGAGAATTGGAAGTTGATGAGTATAGAAATGAGTTTATGACCTGTTTGTGTTCTATTTTGGGTATTAATGATCAAGCATATAATTTTGATTTGTGTATAGATGATGCCGAGCTAAACTTGAAGTGCACATGAAGTGGTTATCAACTTGAAATAATGAACTTAGGAAAAAGATATGTTACGGAAAAAGAATAGGAATTTATGAATGATTAGATGTAGTTGATTGTTAATGAATAGGTACATGAACATGTCTTGTTTTTAGGTTACAGATCAAATTTAGATCATGCTTTGTTGGTGAATGATATTGAGATAAAATGGAGTTGAGAATGAGGAGTAAATAAAGTAGAAAAGGGTGATCTTTGTATAAGATATGTTAGGTGTAAAATCTGGAAAGTTTGAAGATGATGGACTGGAAAATGTTCACTGAGTATGCTTTAGTCTTTTAGCCATAACTTTTTCTCTAGTTATCCAAATGAGATAATTCTTAATTTGGATTAAATTAGAGACATACGGATACATTTTTCATAAGAAGTTGAATTCAAATTCTATCTTTCAGAGTCTCAAAATCTATCATGAAGTTGAAAAACTAGGTATGCTTATGTGAAAGTTCGTCGCGACAAACTCCTTACTTCGCCATGGACAACTTAAAGATTTAGCTAGGATTCCTTTTGGGTAAAGTTTGCTGTGGCAAACTCTAGGTTTCCTGTGGTGAACTTGTGAAATTTTCGCGAGAATTCCTCTCAGGAGGAGTTCGCCGTGGTGAACTTTTCTCTACACTGAACATGTTTCGGTATTTTGAGCATATCTTATTTTGTGGTTATCCAAATGGAATGATTTTTAATTTAGAGTAAATTAGAGACATAGGACTAGAAATTATGTGAAGAAATCGAATTTTAGTTCAGTCTTTAGGACTTTTAATTTTTGGATGAACATTGAGTATAAGACATTGTTTCAAAATGAGAACAGTCCGAAAATGTTTGGAGTATAATTTTTAGATTTCTGAACTAAATTGAACAATCTAATGATGACACTTAAGAGATAGGAGAACACTTTTCTAGAAGAGAGTACTGTCAAATTACTTCATTTTCATTATCTAACTGATCTAGAATAGTAAACTCGAAAGTCAATTTTTAGAAAAAATCTGAAATGATTCAATGAGTTATGAATTGTGATTTTAGTGATTTTATTGAGGTATAAACCTAAGTACAAATTATACTTAGTCGAGTTTTGAGATAGAACTGAGCATGTGATGAGAATGATGGAAAAATACCCGAGATTGTCATGAACATGCATTGGCATATTTTATATACATACATATGCATTATAAAACACTTACAATTTTGTGAAATTGTGATATGTGTATATTTCTTGTTATAGGGGAGCTACTGAAAAGTCAACCTCCAGACATTGCTAGAACTTCCAGGCATTAACTTCGAGAGCGATCTGTGAGTATCCTAGACAGTCTCACCCAATTACTTGTTTGCTTTATATTATGTTTGAATTATTAAATGAATGTGATTTGATTGTGTTGATTCTGGACAATGAAGGTCCGATGATTTTGGTGTATGAATAAGTTATTGCAGTGCTCCTTGTATGTGAATGTGATGAAATAAATGTTTCTCAATAATTCTGTTGAATGCCGGACTAAGATCCGGTGATAAATGTGATCTGAATGTGAATGTGTAATCATATGATTGACTGAGAATATGTAATGTGAAACATTCAATACATGAGTGCCTGTAAGATAAAGGAAGTTGTGACCGGAGTCGCCAGGATAAAGAGCTTAAAACTCGGATTGTGATTAGAGTCTCAGGCTCAGTTGTAAATGTACCTGGTATCCACTAAGGGATATGAGATATAATTTGACACAGCTCGGTATCCACTAAGGGATATGAGTCAGTAAAAAGGCACTCCGTCACAATGACAATAATAAATGAAAGCGAGTCTCTTGCATTTATACTTGATATGTGTATTGTATATGAATGAAAGGATTATGATGATTACTCTGAAAGTGAAATGTGACATTTTATGAATATGCAAAAAGATGTGAATAAAACATTACGAGTATTGATGTGATGCTTAAATTGAGTGAACTATCGATGATGGTTACCTCATTGAGTTTGCAAAACTCATCAAAATTGCAACGATGATTTTTTAGGACCAAGAGACGATATTAGCTACTGAGGGACACTACAAGTAGTTTAGACTTTTACTTTTACGAATAAGAAGAAATGGCTCAAAGGTCGGTTAGCTGGATATGGACAGATTAGATAGATTTTGTATATTTTCTCTTTCATGTAGCACTTTTTGTATTAGGCTATGATGTTGTATAAGTATGAATGTTGAAAGATACATTGTAGGCATTCAGCTTCTATGAAATGAAATGAGAAAATTTGGTTCTAAAATATTGTGACTTTCCTTATGATGTTTAAAAGAGAATAAAGATAAATGATGCCATATTAAGTGAATGTTATGATTAAACGTAGCTCACCATTATCATAGGTTATGTACTAGAATGTCCTCATGACATCTAGATATGTACCCTCGGGTAAGGGGCGCCATATCTTTGATGTCAAGGCACTCAAGCAAAACATTCCCCTAAGAGATAATTGAACTAGAAAATTTTTGTTCTTTAGAGTATTCAACTTTAGGACTAGGCATGAAGGGTTCTATAATGTTTCCTACTTGGAGCCCCTTTACTAATCTATGTAAATTTATTAGGCTCTAATAGATGTTTCATTCTCATTAGTTCTACAAAGTTCACCCTCTTGAACTTTCTACTAATTTTTTCCAACACTTAACCTATTGTGCATTTTATAGTCTTCAAATATAAGAGACTCCAATAGATTCTTCAAATACTAATTTATCATGACCATACCTCAAAATCATACTAGATTATAATAGATCCTACATCATCTCCATAATAACACACATTCTAGCATAACCCACTCATTTCCTTGTAACTATTTCCTCATCCAAGCAAATGGGCCTCCCTAAAAAGCTTGCTAGGTAGCTTAGTCCCTTGGTTGATCAGTATTCCAAAAGCATATTTTACAAACTTATCAAAATTGATACTTGGTTGTGTTTAACATTCTATTAACTCATCTATGTTTACATAGTGGCAAGAATATAGGAATGCTGGATAAGAGATAGGGCCCCATTTGTAGAATTTTTTAAGCTAAGGATTTAGGGCTAAAAGGTTATAAAAAAGGTTATCTTCATTGATAAGTCAATTCACTAGTTCTTCCAATGCTTCAATGCCTAGGAGTTCACAATGAAAGTTATGTCTTTTTCCTAAAAAGAAGCCAACCAAGGTTGAGGACAATAATATAGCTACTTCTTATAGAACCACTAAGGGAGGTGTATAATGGAGGGATAATTAGAGGTAGTGAAAGGGGTAGGGAAAATAATAGAGTTTGGTTAGCAAGGGGTGACCAACCACTTAGTTCTAACTCATCTTATAGTTGAGACCAGTAGAATAAGATGACTAAAAAGAAGCTTAGTCTTCCTACGTCAAGGACAAACTCTAGTATTCAAAGTGAGGGAGAAGCCTTAAAGTAGCAAGATTTGGATTTTTTATAAGATGGTTGGTAATGTAAACATTAGCCTAAGGTTTGAAGGAAGAAGATTGGGGAGAGGCATGTGTCTAACAAGGTGAACTAAAGGATTTGGCTTAGTAAGGATGATGAAGAGAGTTGTTAGCAAAAGGAGGAAAGTTAGCCTAACTCAAAGGGAAAATCTAGTCAGTTTCCATCTAGGGGTAACTATATATAAAATCATAAAACCAAAAAAAATAGAAACAGGAAATTTAGAAAACCATTTTAACAATGGTAAACTAAAGAAGCAAAAGTAAAGAGTGCGGACGGACAAAAATGTCCCTAATCGTTTAAGGTCATTTAAGGTGTGTAGACTAGAAGAGGAAGTTCAGCAAAGGTACAACCAGTAAGGAGACACTTCAGGCTTGAACCAAAAGGTGAAGAAAGGAGATAAAAAAAAAGAAAGCTTAGGAGCACACAGATGAAGAGAACTAGAAAAGGCACTAAAAATGGATAAGTAAAAATGGTAAAGACTAGTAGAATACTAAACCTAAAAGAAAAAGAAGAAAAAGATCATAAAGGATGAGGAAGAGAGCCATGGAAGACCAGAAGCGAAGAAGAAGACACCTTAGAGAGAAGGAGACATTCTAGAGTCTAAGCAAAATAAAATGTTATAATTTCTTGATATTTCAGTGTCAGGTGCACAAACATATCTAATGAGTAAAACTAATCCTTTTTCCCTCATGTCATATCCTTTTTTTATATTTTATGTCAACTAATATTATAACTATTTACATTTTACATGACTTCTTAAACTTAACAAAATTAATTATTTATACTAATCTTAAAACTCATGTGTTCTTATGTATCAATATATTAATTATTTTATTTTTTAAAATTTTAATGAGTTGTTATCAACTCTTAATAATTTTTGTTTAAGAGCTTGTAACTTTGTGCTATATCAAGCCAAAATCTCAGTGAACTAATTTGTAATAATTAATATTATCATTAACATGTTATCGTTTCAAAATTATCTCTTTATATATTCATACAAAATTAAAAGACGGTTCTTCCTTTTTGTCATTCTTATGCAACATCTAGTTCTGCTGTATTTCATTTGAGGTATTTTTCTTATCATATATGATAAGAAAAATACATATGATAAGAAAAATACCTTAAATATGATAAGAAAAATACCTTAAATAGGTCTTATATAAGACCTATGTTGTTAATATTAGATATAGTGCATATCTTTAAACTATTGTTTTTACCTTATCATAATTTTATTTTTCTATTTATATATTTGAAAATATTATTAATTTATATATTTTTAGATCATGGTGTAATTTCATCTAATTATAGGTTTGTATTTTTAATTTTCTTTTTTCTTTTTTATTGATGCCTTTTCTACTCTACGAGATCTGTTTTAGTTTAAATATTTTTCTTTTGCATATGAAAAATAGATATATTTTCTTAATGTTCTTAAAATTAAGTTCAATATCCAGTCTCTATACAACAAAGTAGTTTAATGTAAAAATTTATAAATGTTATAAAAATAGTAATTTAGGGTGTCTGATGTTAATTTCAAGAATATCCAAATGAAAGCTAGCTAAAAAAATACTTTAAAATTTTTAAGTTTGCAAAAACATCATGTTGTGTTAAGTAGTTTTATGGATGTTGATTTCATTTTAAAATAAATTTATCACAAAAAATATTCATATTAGAGAAAGAAGATAGATTATGTTAGTCAAATTTGATTAAATTTTTAAATGAAGATTTGTAGAATTTTATTTTGAAATAATTGTCTAAAATTTTTGTTTTGGTTATTAAATGGACATACTTTCATGTTAGTTTTATCAATTTGAATACTGTCAAGACAGAATAAGGACATATTGATTGAGACATGCAAAATAACTCCAACCTTATCTCAAACAAAAACATAATATCAAAACAAAGAAAATTAGAATAATCAAACTTTCATAAAAATATGACTAAAAATTATGCTTTGTAGGCCACCAAAGAGAAGCCATTATTGAATTATGACTAAAAATCATACCTTGTTTGTAACATCCCGTTTCCTTACAAAGGGTTTGAACCCTAGAAATGGATACATGTGAGAAAAAAAACAACACATCTCATGCTCATGCATTATATAAGGTGTACATGCACATGAATAGTGAATTTTGCACA
>JAOTIZ010000201.1:16992381-17003085 GCA_027123425.1 Erythroxylum panamense | reverse complement strand
CCAGTTTTTAAAACATTGTATAAAACACACATCAATTATAATTGGCAATGCACGTGAGACTCACTTTCATTTATTATTGTCGTTATGACTGAGTGCCTTTTTACCAGCTCATCCCTTCATGGATGTCGAGCTTTGTCGTATACGTCCCATATCCCTTAGTGGATACCGGGGACAGTCGCACTCGAGCTCGAGGCTCTATTCACATTCCGAGCTTTAAGCTCTTTGTCCTGGCTACTCCGGTCATAACTTCCTTTATCTTACATGCATTCATGTAATGAATGTTGCACATATCATAACCTCAATCAATCACATGGAAGCACGTTCACATTTTGATCACATTCATCATCGGACCTTAGTTCGGCATTCAGCATAAATGCTGAGCATACTTTTGCATATCCCATTCATTCGCTTTCTCATATCATCGGACCTTAGTCCGGCATTCCACATTGAAGTGGAGAATTCCACAATTTCATTCATATCAAAAATACAATGCACATTTAACAATCACATTCACATACAATTTACACTTCAATATCTCATTCATATAGCACCTTCTTCGGACGTTCATTGTCCAAATTTCAATAATCAAGACACATTCATCATTAGTTATAATCACTCAATTTATAACACAAACAAACAACAATAAAGTAAGACCATCTAGGTCTACTCACAGTACGCTCCAGATTAGCATTTGCTTTCAATTCTGGGAATGCATGAATGTGGCACTTGACCTTGAAAGCCTTGATTTCTCTCATTTTTCTTCTTCTTCATCTTCTTCCTCTCTTCTTCTTTCCCTCTTCTCTTCTTTCTCTACGACTCTCTCTCTCTCTCTCATCTCATCTTCTTTTATTCTTTTGCTCCTTTGTATCGTGCTTCAACCAAGAAAGAACAATAGCCCACTTGCTTTTATAGTGCCATGTGATTTAATGAATGAGGAATGACCCATAGGCCCCTCCATTAAAGCCTTCTGACTTAACTTCTTAAGTAAGCTTCCAAAATTACCCTTCCTTTTTGCCTTAAAAACTGATATCTTGTCTCCTTCTTTCAATAAGGTAAATGAAGTACTTTAACAAAACTTTCTTTTATAGAAATGTCCCTCTATGTCTTATGAATCCATCGCTTTAAGAATCGGATCGATCGGAGCTCTATAGCTCAAGATATCTCCAAAATACTGAAGTCTGTTCTTCAGACCCGAGGGTGAACACTACACCGAGCTTCACTCCAGATATTGAAAGTCTTAGAGGCTAAATTGTCAATCGGTTCTTTCATAACATTTGTAGCCCTATGTCTCTAGTTCATCAAAAATCAGTAATCACCTCATTTTGATTTCTACAAATCAAGATATCATCAAAACACTGAAATATGTTCAGTGGAATAACACCAGTTCATAACCTTTAAGAGTACACTCACTGTACCCGTCTCACTCTTTTCTCTTAATATTTCTCCATACAACTTAGATAACTTTTATTTCTAGTGAAGATATATATAAAGTTCTTACGAATCCAACGGTTCAAGAATCAAGTCATTTGGAAATCCAAAGAAGAAGTTATGGCCAAAAGACTCCAACACGTTTCTGCTCTCACCTGAACTGTACCTGTCTAAGTGAGAACGCTATAACTTTTGCTACAGAGGTCCAATTGACTTCTTTTTTAGACCATTGGAAAGAATACTTCCAGCTCTACAACTTCTATGAAGACCTAAAAGGTCAATTCTATCGTCTAACTTCTGTATCATCTCACTTTTATTTCATCTGCTTTTATTCGTCTGCTTTCATTCGTCTACTTTCATTCATCAGCTTTCATTCGTCAGCTTTCATTCGTCTGCTTTCATTCGTCTACTTTCATTCATCTACTTTCATTCATCTGCTTTCATTCGTCTGCTTTCATTCATCTACTTTCATTCGTCTGCTTTCATTCGTCTACTTTCATTCATCTGCTTTCATTCGTCTTCGTCTACTTTCATTCGTCTGCTTTCATTCGTCTACTTTCATTCGTCTACTTTTTCTCCAGAATATCTCCACTTATAACAATCATAACGTTTGACTCCGATATCTAATTTTTACAAACTTTATACCGTTGGAAAGATAAGAGAATTATCTACAACTTTCCAGAAGAAACTTTTGCCAAAATCTATCTTTATCAATCCCAAATGTGCCTCTAAATTCAGAAGACAAATTTTTCATTAATACACCAACACTGCACCCAATTCTTCACTTCATGACAATATTTGGGACTCTTAGACATAGAATTGAAATTCGATGTCTTTATACAAAATGTAGCCATATATCTCTAGATTAATCTAAATTAAGAATCATCTCGTTTGGATTACTAGAGAAAATGTTGTGGCTAAATGACTGAAGCATATTTAGTGAATATTTTCCAGATCACTACCAATCTTGTTTCTAAATATTTCCTTATTACAACTCATACCAAGATCACTCTTTCTACTCCTTCTACTCCTTATTTTCAAAACATTCACATTTAATATCAATTATACCCAGAAGTTGTCAATGAATGCATGTACCACTTTTTATGTGAAAACATTCCGTATTTATATGCATATATACTAACATGATGCATGAGCAAGAGAATGCATTGTCTTAATTTCTCTTTGAGCTCACTTGTACTGAAATTTCGAGTCCTAACCCTTAATATGGGGACGGGATGTTACATAGGTCCTAACATTCTTACTATTGGATTAAAGAGATCAAACATAATATAAATTAGAGATAATTGGGGAGGAAGCAGTGAAGAAAAGGTTAAATGTGAAGTAGGTAATCCAAGGATGCATAAGGGAATAGATGATGGATGAACCATCAAGGGGGACATCAAACAGAAAACAGTGTTGGTGAAACCCTTTGAAAATGATGAGAAAATAGAGATACAATGGAAAACTCATAAAACACCAAAATCGTAAAGTATATGACTGATTTATCCCCTAGTACTACTAGGAACACGAGTAGAAGATACTAAAGGCAGGCCCCAAAGGGCCTCTAAACTAAGTTCCATATCTATTATAGCTTGGAATGTGAGAGGAATGAACACCTTTACAAAACAACAAGTAGTCCTAGATTTTTTGAAGGCAAGGAAACCTTGGCTAATAGGGTTATTGGAAACTATAATAAAAAGCTCTAACGTAGAGCAATGCACTTGCGTTTTGAAGTGGAGCATACTATCCAATCATCATAATCATGCAAATGGATGCGTAGTAATAGCATTCAATCCAACAAAAATCAAATTCATAGACTCCAAAGCATCTTGTCAAACACTGCACTTGATCTTTCAACCGAAAATTCTCCAAGTTTAATATATATGAGCTTTTTTATACTTTTAACATAGCCTTCCAAAGATTTGAACTGTGATAGAAACTTGAGGGCTTGAATAAAGGAATAATCACCATTAGTTACTAGTTGTTGACTTCAATAGCATAATCTATATGAATGAAGTGGAAGGAGAATATAAAAATAGAAACCTATATATAGAGGCATTTAGAGAATGTGTGGATAGAGTGGAGGTGATAAAAATCAAACAAGATGGACTCTTTTTCACTTAGAGCAATAAAAAATAGGCCTCTTAGAAAATTAGGAAGAAGTTGAATCGAGCCTTGGTGAATTCAACTTGGTTGTCCATATTTGTTGGTAGTAAGGCATATTATGGTAATTGCTGATATATTTATTCCCTAATGCTTAGTGATTAATGTTATGTTGCGTTTAAGATACTTATTTTCATTCATATTTTGCTTTAGGAATAATGGAATAAGCAAAATGAGCTAAAGTCACATCTTTAATGTCATTTTATCAATGTTCGATCTTGCTTACTTTTGTGTACTAAGAAGGAGACAAATTAGGGAAAAGAAGGGATAAAGAATGGAAGAATTGGAGTTGTTGTGATTTACACAACCGTGTATGGGAACTTGTAAGTCACTAAAAACATGTACAAACTCGAAAAAATTGTTTAAAACAACCCTAAAAACTAAATGCCCTTATAAAGAATTACACAACCATGTATATCTCTAGGACTATGTAACTCTACAATTTTTATCAAATTAACACATACAGTCACTTACATGCCTGTGTAGTTGATGTATAACAATGTAACCCTAATTTTGCACAATAAAAGCACAGTTAAGAGGCTAAATGAGTATAAAGAGATTAGAGACTCAAAAGGAGGTAGATTCCCTTCCCTTGTGAGAGCTTTGAGGAGCTAAACTTAATCAGTCTAATTCAAAGAAGAAAAAGAGGCTGACAAACATGTTTGGAATTGATCAATCTTAATGATGTTCTTCTTAACTTTCTTTTAGAATTGACTATATTATTCTATTTATAAGGCTTTTAATTTATATATGAATAATTTAGATAGGCCTACTACATTATTCATATCTGGATTCATTATTATAATCTAGATTATAATATGAAATCGTTGTAAATCTAGTTCACATATGGTAAAATAATAATCATGCATCATTAGGGGACTGTCACAATACACCACCCTTGTAGAGTGAATTCTCCAATACCGTCGGTTTGTTCAAGAATATGCATTATGGGAGTGGGGTGCTACATGCACAACCATGCATCCAACTATGCAAACCAAGATTTCAGGATTGTGCACGGTCATGCAAGTGTATAAACGACCATGCATCTTGCACTGTATGGTGAGTGCTTCACTTATTGCATTTTCTTGTCCAGTCCTCTCCTAATCCATCTCCTTCTTATTCCATAAAGATAAATGAGTTTGAACATTAAAAGGATGACTTAAATGCTTTTGATTCACTTTAGCTCTTGAACTTCCAAATTGTACCTAAACACAAATATGATCTAAAATAAGTTTCTCAAACATTTCATAGCATTAATCACTAAGTATTGTGGAGTAAATGTATAATCAATTAGGCACATATCAAGTTCCCCTACACTTAGTTTTTGAACATCCTCAGGCAAAACATCATAATCAAAGTCACAATCTAAAACACTTACTCATTTTCCATATTTCTCAAGAATATACAGTAACAAGAAAAGGGAAATGACTTTCAAAACCATAATAAAAACTTAACATTCAATGCCTCTATTCATGATCAATCAACAATCATTCTTTTCTGAAACTAAGCAATCTAGTGGTAGACTTGGACAAAGTGTGAGTAAATAGTATTAATCTATAAGTACATTCGAACACCATTCATGATCATAAAATTCCATGACTTTGACATTTCTCCACCACTAGCATTCATATGCATAATTGTGAATAAAAGGACTTTTCTAATGTTGTAATGTGGGCAAAGTTTAAGGTGAAATGTATTTAAGATGTAGCACAAAAGCTATCAAAGCTAGTGAAGCCAGTAAAACACTCAATGTAACATCAAGGGTAAAAACTAACATTCACTTAAAACTAGGTACCATCAGCTATGATGAATGCAAAAATTATGTTTCACAACTCAAATTCAAGCTCTCACACCACAACCCTCATAATAAAGAATTAAAAGGGATCACTCATACAATTGACTACAAACAATACAATATAGCCATAAGTGGTAATCCTTCAAAACACCATCTACCTTATATAGATCACACTCAAATCATCGATTCCATACAAATTTAGGAGGAAAACTAACATGAATAAATTTACAAAACAAATGCATTTCCTCCTAGATACTTTTATTTAAATACATCATTCTTTGTTTTTCTTTTTCCCTTTTTCTTTTCTTTTGTTTTTTTCAATAGAAATTAAAAGAAACCACGTTAACATTGTAATTCACTGACAAGGCTTAAATGACATTCTAATAATTATAACCAACTTACATATACGCACACACCCTCACTTACACTCTTATGTGTACACAATAATCAATAATCAATAAACGTTCCACTAACTTTAAGGCTTGAGTAGGATATTTAGTTAGGTTAAAAGCATGTAATGTGGTTAGGGGAAAAAAAGCTAATAAAGCTTAAAGAGGCTTATCAATAGGAAAAATTATATCGATAGGTAAGCTATTTGACTAATGTATCTTGTAAAAAAATGAATGTGTATATCATTTTCATGTTAATGCATATGATAAAAATATGGTCTTAAATAGAAAATCAAAACAAAGTTATGATGTATATGTCATGAAAGTCATATACAAACAAAAGACGATGAGACTGATATGGATGTGTTAGCATATAAAGGCTTAAAATCTCACTAGCTTGTGTCTACCATTAGTCATTACTCTTCTACAGATAATGTATATTGACCAATCAAAAGAGTAAAAGTATAAGCTCAAGTTTCCCTGAATTTTTCTAGTCAAATCACTCCCTAATGATGACTATATGGTCTTAGAAGTAATAGAAAAAGAGAAAATGTTTATTTGTTTGTTTGATTCTCTACCTCTTTTTTTAAACATAAAAACCTAAAACCTAAAAATACACATGCAAATAAGAAACAAACAACTTATAAGCACACTTTATAATCCTATCAAATGAGAAAATGTAAAGGAAAAGAAACAAACTTTCCTTGGGTTGCTTCCTAAGATTGTTTTTGTTTATTATCGTTAGCTCGACTCCTTGATTTCCTCATCACATGAAAAAATTATGATCTTAGGTGTCACAACTTCCACTTTCTCTACTTGAGGTTCTTCAAGATAGGGCCTAAGTTGATGATCACTCACACTCATTATCTTCTCTATCTTCAAACCCTCAATCTCTACTAAGTCCCTGCACTCTTGGAATATCTTGAATATCTCTTCTCCCTTCTCCCCCTTGTTTAATTTCTCCAACCTACTAGGTAAAGGTGAAAGGCTAGTCTTAGCAACATTTAGGAACTAAGGATTTACCTTTAAGCTAAATGATATATCCTTTTCTCCTTCGAACTCATTCTCAACTTCTTTTTCATTAGCAATCCTTTGAGTAGTCTTCTTATGATTCTCAAGCTCCTATCCACTACGTAAGGTTTCTATACTAACATTCCTTATATTCACCTCGGGTTAAGATGACTGCTTCTCTTCGCTTTGTGATTCTAGGTGGTTTATAATTCCCGCCATCTAACCCATCTAGCATACCAAGGTCAGGAATCTTGACCTTACATCTTGTTGGAACCGTTTTACACGCTGATAAAATTGTAGAGTATTAGTAAAACAATCTTAACTAAGTCTCCAAGAGATACACTTGAGTTGGAATAAAAGGCTTCTAGTCTATGCGAGAATAGATGTGCCTTATAACCTATCTAGGAAGTAGTTTTGCTGGCTATCCCTTTGATAACTAAAGTTCATATAATCACTCTAAACTTGGTTATAAGATTGGGAATATGGGTTATGGGAAAATTTTCTACCAATAGAATTTATGTAATCCCGTAGTGACATACACTTTTCACTGTGTCCTTTTTATAAAAAAAAACACAAACAAACGTGAAAAGATCAAGAAATAAATGTAAAGATTAATTATAAACAAATATATACAAAACATCAATTAAAATTAAGGACAAAAACTAAAGTACCACAATCCTCGGTAATAACGCCAAAATTCTTAATACATGTCAAATGCACCAAAGATAAACAAAACAAAAGGAAGCAAACAGGCTCGTAAAAAGTTCCTGGATAATGGAGATGTTATCTCTAATGGATCTTCCAAATATGCGGGCTCCTTAATTGTGGTCTATGTGATTTGAGATGATAACTTTCAATCTAAGTGACAGCACTTTAGAGATGACTTTATAGATAGTATTGCAGAATATAATGGGGTGATATTCACTAAAGCTAATGGAATTGTTACCTTTAGGGATTAATGTGATTAGAGTGCTATTAGTTCCTTTTAATAACTTGCCTCTATTGAAAATCTCCATCATAACATCCACTACCATCTTGTTAGTAATGTGCTAGGTTTTGAAGAAAAAGTTGATATTGAAGCCATCAAAATCATGGGCTTTGTTGGGCTACAGGATCTTGAAAGTTAGATTGATTTCCTTGGTGATGATTGGAGCTGAGAGAGTGTTGAATTCTTGTCTGGAAATTTGATCCTGAACTATTTCTTTAATGAGCTTAGATGATGATTTAGCATTAGATGTTGAACCAAGGAGATTGGTGAAATGTTCTTCAGTAGCCTTAATGATTAGAGCTTGAAAGTCCAATGTGGATCCTGAATAGCAAATTGAAGGAATTCTATTAGAAGTATGCCTGTAGGAAATAGCCTTGTGGAAGAAAGAAAATTTGTATCTCCATGTTGCAACTAATAGACCTTTGATCTTTGCTTTAGAAGGGAATGATGAAACTTTAATGCTTAAGAATAGTTTTTTAAAGCTTGTTTCTCCTTATTAATAAGTGAGTTGGATGAAAGATTGCTATAAATAGTTGATTGAGCAGTGTCAAGTGAATATCTGGTAGTAGATATATGATGAAATGTATTCCCAATATTTTGCTTATGGAAAAACTTGATCTCTTTCCTTATAGATTGTTGTTTTCTCATGAGGATGAACTACTTGGTACTAGAAAAAAAAACATTAACCAATAAGGAAGTTATTAAATCTAAATAAACAATGTTTCGATTAGACATAAAGTATATAATTAATGTCTATCCTATTTAAGTCTGATCGTTTTAGTTCTACTATTAGTAGTTGATTATATTAATGATACCTAAAAACTATTTTCAAATTTTAATTCTATCTAGGCCAATGATTTTTCAAAACAGTACATATTGAGAACAATAGAACATTCTTTGTAATCACTTTAAGGCTATGAATCCTTTATTTATCACTCAACTATCCTATTTAATTCTTGTTATACCCGGTGACTACCAATTCAGCTATCCTTGATTATAATAATTCATAAGTAGTATCAAAATATAGCAATCCCTATATAAGATATTTTGGAGATCTCAAGTCAAAAAATAACATATACAATAATCATAATGAGAATTTCTACATATATGCAATTCACGTTTTAAATGGAATTCTCATATAGGATCAATTTAATAAACTTTTTTTTAATAATCATCCACACTTTTGTTTAAATATCTCTATATTTTAGCATATAAGATCAACTATTTCATTTATAAAGAATAAATAGAACATATGTTAGTCTTTTTATACTCTATTAATGTTAGGCACCCTTCTCTTGATTCTGGAATCCAACTCTTGCTCTGATACCACAATTGTTGGATCCCGCTTGATTCCGAAATCCAGCTCTTACTCTGATACCACAAATGTTGGGCGGCCATTGCTGGAACCCAACCTCTTGTGAATATCATAAGACTCATATCTTTTTTTCATCTTACTCTTTAAGACTTGAGCGTATCTGTAATACATCATTCTCTTCAATACATTACATACAAATAATTTATCATCATTTACACTTCAATACCCTCAAAACATAAGGGTTTTACAAAGTTATAATGACCTTTCAAGCCACCTTACAACATAATCCGAAAACACATAATACAAAATAAGAAAATTTGGAGTGATGCCTTGACTCTTTTTTACTCCATCTCTTGCTCACTTGACTTCTTAACTATCACCTGAAGAGCAGTCAGAGAGGGGGTGATCTTGGCAGCTCGTGGGTAATAGTTTATAATAAAGAATAAGCAAAACCTTTGAAAAGTTCATTTGTCGTATAAAAGTCATAATGAATTTATAAAACTCTTCGTTCTCAAATTCTCAGTCAAATTCAAAATTCATAGTTAAAATATCATCACATAACACTCAATTATGCACCATTTATGACTATGCAAAGATGCAACACACAAACATATGTCTCGAGAGTTCCGTAGAGCAAAATGGGTAAACCAAAGTTTAAACCATGAACAAAACGAGTCTTTTTCAGGATCTCGTGGCCTCAAGCGGGCAACCGAGAGAAGGCTATACGTCAACGTACACGTGACTAACGAAATGTTCCTCTCTTACCCAAACAAAGCACATATTCATTTTATGCTCAAATCATTTCATCAAATGCTTTCATACTTTTTCTTTTTTTCATTCAATCAAAATGCCAAGACATGTTTCAAGGCATAACATAAAATATTTCAATATATTTCTATCTTTATTTTGAAATTCATCAACAAAATTCATATATCGAAACATGTAGCAGTTTTGCAAATCATTCAAAAGAAATCTTTATGAAATAATCAAAATCATTTTATTTTCTTGACTTGGAAGAGCATTAATGTCTTATTACTTCTATTATAAACATGAAACCCACTTGATTTCCTTGCTTATAGGCTTGCTCAAAATAACTCTCCTCTTTGCAAACCATGTTAGCCCCAAAAAAAATTTAAAATTAAGCATGATTAGCTTAATTGAGTAAGTTAAGTTAGCATAATTAACCTGACATTAATTAGCATATGAGTTAGCATTAAAGAGTTAGGTGGAGAGTTAATGAAATGTAATGTGTTAGTTGGGCTTAAATGATCAATGGGCTTAAGTAGTTAAAGATGAAATAAGAAAGAAGAGAGGATATATATAAGAAATAAGTGGGCTTAAGAAGACAAATGGGCTTGAGTAAGTTTAAGGAGGAGGTAGGAAGAAAGGAAGAAGAAGGGAATTGGATTTGGGCTTATGGGCTTAAGTGACTTAAGTAGTAGTATAAAAGGATGAAGAAAGAAGTGAAATTTTAGAGAAGAAGAGGGAGCTACCGAAATTTTAGAGGGAGAGGGAGAGAAATCGTCCATGGAGGAGAAAAGAAGGAGAAAAGAGGAGAAGCATGTCTAGGGTTTGATTTTTCTAAGAGATCAAGTGGGTTTTTGGAAGAAAGTTC
>JAOTIZ010000201.1:16981001-16992281 GCA_027123425.1 Erythroxylum panamense | reverse complement strand
TACCGTTAGAGACGGTCTCCTTTGGTCGTTATGGTTTGATTGTTTGTACATACACATGGATCCTGGCTTTCGGGAATCTCCCGGGACTTAAAATTTTTAATTCCGCACTGTGGGCATGTGATGCCTACCCCGGGATTTTCCTACAAAATTGAGATTAGTAAAGTGTTCTATTAGTCTCAAATCAATAGTCTGAAGAGAGTTGTAAAGACGTTATGATGATGGAATATGCTTGATCGTGTTTAGGTCGAGATTGACCCTAGAACTGGACCTTACTTATATTCGACACTTTTCTCATTTTCAATTACTAGTTTTAATTTCTAAATTACTTAAAAATCCAAAAACCCTTATATTCTCCTTGCATCAATTAATTTCGTTAAAGAAATTAACCAAACAGTCCCTATGGATTCGATCCCGATTCACCATAACTATAAATTTTAGTATGCACAGTCAGGAAAATTTTGCCATGCACTCGACACGTGCTGTCAAGTTCTTTCAATTTCTGGATCAAATTTCAGTTCACCAAAGTGACAAGATCATAACATGCATCGTAACTAAACCAAACAAGAAAAGAAATTAATCAAAAACAAAATTAAAATTAAACAAATGAATTTAGAAAAGCAATCAATATTAATCCTCGACAATGATGCCAAAATTGGTAGCATGATGTAACACTACAACAAAATAACTAAACTTAAAAATATAGCTGGTGATGAGTCTAAGTTCTTGTTTGGATGGGCTTTTGGGAGGTCAACAAACACTTTTCTCCACCACAAAATCTTTTTTAAGAAAAATGAGTATTTGGCTATAAAATAAAAAAAACTCTTCTTTAATAGATATGGCTTTTTTGACAACCAAAATATAGCTTTTTAAGAAGTTCAAATTTGGAGCTTCTAAAAAAACATTTTTTAGGCTGATTTTTCAGATCAATTAATGAGCCTAATTTTAGTCTCTTTTGTCCTTATGTTTTGCACATAATTTTCACAATACCCACAAACCCATCTTCACCTTTATTTTAGGATTTATATAATATTATTTGGCTTTTCTATATGTTTTAATATTTATTTTTGATATTAGTTTTACTTATGTTATAATCCATATAAAAGATTTGGTTAAATATATTTTCATTTATGTGTCATATGATTTAAAATATATAATAATTAATATATTATGTTTTACTTATTGTTTAATATACTTTAAATAATATTTATATACATAAATAATTTTTATTACAAAATAAAATATAGTTAAAATTAAAAGTGTTTTTTATTTTTATGTTGCCAAACAGTTTATTGTGTGAAGCTCTTTTGCAAAAGCTCTTTTGTAAATGACATCCAAACAGTCAATTGACTTCTTAGAAATGTTCTTGTAAAAAAAGATCTACAGAAAAAAGCTCTCCTGATAAAAGCTTTAATAGTATAAGCCCAACCAAACAGAGGCTAAGTTGATCCTACAAGGATTAAATCAAATCACCTTTTTAAATTATATTTATATTTATAAAGGGGGTTTGGTTTAATGCAATCAAGAAACAATGTAAAATAAAATATATGAAAGTAAATCCAAGCAAGCAATGAAAAATGATAAAATTGATAAAGGATTTTGAAATTCGGTTCTCGGATCAATGTGAGCCTAAACATAAATAAACATATTTCATTGCATTATTATTTTCACACTGATAGAAAGTGTTGGGTGCATTATAAAATTTACCTAACTTTACACACTAAAAATTTGTAGCTATGATGCGTCAGGATCGTATCCATAAGGAATGTTCGATTAATTTTCTCAATAAAAATAATTGATGTAAAAGAATAAAAGGGGGATTTTGGGTTAATGCAATCAAGAAAACAAAATAAAATTAAACTAACGCAAGCAATTTATCATTCAAATTATAGTAATGGGTTTTCATGAAAAACAATCTAATAGAGCATTAAGATCATTCTTACACAATCCCCAATTAATTAACACAAGATAACGTAAACAATTGAAAAATAGGGAAAGAACATGATACGCAAAGACGATATGCCTAAATGTGCTCCTCGACGTCGACTTCACCTCCAGACCAATGTCAAGAAGTTAGCCTTCATCTTCTCCATTAGTCTCTAAGAGATGAGCTTATGTCACCCCTTTCTTTCTCCTGAAACCTAAAAATAAATGATGGAGAATAATCGAAAAATGTTCTTTTTCGTTACAACAAATTCTATTTATAGTGAAAATTAGGTCTTTGAGATAGGTGGCACAAAACTCACGAGCATGCATGGAGTGTCTCATCGTCATGAATGGCCTAAATGAGGATCACGACCGTAAGCCTCCTTTGGATGGGTGTGACAAGGAGTGTCATGCCTATGAAAGTTGTGTCATGGGCATGAGATGAGTCTTAAACCCATGACACAATTGTCTCTTATGGTCATGACAATTTATGCATGGCTGTGAGCTACTTTTCTGAATTCTTCATCTTAATGTTTTCACCGTATACTCTTATCTTCCTTGCCATTTTCTTGTCTTCTCTTGCTCTAATCCTTCTCTTTCTTGTTCCATGTAAACAATTGAGTGTGAATCACAAGAAGATGGCTCAAATAGTGTGCTTTCAACTCACTTTAGCCATTATGCTTCCAAATTGTATCTCAAATCAAATATGAACTAAAGTGAATTTCTTGAGCATTTAAAAGCATTAATCACTAAATGTAGGATTAAATGTATAAATAAATAAGCACATATCAAGTTCCCCCATACTTAGCTTTTGGATCCTCCTTAGGCAAATTATCAAAATCAAAGTCACAAACTAAAAAACTTACTCATTTTCTATATTTCCTAAGAACAGATATTCATAAACAAAGATATATAACTTTCAAAAACCATATTAAGAATTCAACATTAAACGCTTATACTCATGATCAATTAAAATTCATCACCCTTAGAAACTGAGCAAGCTAAAGGTAAACTTAGATAAAGTGTGTTTAAATAAGATAGATCCAAATGTACAATCAAACATCATCAATGGTCATAACATTCAACAACTTTGTATATCATTTCATTTCTCCACCAGTAAGAGTCACATGCATAATCATAAATCAAAGGAATTTTCTAAGGTTGTAATGTGGGAAAGGGTAAGGTGAACACTCAATGAAACATTAAGCACACATACTAACATTCATTCAAAACTGGATATCATCAGCTACGATGAATACAACAATTATATTTCACAACTCAAATTCAAGTTCTCACTCTATAAACCACATTAAGAATAACCAATAGAAGGAATCACTTGTAAAAATCATTGATGAAAATGCATTAAAACTATAAGGAGTGCTCCTTCCAAAGCAGCATCTACCTCATGTGCAACATACTCAAATCACCAATTGAACACAACTTTAGGAGGAGAAATCAAATGAACAATTTTTCAAAACAAATGTATTTCCTTCTTAATGCTTTTATTCAAACTTTTTTCTTTTTCTTTTTCTCTTTTTTTAATAAAATTGAAAGAAGCTACATTAACATGGGAATTTCATTGATAAAATGTAAAATGGCAACCCAATAATAATAACCATCCCACAAATATGCACACCCCCTACACTTATATTTTTGTACATCCATAGTTATCAACAATTAACAAATGCTCCACTAGCTTTAAGGCTTGGGTAGCACATTTAGTTCAGTTTAAAGCACGTAATGTGATTACCACAAAGAGAAAGGCTAATAAAGCTTAAAGGGGCTTAAATAAGGAAAATTCATATCAATAAGTAGGCTATTTGGCTAACGTAGCTTGTAAAAACAAAGAATGCCTATATCATTTTTATGTTAATGCATGTGATAAAAAGGCAGTCTTGAATAGAAAATCAAAGTAAAGTTAGGATGCTCATTTCATGAATGTCACACATATATATAAGACAATGAGACTGATATGGACATGTCAGTCTAATAAGGCTCAAAATCTCACTGGATTTTATCTACCAATAGTTACTACTCTTCTAAAGATAATGCATATTACTAATTACAAGAGAAAAAGTACATGCCAAAGCTTTCATGGATTTTTCTAGGTAATTCACACTCTAATTATGACTGTATAGTCTTAAAATCAATAAAAAAGAGAACATGTTTGATTTTGTTTGTTTGATGTTGAAAATGCCTAAGAAGTCACATAAGCAACGATTCAGCTTAAAAATATATATCAAAACTAAGGAGATGGAGCATTTAATGAAAATAGCTAATATGAGAATGGAAATAAAGAGAAATCAACTTCCCTTGGGTTACCTCCTAACCAGTGCCTTTGTTTATTGTCATTGGTGCGACTACATGTTGCCCACATCAAGTGGCAACATTCACATCTTCCAGTAGTAAAACTTTTATATCCTCAGTTTGGAAGCCTTCATAATACGGCTTCAAGCAATGACCATTCACTTTGAATGTCTTGTTTAGACTCTATATCTCTATTGCACCAAAAGGAAAGATATGAGTAATAACAAACGGACCAACCCAACTGAAATGCAGCTTAACTGGGAATAATTTAACCCTAGAGTGATATAAGATCACTTTCTAACCCATCAAGAATCTTTTCCTTGAAATCATTTTATTATAAAAGGTTTTTGTCTTCTCCTTATATAACATCAGGTTATAATAGGAGTCATTTTTGCTTCTCCTCTAGCTTTTGCAATTGCAACTTCCTATGCACTCCCGCATCATCTAGATTCATATTGCATCTTTTTATAGCCCAATATACCTTATGTTGCAACTCCACTAGAATGTGACAAGACTTCCGAAACACCAATTTATATAGAGACATCCCAATTGGTGTTTTATAAGCCATCCTGTAAGCCTATAATGCATCGTCTAGTCTTACACTTTAATTATTTCTATTGGGCTACACTGTTTTATCCCCGATTGACTAGATTTCCCTATTCGATACTTCACCTTGGCCATTAGTTTGGGGATGGTAAGAGGTGGAAGCTTTATACACAATGTGATATTTCTTGAGTATTGTTTCCATCACACTATTGCAAAAACGGGTTAGTTTTAACAAAATCTGCAGCCACTATGACACCATTAGTTATGATGACCTTAACTTCCAGCCATTTGGAATATAATTGACTGCAAGAAATATATAATTAAAACCAAAAGATGGAAGAAAAGGTCCCATAAATTCAATAACCAAAACATAAAAAAATTTCATAGAAAAGAATAGGAGTTTGTGGTAATTGATGCTTACGGGACAAGTTACTTGACCGTTGGAACTTGTCATATGGCTTGCAGAAGATATATGCATCCTAGAACAATGAGAGCTAGTAGAAACCATTCTCAAAAACTTTATGGGTTGTCCTCTTTACTCCAAAGTGTCCTCCATATGCATTTGACTGAAAAAAGGCTATGATCAAAGGTGTTTCACTTTCAGGCACACACCTCCTTATGACTTGATCCGCACAGTGTCTCGAAAGATATGGATCACCGTAAACGTAGTACTTTGCTTCATTCTTTAACTTATCCCTCTGAGCTATTGACAAGTCAATTGGTAATTTGTTAGTAACTAATAAATTTACAATATATGCATACCATGGTGGTGTTAAATCGACTTAAAATAGTTGTTCCTCTAGAAATGTCTCTCGTAAAAGGATGTCATCTTCTTGTTTGATCAAGTGGCTAAAGTGATCGACGACCACATTTTTTGCCCCCTTCTTATTTGTTATCTCTAAGTCGAATTCTTAAGAAGGAGAATCCATCTAATCATCCTTGATTTTGCTTCTTTCTTAGTGAGTAAGTATCATAAAGCTGCATGATTAGAAGAAACAATTACTTTAGCACCAAGAAAATATGAGTGAAATTTTTCTTAAGGAAAAACCACAAACAAAAGTTATTTTTCATTTGTAGAATAATACAACCTTAGCCAAAAGCTTATTGAGTGCTAAGTTTTAATATAATTAAAACCCTCATATTACTATAAGTGCATAGGTTGTGAATTATAGTACATGAGGTGTCGATCCCACAAGGAGTTGTGAACTAATTTAACCCTAAGTTATCTAAGGCTTAAGGAATTAATAACATGAAAATAAAAACAAATCAAAAAAGTAAACACAAAAATATGATTGATAGAAAATTAATCGTAAAATTAATGCAAAAGAAATCAAATTGAGCAACATTAAGTGATAATAGGAAAACACATAAGAGGACTACCAAATTATGAGAGATGGGATTTTTCCTATCATCAATGCTAATTTAACCATTTATATGTTATTGTGGTGTCAGTTCTAGACTATCAAAGGGAGGAATACTCTCTCTTAAGTTGTAATCACAAACCCTAATTAATAAAACCTAATTAAGTTTAGTAACAAACATGTAATTTCTTAATTACCAACAACCCTATCCCTAATTAGTTATTAAGCTTTCTAAGAAACAATCAGGTCTCATAGGGTCTCTTTCTGTATAATTACCATTTTGATTAATTATGTGGTCTATTAGATTATTTAACTCTCATTAAACAACCTAATCATTTCATATTTAATTCACTCAACTTATTGTCGAAACGTTAAGCTACAACAATAAATCACAACACCTAATTGCAATAACATAAAAATGATTAGATTAACATCAAGTCAAAATCCCTAAAGAAAGTTAAAACGTCATCTTTGAATCCATATCCATAAACATATTCATATCCATCTTACACATTCAATAAAGAAATATCAAGATGAATGAAATGGTCATTTAGAAAGGGACCAGAATGACTTGGGAATGCAGCTGTGTCAGAAGCCCTCTCCTTTTCTTCCTCTTCTCCCTTCTCTCTCTTCTTCTTCTCTCCTCTTGAAGCTTTTCCCAAAGTGGCAGAATGGAGAGCTACCTTTAAGGTCCCTTTCTTTTCCTTATATGCTCTTTTCCAGTCTAGCTAACCCTAGGGTTTTTCCAGCTCTAAAATGTCTAAAAAGTCCCTTGAAAACTTGATTCCAGAAGGTCGTCCACATTTGTCGTCTTGCAGACCACAATCATGGCTCATGGTGCCACGATCGTGGCACCTAATTTAACCTTCTATTACGATAGTGGTAGACTGGCCACGATTGTGGGATCGTGACACCTAATTTAACCTTTTGTTATGATTGTGGCCCTTCCTCCACACTTTTATCATGATCGTGTCTATGGGTTTTGCCTCGGGCTTCCTCTAATTCTCCTCTATTCTTCGATATTTGCTCCGAAACACTTGCAAACACATTAAGGCACCTCTAACACATAAAAATGAAGCTTAATTGTTTGCTCTAACCCATTAAACATTCAATTTAATAACTAAACATATACTAAACTACCCAATAAAACATTAAGCAATCTACCACAATCAGTCATCTTCTTCTTTGATCAAGCATCTGAGGTGATCGGTAACCACATTTTCTGCCCCCTTCTTATCTCTTATCTTTACGTCGAGCTCTTAAAGGAGAAGAATCCATCTAATCAGCCTGATTTTGCTTCTTTCTTCGTGAGTAAGTATCATAAAGTTGCATGATCAGAACAAACAATTACTTTGGCACTAAGTAAATAAGAATGAAAATTTTCTAAAGTAATAACCACAAACAAAAGTTCTTTTTCTATTATAAAATAATTTAGTTGAGTTGAATTAAAAGTCTTTGAAGCAAAATAGATGGCATGAAAATATTTTCCCACCCTTTGTCCTAGAACTGCCCTCATTAAATAGTTGCTTGCATCACACATAATCTTAAAGGGGAGGCTCCTATTTGGCAGTTGAATCACTGATAGGGATGTCAATTGCTCCTTAAGTTTGTTAAAGGCTTCCTTACACTTATCATCAAACTCAAAGGAGACATCTTGTTGTAACAACTTGCATAACAATGCGGTTATCTATGAAAAGTCCTTGATGAATCTACAATAAAAACTTGTATTGATTGATACCGGTTGATTCCGGAGTCCAACTCTTGCTCTGATACCCCAACTGTTGGGACCTGTTTCTGGAATCCAACTTTTACTCTGATACCACAACTGTTGGGACCTGTTTCCGAAACCCAACTCTTGCTCTGATACCACAAATGTTGGGACTCGTTTCCAGAACCCAACTCTTGCTCTGATACCACAAATGCTGGGTGGTCATTGCCGGAACCCAACCTCTTGCGAATATCATAAGACTCTAATATCTTTTCTTCATCTTACTTTTTAAGACTTGAGCGTATCTTTACTACATCATTCTCTTCAATACATTAAATACAAATAATTTATCATCGTTTACACTTCAATACCCTCAAAACTTAAGAGGTTTACAAAGCTATAATGGCCTTTCAAGCCACCTTACAACATAATCCGAAAACACATAATACAAAATAAACAAATTTGGAGTGATGCCTTGACTCTCTTTTACTCCATCTCTTGCTCACTTGACTTCTTAACTATCACCTGAAGAGGGGTCAGAGAGGGGGTGAGCTTAAAAGCTCATGGGTAACATGCTTATAACGAATAACAAGCAAAACCGTTCAAAAAGTTCAATCTCATAGAAAATTCTTATTAGATCATAAAACACATGTTTATCAAAATTCTTGTTATGTAATCAAAAATCTCAACAACACAATTTATACATTTTTCAAATTTTTCACAATTCATAAACACATAAGCACATCAGAGATGGTTTGGTTGGATCTGTAACAGAATGTACTACACATTTCCCATAAGGGGGAGTGTAGCCGTGAATAGAACCTACTCTCGCAATCCCACAAAATGGTTTTGCGTAGCCGTGAACTTATGGGAGTTCATGAAGGAGTTCCACGCCACTAATGGGTAGGTAGGAGAAGCCTTTAGATAAGTGCACTTGACTGATAGAACAGACTACCACAAACCCACATAATATGTAACTCGTGACCTAAAAACTGATTGCCCAATTAACACATTTTTAAAAACTTGTCTTTCATGAGCATGACATATGTCATATGCATTTATATCATCATTTCACAATTTATCATCAAAATTCATACATCAATACATATGGCAATCTCACAAATCATTCAAAATCAATAAAAGGAACATTTATGCAGTAATTGAAATCATTTTTCTTTCTTGATTTGAACAAAAACATCAATGGTTAATTACTTAATTATAAACATGAAACCCACCTGATTTCCTTACTTATAGGTTTGCTCAAAATGACTCTCCTCTTTGCAAACAACCTGAGGTCTCAAAGGCTCTTTTCTGTTGTATCTTTAACGTTTGCTCTGTGAGCTGATCTAATTGAAATAGGTCTCTTCGATCCCTTTAGTTCTTTACCAAATGAAGAGATCCTTTGCTCAAATGGAAGCTCTTCTCTTCCTCTACCTTTTTCTCTTTTGTAACAACTTCAAAATCTTTCTTGAAGACTAACAAAATTGAAACCCTAGCTTATTTTCTCTTCTTTCTTTCTTTCTTTCTTTTTTATGTTTTCTCTCTCTTATCTCTTCTCTCATCCATGCAATTTTGTTTCTCCAGAATCTTCTCATTCACGTTTTCTCCTTCTCTTAAATATAAATCCACATTTTGGTCTTGTCCTTTTATGCCCTTAATGAGTCCAAAAAGTCCATTTTATCCTTCCTTATAGGCTTATGTCCTTTTAAACTTAAGTGTCTTACCAAAAGCACCCTTGAACATTCTGACATAACACTTTCTTCTAGAAAAATGTTCCCTATTTGTCTTAAGTTTCTAATAACACCAAAATCACCAAAATCATTCAATTTGGTTCAATGATTCAAACAGATATACTTCAAACATTTTTGGACTGCTTTTGTCCATAACAGTATACTATGCACAACTTCCATCTAAATTTTAAACATCTCAGAGACTGAATTAGATTCCAATTTCTTCATACCATTTGTAACTCCATGTCTCTAGTTTACGACAAATTAGAAATCATCTCATTTGGAATCCTATAGATCCAGATATACTCAAAATACTGAAGTATGTTCAGTAGAATACCATCAATTCATATTACCTAATAGCACACTCACCGTACCCGTCCCACTCTTTTCACTCAATCTTTCTCTATTCATTTCAGATGGCCATGATTTTTGGTAGAGATGTATAGAAATGTCTTACGAGTGCAATGGTTTGAGAATCAAGTTATTTTGGTGTCTAGAGAAGAAGTTATGGCCAAAAATATCTAACATGTTCATGTCATTATTCATATTGTACATGCCTTGGCGTAATTGCCATAACTCTCACTCCGGATGTTGGATTGACTTCATTTTTAGACGGTTTGAAAGAAGACTTCTAGAGCTACAACTTTCATACAGAATCAAAGACAAATTTCACCTTCTGAAGGATCAAAAATGGAACAGAAAGTGACAGTACAAACTAAGACGATGCAGAAGGTCAAACTAAGACGATCAAACTAAGACGATGCGGAAAGCCAAACTAAGACGATGTGGAAAGTCAAAATAAGATGATGCAGAAAGTCAAACTAAGATGATGCAGAAAGTCAAACTAAGACGGTCAAACTAAGATGATGTAGAAAGTCAAACTAAGACGGTCAAACTAAGACTATTCGAAAAGTCATACTAAAACGAAGCAAAACTAAGACGAAGCAAACTAAGACAAATCAAAACTAAGACTAAGTAAAACTAAGACGAAGCAAACTAAGACGAATCAAAACTAAGACGATGCACCGTGCATAAGAAGATGTTTCAACTGGGTCTTCCTCGCATCCCTAAAGTTCTAAATCACTTTCTACACTCTCCAGGGCATCTCACTCATAAAGACCATAACTTTCAACTTAGATGTCCAATTATTTCATGCTATATATCGTTGGAAAGATAAAAGAAAGATCTACAACTCCTAGAACACAATTTTGCCAAAATCTATCTAGATCAATCTAGAATTTCCCCTGACTTTAGAACACGAATTTTACATTCATCTTCCAATGTACTGCACCTAATTCTTGACTTCATGATAAAGTTTGAGCTTTTTAGAGACAGAATTTAAATTCGATGTCTTCATAAGAAATGTATCCTTATATCTCTGGTTTAATCCAAATTAAGAATCACCTCATTTGGGAAACTAAAGAAACCGTTGTGGCTAAAAGACTGAAGCATACTCAGTGAACATTTTCCAGATCAACTACCAATTTGTTTCAAAATCTTTCCTTAATACAATTCATACCAAGATCCCCTTTTTCTAATATATTTTCCCTTCATTCTCAACTTAATTTCGAATAAATGTCCTCCATAAAAAAAATTATAATCTATGATTAATTATGAACACCAATTGTAACATCCCGTTACTGTTAGCAAGGGTATTTTAGTAATTGGGACAGACTGATTGTAGGAAAATCCCGGGGTAGGCATC
>JAOTIZ010000201.1:16937575-16950234 GCA_027123425.1 Erythroxylum panamense | reverse complement strand
ATTTGAATCCGCTTTGGTTTCGGCAACTTTCGTTTCGTTTTCCGGTTGGGATCCGGTTCCCGGATCGGGTCCCAACAAAGACAATTTTGTTGAATCTTCCTAGATCAATATAGTTTAATCATGGAAGTTTCAGACCACATTTTTACCCCTTTTTCTTCATCATTTCCTTTTCAATATTATCACTCAATCTCTTTCAAATGATTTCATATGGTTAAGATTTTTAGTGGACACGTAAATCAATGTGTTACAAATCCAATGGTTTAGGTCCCATGTCATTTGGAGGTCGGAAGAAGGATATGTAGCTAAAAGGTCAAAGGACGTTGCATCAGCCTCCAATCCTTATGCATGATCGCGAGTTTCCACTCACCTATCAAAGTCACGATCGTGCTTCAGCATGATCGCGAGTCTCCAGCCAAAAGAGGAAAGTTTCAATCGCGTAGAAGCATGATCGCTTTTTTCCACTTCCTCTCCCAAAAACACGATCCTTCTTCTCTTCAGATACTGCGATTTTCTTCTCTCTTTTTTCTTTCACTTAAACCATTTCTAACTTATTTCAACCTGCATTTTCGACTTCCATTTTGCTCCAAACATTCAAAATCAATCAAAAA
Organism: Erythroxylum panamense; assembly: GCA_027123425.1. Taxonomy (NCBI): domain Eukaryota; kingdom Viridiplantae; phylum Streptophyta; class Magnoliopsida; order Malpighiales; family Erythroxylaceae; genus Erythroxylum; species Erythroxylum panamense. The sequence continues at coordinate 16,949,626 of JAOTIZ010000201.1, read as the reverse complement.
TCTAGATTTAACATCAATGTCAAAAACCAGAGATTCTCACGCATGTTCTTCATTTTTTTGCACTGCTGCACTTTTTCATCTCTTGTACATTTTCCATTTTCTACTTTCTCTTAAATTTCTTCCTCTAACTATTATTTAAGCAATCTTTTTTATCTCATAACATCATCTTACAACTATTTTTTAACCCAAATTTTATTTTTTATTCATCTCTAAAACTCTCAAATCTCACGCACATGCATATATATACACAGTGAAAATAGAGCCTTCATGTATGTTTTCTTCAAAAAGTTTACACACCTAGTTATACCTATTTTCTAAGATCTTTCAACTCCAAAAATCATTTCTACAACCTCTTACATCATTTTATCATCAAAACTGAAAAATCAACAAATCCACATTTCTATCTTATATTCACGAAAAACATGAAAAGTGTATATTTTTCTTATGAATATGGAATATCAACTAATTCACCAAATTTGATACATATATCAATAACTCATAAGGATTTACTAAATACTTGTTAAATCTTCAACTTCGTCAAAACCTCAAGAAGCCCTAATCTCCATGCGACTCACGTACATCATTATGGAAGTTGGCAAGTTTCAGTTTCTTGAGGAAAATGAAAGAAAATCGGAGTTGGGAATAGAAAAAGGTAGATGAAAACAAGATCTTTCTTTGGTGAAGGTTTAATGAAAACTCTATGTAAAGGAACAAGCTTGAAGAAGATAACCAGGAATAAGATATTTTTAAGACAAGACAAACAGTGTTTTTGTCTTTCAAAGTTAAAAGAATAATAATCAACTTTTTAATATCAACTTTACTTATGACACTTGTCACTTATCCATCTCTTAGGGCTTTAACTAATTCTCATTCAACTAGTCCAACCAACTCCAATGTTTTTACTACAATTGTCTCCTAATTTTCAATATCATTTTCTCAAAAATTATAAAGTCATCAATGAAGTTTCTTCAATATCATTAAACCTTTATTTCTATTTCCTTCCATCAATTTACTCGCCAAGTGGCATTTTTTAGTCTAATAATATTCTATATTTTTGGAATTTATTCCTAAAATTTACCAAAAATTCTAAATCAACAATTTATATTCTCCAATTCGAATTCAATGCAAATAAATCATGATTCTCAATAATATCACATTAACAAATCAATTATAGCCGAATTGTCAATGAGTATATGTATAGTCTTCTTAATGTGTGCAAAAATTCAAATTTGCATCCGTGTATGCTAAAAATATACATGAGCATGAAAAATCATTTTTCTTAATCTCTCATGTACCGTATTTTTGGTTTCTAACTCTTAATATGGGAAAGGGATGTTACATTGCGTGCAGTCGCATGATTTATATTAAGAAATTCTTCTGGAGTTCTTGGTTGATAACCTTGACGCCATTCATTCAAATGATACTTTTGACCCCTACAAGACGCAAGGAAGCCCTCATAATCTGTATAGGCTGCGTCGACTAGGTAATAGTAACCTATATAAAAATACACTACATAAGTTATATAATTAATATTTTCTCATATACAAAATTCCAAACAACCTTCCTATATCATATAGGAAAGCTTACCATGAGGCACTTTTAGTCCATGTCTCCTAGTAATTTCATCACTAAGAACTCGACCATCAGCTATTGACCCTTCCTAACTAGGAAGAACATAAACAAATTACATGTCAGGTATGTACACACCTAACAAGTTTGTTGTAATGTCGCCCTTATGAGTTCGAAATCTAGCCTTATCTTTAATTGGCACAATAACCCTGATATATGTCCCATCTAGAGCACCTAAACAATTCTAAAAATGAAATGAAATAAAAATAATAAGAAACCTTAATCACATTCACTATATTTTCTTATAAAAGTAATAGGGTGATTATCTACCTTAAACCACATCCATCGATGGTCTGAAGAGTTCGTTGGTATAGGCTCAGGTTTCTTAAACAAAAGATCTTGCAAATGCAACACTGCATTTAGGGCATTATAAAAACACTGACTAATTGTCTCACCCAAACTTCTAAAATTTTTCCTTATAACTTGATTTTTATTTAAAAAAAGCTTGCCTATTCATCCTAACCATTGAAATACATGACTCATCATTGTCATGCACAATTCACCTCACATAATCTCGATTTGCATAAAAATTAGGAAAATAACTTCTAACCCTTAGCTTATAACTATATAAAGAAGCCTCCAATGCCAATAAACTGAATAGAGAACAAACAATATTACACAACTGCAACCATAACAAAATAATGTAAAGATCACAAAACAATAGAAAAGATATCAATTATGAACAAATATATACAAAACACCAATTAAATCACAAATAAAAAATAAAACACCATACTCCCCAGCGACAACGCTAAAATTGACTACCCATCATAATGTTAGGCAAAACAAAATAATTAGACTACTACTATAACAGTGGAGAGTCTAGGTCGATCCCACAGAGAGTGTGCAAAGTTTATGAAATAAAATTAATCAGTGTTTAGAAAAAAGGGGGATTTGGATTTTAGAATAAGAAAATAAAATAAAACTAACCTAATGAAAACAAATTAAAGAAAACATGCAAAAAAGATAAAAGTGGAGAATTCGGTAGGGACCTGATTCTTTAGCTCAATCTCAGCCTACACCCTCATTAAATATATTTCATTGATTTATTGTTCTATAACCTCTCCTAGCAACTATTAATCATGGGTTAATATTTAATCCAAGTTTTTTCTTAAGTTTTGTTTAATCAAGATGCAATCGTTAATTAAACCTAACCACCGAATAACCTAGATTTAATTAGGTAGTAGCGTTACTAATTAGGAAAACTGATTAATCAAGGCAACAACTACATACGATGCATCATTTTACCTAAGTCATGTTATCCCTAATAATTAAAAATCATTAATCGTTACACATGAATTTCAACATAACAATTACAGATTATATCGAAATTCTAACAATCAGTTTGCAATTAAATGATTCAATGAACGCATCAAAATTATCATTTCATAATACCCATTGGGTTCATACATAAATAACTGCATAATAATGAAAATCTGATTATCCATACACAATACCCAAACACTTCGAAGATTTCATACATTTCTTTAGTCGTCTTCTCTCCCATAGCTCCTCCTACTGTATTGTCCACCGTATATTAACATTGTTGTGTCAATCTATCATAAAATAATTGGTTTTGCATATGAAGTGGAAAATGATGGTATGGACATTTGATTAGCAAGAGTTTGAAACATTGTCATGCCTTATGGAATGGTTCTCCCTCTATCTGATTGAAGGTAGCTATCTTCGTCCGCAACTCAGAAGTCTTTTGATGGGAATAGAACTTTCCCATGAATTTGTTGTACAACTCTTCTTGTGTAGTCAATAAACCAGGTAAAAGGGTCATCATTCATGCCTTGGCCCCTCCTCAAATGAGAGAGTCAATGGTGGGTCTCCTGCAAGTCTTAAGCTCTCTGCATCAGCTCTCGCCTTCTGCCTCCACTTGGTTCTCACCTAAAAGATCGAATGCTCACACTGGCTTTCACCTCTACTTCCTTTCTCTACTCTTTCTATTTTAACCTCTCTGCTTCTCTGCCTCGATACCTTCTCTTTGTTCTTTTTGTTCTACCCACTCGGTCCACCCTCCTTTTTCGTCAACTTTCCCTTTCTATTTAGAGGTCAAATTTAGGTTTAGAGTTCATTTCATTGTGCCTTCAAATACTTGCACGTGTAAGACTCAAATTGAGTGCAAAGGAGTAGTCATAGGGGTGACTATGTTTGTCACCCCGTGAGGGCTAGTCACCACCATGACTAAGCTTGTCATGGTGGTGACACTTAATCACCACTTCTTTTTTTTTAATGAAAAATTTACTGTCCTTTTCATTTTTCATGCAAAATTCACAAAACATTCCCTTCAACCTTCATGTAACATTCACGACCATTTTCACTCAATTCATTTAAATTTGGATCAAAAACTTACGAATTTGTAACCAAAATCAAGATATGAATGCAAGCAAAATCAATAGAAATTACACACAACACATTACCTTGTATGCCAAATTTAAATGGTTTTGTTTTGAACTTGATTATGGATTGCTAAATCTATATTGGGGTGTTATTCTTGAATTGTTTTGTATAACTTTTACCTTGGTGAATTTAATATATTACTATTATGTGATGTTTTTTGTGCTCATACTTGATTTGAATCAAGGGATAAATCAAGTTATTTTTGTTAAGTTTCACAAAAAAAAGTTAGTAACTTAATAGATTTAAAAATATCAAGTTAATAAGTAATTGGAGAGATATCTTAATTGTGAGTTAATTATCTTTAGGATTGCTTGAAATCCAATTGAGTAATTAGGAGTAGTTTTGAGAAATCAAGAGATTACAACCCAAATTTTATTTATTTCAATTAGGATTATTTGAATAGATCTTAAGAGAGGGTAATTAAGACCTTTAGATATCTATGATTAAGCATAGTTGAATTCATAAGGTGAAGGGAAGACAAAGCAAGGATATAATAATCCTTAAGTTTCCATCATTGAATACTTCAATTTCGTAATTATCGTTTACTTGTTCAATCATCAAGTTTTGTTAGTTTACTTTGATTTTTTGTTAATTCAACGTTTGTTACCTTAGAAAAAGTATAATTTAAGTGACTATATTCAATCCTTGTGGGATTGATATCAATTGAACAATAATATACAACTCATACTTGTACTATAACATAAAACAAGCAAAAAACAAATCACGTATCCATACCAAGACTACAATTTCTCTCAAACCATGTCATCATGACATGACTAGAAAGTAGCATATAGTGTCAATTTATAAAAAAAAAGTCAACAACAAGGAAGATGAAGTTGGAGCGGGTGCACTTTGGTATATGTGGCACCCTATAGTTGGGGTCCTTTGGTGGTAAAAAGTACTTTATTACATTTATCGATGATGTCTCATGCAAGATTTGGGTTTTATACTGAAAAAAAAAGGCAAGGTGTTAGAGACATGGCATAAAACATGAGAAGACAGAACCTAGTATCCCACACTATAATGATGTTGCTGAAAGGATAAATAAAATCATTGTGGAGATGGTTTGGTGTATCCTCTGAATATCATAATTATCGAAGTCTTTTTATGGTGAACCAGTTAAAAGCATTGTATACATGATTAATAGAACTCCTTTAGTCCCTTTGGAGATTGATCTTTCCAAGAGAGTGTAGAAAGGGAATGATCCAACCTATTTGCATATGAGGGTTTTCAGATGCAAGACTTTTAAACACATGCCAAAAGAGCAAAGATTGAAACTGGATTAAAGGACTACTATTTGTTTGTTAGTTGGATATGGTGATAAGGAGTTTGGATATAGGCTCTAAAACCCAAAAAAATTGAAGGTTGTTAGAAGTAGGGACTTAGTTTTCTATAAGCATGAGATGGGTGCATATCTCGTCAATAAATATAAGATTACATCTAGCAGTTCATCTTTTAGTAATGAAGATTCTACCTCTATTCCTATTTCTGTTGATCAGCTTATGAGTGGAGAAAGTAAACATGAGGTAGCATAGGGTAATAATAATTAGAGGCAACCTAATAGTGGTGATTCACATGAAACACATCCTATCGATGATGAAAAATGGGTCAATGAGCATCAAAAGTAGGGGAAGCAACCTTCTCACGTATTGAGAGATCTCTAACTTCAAAGGTCATCAAAAGACAACAAACCTTTGACAAGATATCTTAGTTCAAAATTTCTTCTAGTCATTGTGAAGGGGGAGCTAGAGAGCTTCCAAGAAGTGTAGTTGCTCAAAGATAAAGATTCTTAGCTTAAAGCAATCTAAGAGGAGATAGATTTATTGAAGAAAAATGAGACCTGTGAATTGGTAAAGCTTCGTAAAAGTAAGAAATCTTTAAAGAATAGATGGGTATGCAAGATCAAAAAATATGGTAACAAGTTAGTGACGTATAAGGCTAGGTTACTGGTAAAGGGTTATAAAATCAAAAGAAGCGTATTGATTTCGAAAAAAAAAATTTGACAGTGATCAAGATGATGTCGATATGTATTATATTAGTCTTAGTTGGTAGTTTAGATCTTGAATTTGAGTTGTTTGATGTGAAGATTGCTTTCTTACATGATACTCTAGATGAGAAGATTTACATGATGCAACTAGAAAGGTTCAAAGTAAAAGGGAAAGAGAACTTTGTATACAAGTTGAAGAAGAGTCTTTATAAGCTCAAATAGGCATCAAGGTAGTGGTACAAGAAGTTTGGTTCGTTTATGATGAGTAGTGGAAACAAGCGAATGTTAGTTGATCTTTGTGTATTTTATAAAATTACCTAATGGTAACTTTATCATCATTCTTTTGTATGTGGGTGATATGTTGATAGTTGGATAAGATACTGGTATGATTTACAGGTTGAAGGAGGACTTATCCTAGTCCTTTGACATAAAATATTTGTGATAAGAAGGCCAGAAAGATGTGATTGTCACAAGAGAAATATGTTAAACGTGTGTTTGATAAGTTCAATATGATGAATGTCAAGTTAGTGAGTACATCTTTAGTTGCTCATTTTAAGGTGAGCAAAAGAGCTTATCTTATCACCAAAAAGGAGGAGTGTATATCCTATATTTCATACTCCTCTGTTAATGGTTCATTAATGTATGTCAAGGTATGCACTAGACCAGACATTACATATACTATTGGATTGATTAGTCCAATATGGGAAAAGTACATTGGGAATCAGTGAAATGGATCTTCAGGAACTTGCATGGCACTTCTAGACTATGTTTGAGTTTTTGAGGTGTTAAGCCAATTTTAGAAGAAAACATAGATGCAGATATGGCTGATGGTCTCGATAACAAAAAGTCAATCTCATGATATTTATTCAAATTTATGGTGGGACCTATTTCTTGGCAATCTAAGTTGTAAAAGTGTATAGCTTTGTCTACTACTGAGGCAGAATGTGGTGTAGATGTGGAAGCTAGAATGGAGATGCTTTGGTTGAAACGATTTCTCTAAGAATTAGATGTAAAACAAGATGAGTACATAGTTTTTTGTGATAGTCAAAGTGTTATAGATTTAAACAAAATTTCCATGCATCATTCCCACACTAATTACATTGATATAAGGTATCATTGGTTGCAGTCTGTATTTAAGGATAAACTATTAAAGTTAAAGAAGATTCACATGGACATAATAGTGTCGACATGTTAACAAATGTACCTTTTAGGAGTAAGCTTAAGCTTTTTAGTAAGCTCACCAAGATGACTTTCAAATGATTGATGAGGTGGTTAATTTGTCCTTTAAAATAGGTTGGAGGGAGACATTATTATAGAGCCCCCATTTTATGGACATTTATTTGTTTAATTCCACTAAATCTAGACTCCGAAAGTGTCAATTGTCTTTATAGATCAAAAGGAATAAATTTGTGGGTGACCATGTCAAGTATAAGATCTTATCTTTTTAAGATTTAAAGATAAGTTTGAGAGGCAGAAGTTGTAAATGATAGAAACACATTATGATAGAAGAATTTTAGAGTCTATATAACTTTCATCAACTATAGTTTTATTAAATTTTGATTAGGAGTAGTATACTATATATATATATATACCAATTTGTACCTAATTCTAGATGTTATTAACTTAAGTCTTTTGAGAGAGCTTTAGAGAAAGAGAGTTATATTTGTTGTGAGATATTTATATATACAATTTGTATTCAATTCTAAAGGTTATTAATAGAAGTCTTTTAAGAGAGCTTTATGGCATGTTTGGTTCACAGGAATAGGAATTCTATTCTTGGTCTATTCCTAAAACTTTCATATTCCTTTGTTTGGTTAATAATATGTAATCTTATCCCTAAATAGTATATTGGTAGTGTCTAAAAAATGAAAAGAAATTGTATTTACTTATATCCATCGTATTAGAGCCATTATTAAGCAATAGTGGAGAAAATTATCAATAAAAATAGTTTGTCAACAAATGTTGGCCCCATGGAATTTAATTATACCATAAGAATACTCGAACCCGAAATATACTATTCACGTGTGTCGTTGACACAGCATCTTTTTTTTTTTAAAAAAAGTTGATTCTAGTGGCATAAGTTGACTCCAAAAATGTATCAGTGTCAAGCTTTTTGAATTGATTTGCATAGAATTATATGATATGGATCTGGCCTAACTTCCCTACTTGGGTTTTGCCCTCTCTTACTAATTTGTCGAGGGCAATCTTTAATGCCATTTTCTACACTTTTCCATTAGAAAAATTAGAAAGTGCCTACATGAGGTACTTATATTTCCATTGGTATGTGTAAAGTAACAGCAGACAAGCCGAAGCAACAGAGTTTATGTATTCATGGAGGTTTGAAGGTTCGACTACATTAGTTTGACAAATTGTCATTCATTAGGTTGCTTTGTTTTTTTTGGTAAGCCTACGAGATTTTTTAGGAGGGTCTCAACTCATGAGAAGACGTCTTTAAGTTATTCACTTCTAGATTAATCACTGCTCACACCGGGTCAGTCCGTAAAGGATAAAGTACTGTTCAAATAGATTTTTTCCATTCTCAAGACTCAAATTCGAGATATCTAATTAAAGCATAAGAGTGTTGAACCATTCACACCAACCTATTTGATTTTAGGTTGCTTTGTATATATATATGATAAGTGACAAAATTGATGACTTCTGTTATTAGCAAGATTCGGTATTTGGGTTTGATACGGGAAATGATGATGATTTCATTCTATACGACTTGTAATTATAAAAATTGGAAGCAAGCCACACTGGGTCAACTGTGCCACTGAATTGATGGGATTGGTTATTCTGCAACTACTACAGGCTAGTTTCCATGCATACATCTTTGCATTTTTCTTTTCTACGTACATACAACATATTTTGTTGAACATGCTATCTTTTTGTTCTTATTGATGATTTCATATGCTATAAATAACTTGGCTCTTTCTATTTCTTCCTCAAAATTAAAAGGTCTCAGTTTAATACTACATTGCAACCAAGGTGGCAGGTGCAATGCGATTTCCATTTTCTTTTCCCTTTGCCTATAGAAAATATATTGTATGAGAAGTTACTCACTTTCCCTTTTTGGTATGTATAGTATTTATGTTGCAGCCTACGAGAAGTGGTTGTAGTTGCCTTCGGATCCCCTGGTATATATCTAACAACAGTTGTCTTTTTCTTAGGTTCGTTCGTTCATAAGGAATAGAATTAGTGGATTGAAAAAAGAGGTAGAGAATAAATGCACAAAAAATATTGAAGTGGAGTTAATTATACTGACTCCCAAATTAAAATCTGATCAATTTTTTTCTTTTGGAATAGATAACTGGCTTGGATCTTGAACATACGGATACCTGATGCTCCATTTATAAAAAATTGAAAACAATGGAAAAAAGACATCATAAGTTTCATGGCTTTAAAACGACAGGAAATTGCTCTAGATTATTATGTCACCACTCTTTAATGAGATCGGTAGGAAACATCCGAACACATCATAATTGATTATTGTTGAAATAATGATTAATTGCGAGATGAATAGTCCACACAGAGAACAAATTAGTTTACATACACTAGCGATGGAATAATGTCACCCTTGTATTGCAATAATAGATGATGGTATAATAATACTAACAATATACCAATAACTATATTGTAACACGTAATGGTACCTTAGTTATGTATCCTGGATCGAACGTGAAAGGGCAATAAATGAAGAAATACATAAAATATCTTATTTCGGTTCCATAACTTCAAACAAGCTTTTCGAAGCCGAAATGAGCGCAAATCCTCTTCCATCTTCACAGGAATTGTTCACCAGAATGCAATCAACATCTTTCTACAGTTTTTTCAAAACATAAGCTCTCTTAACGGATCGTATAATCCTTATGCTTACGAATGATATGAGCAACTACAGGAGACCTTAACCTTTATATATAACTTCCATATCGGGCTTCTCATCACAGGCTCAATATAAGTCCGATCTACATTGATCGGGATCTATTTTCTACCCAGACTTCAACCCATTGATTTAAATTATTTATTGAGCCATTTTATTATCTTTATCAGGATCAAATTATATAACTTAATCGATAAGTTATTTGAAAAACTAAAAAATCCAATTCAATGTTGTCCAACTTTATGAGAAAAGTAAAAAATATCCAACATTCTCCCCCTTAAACAATACTTAATTGCAGTATTGACTCAAGTTGAAAGCATTTTAAAAACTCGGTTAACCTACGCTATTGTATTAGTTGACTAAGTTTAAAAATAAAATATTTGATCCAAAAATAATAAAAGTCTATCATTCCGTCCTATAAGGCTTTCGTTACCAAAAATTATCAAATACATATGTACTGTGTGACATAAATATAATATAATCACGTATACATAATATCTTACTAGCATGAAAGGGAAAATGGAGTGTGGCAAACTAGGATGATACATTTATGATCTAAATTATATCATCTTCGTTTATAGGTCTCGACTTTTTCAACTTTATGCTAAATTGCATTAGAGAAATCATGTTGTCTCTCATCGAATGCTAAATAGCATTAGAAAAAACTTGTTTCCTCTCACCAAATGCTAAACATCATTAGAAAAAATCTTTATGTTCTCTTACTGAATGCTAATATACATTATAGAACCTTTATGGGATTAAAACTTTATATCCCCTTATGCCATGTCAAACTTTATGGATATCTGTATAAAATTGTATGTGTAAAAATGACGTAAGCTCAAAGTTAATCTGTATATATGCCCAATGACCTTTAAATGCTTTAGATTGATACAAATCTTAAGACTTTCATACATATTATGACAATGTATGATAACATGTATTATTGAAGATAAACAATAATCATCTTTGTTAATGAACCATTATACCATCATAACACATTAAAATGTACAAATGTACATAGAGCAAACATAACGATCCTTTAACTAACAGTATCTAAGGACTTCAAAACACTCATACTGTATACTTGTATGTCTAAGGACATCAAAACACCCATACTATATACTTGTATTTCAAACACAAGTGGGTGAAGTCCTTTAGTTAAAGAATTGACTTATAGTTCCTCAGTCCTTAAATGCTCTAAACCTTATGTCACATTTTCGTGTCAACTCCTTTATGGTCAAGAATTTGACCTTCAAATGCATAGACCCTGTGATGTTCTTATTGTTACTAAACAACATAGTAGCAAGATTATCACAGTAAAATCAAATGAGTCTAGCCATTGAATCGACTACAGCCAACTCAGAAATTAAGTTTCTAAACTAAACTATCTATTAAGCAGCCCCATAGCATGCACTTTACATGCATGGTCGAGGAAATCACTTGTTTACTTGACACTCTTCCACGACATTTTACCATTTGCAAACTTAAACTGTAGCTTTAAGTAGACTTTCAATCATCTTTACACATAGCTAAATTTGAATTTGAATTCCCTACGAGTTTTAGTATGTTGACTTTTCTATATGTCAACATATAATCCTTGTTTCTCTTTAATTATCTCAACACTCGCTTGACTGCATTTCAATGGTCTACACCTAGTTTAATTAGATATTGACCAAACAGTTTAACAGTAAATGCAATGTCCTGCCGAGTACTTACCCAAGCATACATCAGGCTATCAATAGCATTAGAATGGGGGAAAATCCTCATAACCTCTCTCTTTACTTTATTCTTTGAATATGGTGCCAAAGATTATATCTCATTATCAGAGATAGGTGCTATAATAGGTTTACAGTTAATCGTATTAAACCTTTGTAACACAAAGTCAATGTATGCACTCTATAAGAGGTCTGATGAATGTTGAGATCTGTCTCAGTGAATCTGAATACCTAGGACAAAAGATGTTATACCAAGCTCCTTTATGTCAAAGTTCTTGGCCAAAAATTGCTTATCCTTATATAAGATGGTCAAGTAATTTGACGTGAGCAATATATGTAACATCCCGCTACTGTTAGCAAGGGTATTTTCGTAATTGTGACAGACTGATAGGATTGCACTGCATCCATTGGCTGAGCATGTTACTGGCCTCTAA
>JAOTIZ010000201.1:16899116-16914983 GCA_027123425.1 Erythroxylum panamense | reverse complement strand
TGACAAAGAGACATGGAATTTCATTTGAGTTTAGGAATCGAATTTAGTTATGGGCCCTATGCAAATCAATTTTATTGCAAGATAATTAGGGTGAATTTGTCAAGTTTTGTTCGGATGATGTTAAATTAAGTTCGATTTGAGGAACTTTTCGTGGTGAGGAATCCCTCCCTCGTGGGATGCGTGCCCAGATGTCACGTAGGACGTCGGGCCTGCGACTCACCGGGTTCCAACATAGACATTTTTGTTACTAATTAATAAAAATCATGAAATTTCATACCTTGGAATTTTTTTCGAAGTTCAAGTTAACTTTATATACTTGATCTCTAAAGAGTATAATTTGACATCAACTCCTTATTCTCCTGAATCAAGCAATGAACATGTCTGCATTCTTGCCACTTTTGTAAATAAATTTAGAGAATTAGACTATACTAACTTTTAGTTTAGTAAAAAAACTAAGTATGAAATAGTCTTTCCATTTTTGTCCATGAAAGGACAAAATTCCTAGGCAACAAATCATATAAGGAAAAACTTGAACCTATTAATGAAATTGGAAACAACCTAAGCTTGAAATTGTTGAAATTTTTCTAATTAACCAATTCACCACACAAAATAGTGAATCTAGTAAAGTGTTTGATAATCAACTAGCCATCTTTACCAGAGAACAAAGTAAACTCAAGAATTTTATAGCCACTGGGAAAATGATTCTTGGGGTCAATATTCATTGGATGAGGCTTATAAAATATTGGGTGGACAATCTTTCTTAAGCCATGCCTATATAGTTCTTGAACAGCTTCTTTAGTTGCTTCCATATTAACTTGAAACTTATTTATGTTAGAATAATAACATGAAAAGGATTATAGTTTACAACCATAATGTTGCCCCCTAAGATATAATTTGGTTAGTTAGTTTTGAATTCACAAGCAAATCCTTGTCTCCCAATAGCTTAAAGTCTATCAATGTATTAGCCATTTCTGGGATTAACATGTAAAGATGCAAAAAAAGTATCCTCTCTTTTACGAGGAGGAACATATGTATCTTCCACCAAGGAAGAATATAGAGGATAACTAAATTCACTAACTCCCTTTACATTTAATGCAAGCTACTCACCCCCTCCCTAAGCCTTTCAAAAATTTGGCTTTCTAGAGAGAGAGAATTCTGCCCAGTGACCTATACCAAAGTAGAAGAAATTTTTTCATCTTCTTTAAAAACATTTTGACCGCTTTAACTGCAGAGGCCAAATTGGACTTCAACTCAAAAATATAATTTGTATAAATAAATTGTTCCAAAGTAGTAGAAATTTTTCCATCTTCTCGAAGAACATTTTGACTGCTTTAGCTGCAGAGGCCAAATTGGACTTCAACTCAAAAATATAATTTGTATAAACAACATCATTTCTTATTGATAGCTGTAGTGATTTCATATTCTTGTTTATTGGAGAGTTAACTGAAGGCAATGCTGTCTTCTCTAGATTTTCAACAATTTGGGATACAAAGCCTTCATTCCCTACTACAATAAAGACTTCTTCTTTGAAGGTTGGAGGCTTAACAACTTTTTTCTAGTCCTTATACATGGCATCATAGTCTTACCAAGTGTGCCAAATTTTTGATCACTTTTATAATCGACCTAGAATTCGAGCGTGTTAAGGAGGAATTCTCCTAAAATTGCATCTGACTTATAATCAACAATATAACTCGGTTTTGGAAAAATTAGAGAATATAATTCTAAGTTAGCAAATTGCTAAGGCGTGTTAGAATGTAAAAGTTTAGTCAAAAAGATAATTTTTTTTAAGTAAAGGATAGGTATAAAGTGCCAAGAAAACTCAACACAATGGTCTTTTTTATAGTTTGAGTTGTGTATCCTTCATGTTCTTGTCCTACTAGTGTGCTTATACACCCCTCCCAACTTCATCCACCTCAAATAGTTTTCCCATAACTACTTAATCTTCAACTATCTTCCAATTATAGCCATATCCTTATTAATCGCCTACCACTTTTTAAACATGTTCTCAACAATCTTGGCTATCAAGTCTTGTACTTCCTTACTAATTCCCATGCTAAGAATTTTTTTTAATAAAAGGTAATTCATTGAATGAACTAATGAAAATACATATTGGCACAAAAGCCAGCAAAGTTAATCCATATCAAACACTCTTAGGCGAGACTATACAAGGCATAGAACAAACAAAGTATCTTAGAATGAAAAAAACATCAGTTCAAAAGACATTCCAATCCATGAGGATTGTGTTGCTGAAATGCTTATCTTTGTATAGATGTAAGTGCATTATAATACTATTGAAAATTAAACATATATTTTTATAGTAATTCTTATATTTCTTTCCTTTCATTTATAAATACTATATAACTATAGAAAATATGAATTTTAATGTTAAGTGGAGTCAAATATTTATATTTACTATTATACTTTTATATCATACTATTATCAAATGATTATTGGTAATTATATAATTTTATTAATTACATATTGTCAAAAGATAATTGATATTGATTCAGTTCTTTATAATTTTTCAATAAAGACACTAATAAAAGAGTTAATAAAATGTTTTTGAAGTAAGGAAGTTAAAATTTAGCAAGCATACATGCTGCTGAATATATGAAAACCTAAGAACTTTTAAATTACAAAAACAAAGGTACTAATTATATATTATATATTATTATATAATCACTAATATAATACATTAATAGAAGGATTTAAGGAAGCAAAGATTAATAGGATTAAGATTTGAAGAATTATGCCTCCAATTTTAGATTGCTTTTTGTAGATGATAACTTATTTTTTCTTTAATGGAATGAATGAAGAAGCTTATCACAAGAAGTCCATCTTGAAGCAATATGAGGATGAATCTGGTCACATCATTAGTTTTCGGAAGTGACACATTCTTTCTGTCTAAAATGTTTCATCTTGTTTTATGGATTATATGTCATCTATCCTTGGTGTATTGAAGAACCTTAAAGATGGAAAACATCTTGTCATTTCTTCTTTGATTGGGAGAGGCAGAAAGTTGTTTGAAAGGGATAGTGTGGAACCAAGTAGTAGCATCTTAGAGAACCAGATTCTTTTCTGATACAGGGAAAGAAGTGCTTCTCAAATCTATCGTTCAAACAATGCTTATCTATTGAATAATTTTCCCAGATAATAAAATCAAATTTTCTTTTTATAATCATACTTTGTGACGAATCTTTTTATAATCATACTTGATACTCCTCCAAAGAGGCTGAAGTTCTAACCCATTGAGTCTTTTCACACCACCTTATATTGAAGATGGATGCCCAATTAAATGCCAATACAATTAATAATGTTCAAGAAAATAATTGAAATTTTGATTTTATTATCTGGGAAAATTATTTTAAAATAAAAATAGAAAAGCGCCAGTACAACTCTTCAGCAAATTGTCAATTCCTTTGCAATTAAAGTATTTTAAATCTTAATGTTTACAATAAAATATAACCAACTTTAATAAAACATTCAAGAAACTTGTCATACATTACAAACAATAAATCCTACTTACCATATGATATTAGAGCCTTTTTTATTTAAAAATAAAAATAATATTAACATAACATTTAATTAATGAGAAATTAATCCTCTACAATTTTTCATCTACCTAAAATCATATTGAAATGATTGAAATTCAATTTAAACGTTTCGAAACAGTAAGAAGTTAAGATTCCAAATGTTCTTTTTACTATCCTTTAACATTTTCGAAATTACTACCTCCTAATTCCCATAATTCAGCCTGATATCAATGGATTAAAAAAGACAAAATGGAAAAAATGGTTAAGCAGCCATGGAAAGGGGGGGAAAAACGTGACGTTAATTCATAAACAACTTCAAAATTTATCACAAATTATGATAATGCAATCCCAACTCGCAGAGATTTTTAGAATAAAAACCGGGGAATGGAATGACTTGAGTTGCCAATATGGCTACTTGTAACTTCACCTTAACACTCCACACCGGATCTTTGGAGCCAGCAGTCAATAACACTACTCGGAAAACGATTTCATTCCCACAACATTTTCGGAGAGTATAGAACTCAACAAACTGCAGTTACATCCCTCGATAAAAATCCACAGGCTTAGAAAGCAGCATAAATAATTAGTATCGCCTCCTGGGACTCCTTGAGCGATGTGTTCGTCCTGATCTGAAAATATTCAAGAGAAAAACCTAAGTGCTTTCCAACTAAACCCGTCTAACCAACCTTCTCATTCACCCGAACGTTAATTTGTACCATGTGATATATACTACATCGCCATCTGGCATGCCTAAATATACTAAAATCCGTAAAGCCAGATTCTCATTAGAAAAAGAACAGAAGATTAACTAACGCCTTACTATTGAAACTTAAAGATTAGATAGGATTACAAACCCCGGCAGGTTGAGACTTCTTTGCTATGTCATTAACAAACCTAACATCTAGACCAATACCTGATAATCTAAAAGTAGAAGTGCATTAAGCCAGCAACAAAATATATTGTGCGTAGAACAAACCTCATATTCTTTCTTTTGAATGGTCCAGTGCTGGGACCATTGCTGAACGCCCAATCGACATTGATAATCTGTGTGAGAAGTTCAGATTCATTCATTGCAGCTATCGCATTTTGTGCTTCCTCGAACTTCTCATACTCTATTAATGCATAACCCTAGAAATTCAATGGTTCATTTTCATCAACCGAGCAAGCATCGTTTCAAAACTTTTCAATGAAGCATAAAGGGTAGCAAAAACAGACATGCATGCCTTATCAATAAAACGAAAAATACCAATTTTCCAAGACAGTAATTTACTGTTTCTAGAACAGCAATGCTAACATGTAATTCACCAAACTATAGAGCAGCATCAGCGATATATAAGGAAAGTAATTGGGGTACGAGTATACAGCTGCTTTCAGTGTCAAATTTTATATTGCTATAGCAATGGTAAATAAGGATTCAGTGACATTGAAATACCAAATACATTACCAGACTCTCCTGAGTTTTCCACTTCCAACTTTAAGTTCATTAAGAAGCCATCATTAAAATTTTTAAAAGAAAAAACACTTGCAACATATTACCCAATAACACAAATCCTAGCCTAACTCTGCAGAAAGCCCAACTCATCCTGTATGAGAACAAACTGTTACCTTAACAAAACCGGTGCGCCGATCAAGATTTAGATGCAAATTTTTTATCTCTCCAAACTCACCAAAAGCATTCTGCAAATCATCCTCTTGTGCCTCCTCATGCACTCCAGTCACCAAAATTATCCATCCCTCAATGGCTGCAGGATGTTGGTAATAAGTAACAATAAGATTAACTAGAAGGACAAAATCTAGAAAAGGAAAGGCCCTTTACTGAATTATACAGCTATCAGTTGTTCGAAGGTAAATGTTAGAAACTGTCTCGTTAACAAATAAAGGTCAACAACAACAAAATTCCCATTTTTCATCAAAACATCACAAGTATCCCGTTAAGGTTCAGGATTCAAAGCAGAACTGGTAGATGACAGATTGACATAATCAGGAGTTGATTGAATCATAACAGTAAACTAGTTACGTAAGACTTGGGCAAAATCAAGGCTATCGATTCTCCTTGAACTTATTCAGAAACTTCCCTCAACCTGTAAAACCCAAAATGGATGTAGTTTTACGACTCCTACGTGTGAATAAAACTTAGGATAGGCAACGCACACAAAAATATCAAGTTTTCACCAAAGATACAACTACACTAAATCACTTGTTCATTTATCGGCAAAACTTAATTATTATATCCGTACAGACATGAATCTGATAGGAAATTCTTTGACATTCCGATTATAAACTTCAAAGTGTTTGTGATTCATTAACTCTTGAGATAAAAAAAATGTGGTAAATCCCATTGAAAACGCAAACATGCAAAAATAACCCGAATACATGTATCAGCTTCTATCTAGGGTTTGTATAAAAACCGCCAAATTGATCGAAAAGGATAATGGTAAAGTAAACAGAGACTAACATCGTTGAGGGCCGGGGCCACCATCGGAGCCGAGAGAATCGAAATCACGAGTCGTAAGGCGGGTCTGGCGGTCGGCGTCGGCCTCCTCGCGAAAGCCACGGCCTTTAGTCTTCTTAGGAGCGGAGGAGAAGGAGGATGCTCCGCCAGTGATGGCAGACTTGAGCTTGGGAAGATGGGCGGCGCGAGGGGAGGCATCGATGTCGTCGTCCATCAAATCGTCATCCTCGGGCTCGAAGTCCACTGCCTCAGCGTCGGCGTTGGCCATAATGTTGTTATTCCCTAAAAAGCCTCTGGTTTCAATTGAAGGGATTTTGATTTTGATTTTGAGGGTGTGGGTTGGGGAAACGAGAGACCTGCACAATGACATTTAGTAAAAGCTTTTTATTTATTTATATTAACAATTTCCTTTATTCTATTTCTAAAGTTTTGTCTGAAATTTTTATTGACAAGCACAAGCAGGCTAAAAATCAAATTATGCTTTTTTATGGTATCTCTGATTTAATGTAAGTGATTCATTTGCTATCTTTAGTACAAAACATTTACCGTCGTCAGCATAGTAGAGATTAGTCTGAAAATGAATAATTTAAAAGTACTTTCTTATAATTGGGACCCTTTTAAAATATTTCATAGATTAACTAAAAAATAATTGCACAGGTTGCCAAGGCAAAGTCACGTCAAAGTGATCGATCACCCGATTAAATGTCTCCATCTTTTTTTTGGATTAAATCCAGCAGCAATTGCAGTTCGATAGGACAGTTAACCCCCTCTGACTCGTTCACTCCATGAGGCAGCATAATCAACTCCCTGTGCAAAAGACCTTAAATTGGACCAAATTAAGCCAGAATTCATGGTTTCCTGAACCCTTCATCCCTCAAAGAATTTAACCCTACGTAGTTCTGTGTCTCATACTGAAAACGCTGGTGATTCAAACTGATTGTGATGCATCCTTTGGGTTTGTAAAGTTCCTCCTTGGAGCTGCTTTTAAGCAACGAGAACTATTAATTAAACTCATCCACCGCTTGGAAACCAAATTCATGAACATCTCCAATTGTCAACTCAATCAAATCATTACCCACCATACATGAATCTCCAGACGACTCTCCTTCTGGAGCTAACCACCATGAAAGAAGATTCGTAGGCAAGTTTGGCTCCGATTCAGTTGACATCCACTTCACTTGAAATATTCGAAATAGAGACATTGATGATGTTCACTTGAAATATTCAGCCCATACGAGAACATTTGGTAGCCTATATCATCTACACCGTGTGTAACTCACAATGAGAAGTTAATGGTAGACTTCCAGGTATTATTACAACAATAAGTTAGAAGCAACTGAGCACCTGGTGGACTAGGAGCAGATGCAGAGGAGCAGCCGAGGGCCTTAAGAATGTCAGAGGTCGAAGTAGGCTTGGAAGCTGGATTACAAATTTATTTTCAAACAGAGAAGCGTCTGAAAAAAGAAAAGGGTATTACCTCAAATGGAAAAATCAAAGCACCGAAGACGTTGAAGGCGCTGAAGATGCACGAGACGCTGAAGATGCTAATGGCAGTAAAGAAATTGGGATGTGATGTTAAAAACTTGTTTTATAAACACAAAACGTGATTTTTATGTTTTTGTAAAGTTGTGATTTTCTTACTTTTAAAAACAAATCATGGCTACAATAATTAACCAAACACATTATAACGGGTTGTTTCATTTTTTATAAGAGATCCAGTAATATACAACCTTATTCTTAACTGATAGAGGAGTTATTATTTTTTATTGACACATATGATGAAAAAAAGATAAAGATAATAATAATAATAATAATAACAATAATTAATAAATAAAAATATGTACAAATAAAATATAAAAATAAGTAATACAATAAAAATAGACAAGGTAAAGAATAAATAAAAGATAAAATAAGTAAATAAATATACACACAAAAAGAAGACAAGTAAATAAATAAATTAAACAAGTCATTACAAGAAAATATTTAGGCTTAATAACTAAAAGAGAAGTACTACATATTACATGTTAGGCTAAATACAAGCATAAAGCTTGAAGGATAATAAAAATTACTATAACATAAAAATGGGTTAATTACCAAAAAACCTAAATTTTTGTCTATTTTTCAATTATAGTCTGAACTTTAAAAATAGTATAAAATCAAACTTTAAAAAGTGGCAATAAAATTCTCAAACTTTTAATTTCTACAATTCTAGCCTGACGCAATATGTTGTTCTCCTAATGCCCTCAACCTTTTGTTTTCTATTTGTTCTACTAACGCCCCAAGCTACTCTCGCATTATAACGTACTACACCAGTAAGCTTTTCATTTTTAGTTCGTTCTCCTGATGTCCTTAGTGTGAGGGTGATGAGGCTGCATAATCTGAAAATTGAAGGGTGATAACATCGAGACAACAAACTAAAAATGAAGAGAAAATTAAAATTAAGGCGTAAGGTCATCGAAGCTGTATAATATGATTTAGGTTATTTTTAAACAACGACATCATTTTAATTATGTGATTAAATGACGTCGTTTTAAAATAGCAAGAATTTTCATGAAGGATTACTTGGTGATATTCTTCTTTTTAGTTGATTAAATATCCAAGCACTTAAACTTAAATGGAATAAGTTAATATGTTGGCACTTTTTAAGTGGTTGATGTTTGAGGTTAAGTTAATTTTATGAGATTTGATGTCATTGTATCATTATTGCATTGTTCCATGACTGTGTGTTATATGCTTTTGTATTTTGTTTGCTATTGTTTTAGTTTTTTTTAGTACAAGCAAAGATTTAAGTATAGGGATGTTGATAAGTGTATATTATAGTATGTTTTTTAGGTGTTTAAGTGTGTTTTTAAGTATTTTCTTAGATGATAATTATTTTTTAGGACTTAGAATTTTGTTATTTTAAAGTGTTTTTAAGTGTTTTAATTGTTTAATTGGTTTAGAGCAAGAATTTGATCATAGTTTTATGTTTTAAGGGGGTTTGATAGTAAGTGGAAATATGAAATTAAAGAAAAGAGGAAGAATTTGGAGAAAGGAAGAAGTCACGATCATGTATAATGCCACTATCATGCATGGCAAGAGGATGAACTCTCCAACACGATCATGGCTCCATGCACGATTGTGACTGAGAAGATGGATAAGAAGGAGTCAAGATTGTGGCACCTTGCACGATCATGATAGGGTGTTTCCAGCATGCACAATTTTTGTATTCTTAAAGTTTTGGGACTATTTTTGGAACCAAATTAACCGGGGGAAACCCTAGACACAACCCTATAAGCCTAAAGAAGTATTTAAGGAAAAGAAAAAGACTGAAAAAGTGGGCTGCACATCAAACTCCAAGAGATCAAAGGGGAGACATCAAGAGCACCTCCATATTTTCCAAATTTCCATATCAAGACACCAAACGATTTTTCATTCTTTTCTATTCATATATCTCATTTTCTTGGATGTTGATTTGGACTACTATGATGTTGAACATGATTATGGATTTCTAAATCCATATTAGGGATTGTTTTTTATATGTTTTATTAAACTTTATTCTTGTTAAATTCAATAGATATATCAATGCTTTGTGATATTTGGTAGGCTTAAACTTAATAATAAATCAAGAGAATCAAGTTACTTGTGTTAAGGTGAACAATGAGAGTTAGTAGCATAATAGACCCTCAAATATAAGATTAATAAATAATTGAATAGAGATATTAATTGTGAATTAATTATCTTTAGGATTGCTTCAAATCTAATTGAATAGTTAAAAGTAGTTTTTTAAATTGAGAGGTTGAAATTTTATTACTATCAATTTCAATTGGATTAGTTCATTAGATCTCAAGAGAGGATAATCAAAACCCTAAGATATCTAGGATCAAGCATAATTAAAACAACAAGATAAAGGGAAGATAAAACAAGTATAAAATAATTCCTAAGTTTCCACCGTTGATTAATTATTGCTAGCTATATTTATTAGGGTGTTTCTTTTGATTAGTGATTTCAATTTTAATAAATTTATTTTAATTCAATCAATCTTTCAATACCGTAGACAAGGTGCATTCAAGTTCTTAGGTGTCTAATTAATCCATGTGGGAATGATACCTTTTGCACTACGAGTTATAATCTGTATACTTATAGTATTGAAAGTTTTCTATATAAAACTATCAACAGTTATCTTTTTATAATTTCCACTTTATCTCGATCCAGCTTGACCCTATGTCTGGAAATCTTATTTTGCAACACAATTCCTTCTTATACTGTGAAACAATAGTTTTCTCAATTAAATACCAAATTGGAATCTTTACATCATTGTAACACCTCCTTTATATAAAACAAACAAACATTAAAAGAAAACCTAAAATTGAAAAGTCATTCATGAATAACTCAATCAATTTCTCCATCATATCATAGAAAATAGTCATCATAAAAAGTTAGAAAATGGCTAGATCGTTGCATAATCTAAAGGATACCTTACGATAAGTAAACATGTCATAAGGACATAAATATCATTTTGTCACTATTTAACTACATTTTTCTTTCAAGCTTCTCAAAATTATCTAATTGTTTTAATTGTGACTCCAGAAAAGTCATAAATTGCTTGAGCATCTCTTCTATAACATTGCTCTATGATAGTGGTGACTATAGAAACTGAGATCTTTATTGGAACCCAAGTAGTCCAAAAAGTTTACCTACTGCAGATACTTGATCTTTTTATGAGGGATTTGGATGATACCTCCATTTTAGAATGCATGCACGAAAAAAAAGGGTCATTCATTACTTACTGTCCTTTATAGAAAACCATGTAATTAACCGCTTTATAGTAGTTTGAGGTTGGCTCCACATTTAAGCATACATAGGAAGGATTCCTATACATTCTACTAAATTTTTTATTGACTATAATTTGTAAGAATAGTTGTTTTCACCTCACATACAATATTCAGATGCTATGAAATATCTAGATGCTTTAAAATGGGAGAATTAAGGCATTATCAACAACTAGTAGAGGAATAGTTATCTCCAACTCTTCTAGAAAGCTTTGCTGCAAATAATTTAAATCAACCTCTCTAAAAGAACCAAATAGTTAAGAGTTATGAAATCCTATATAAAATCAACATCCAAAAGAGAAAAGAGAATAAAAGAAAACCCATATGGAGAAATAAAGGAAATGTAACTTAAAGTTGCAAAGTTGATCAACAATAGTCACAAAAAATTGTTAATTCTAGAACATGCATAAATACCTATTTAGTTAAAACTAGATATCTAAGGATAAATACTTACTTGATATAAGTAGAAATCTAAAACGTATCAAACGTTAGTAAAGTTCTTTGTCAGTAATCAATAGGTGCGTGAGACTATTCCCTAAAACCACATGAAAGAGCAAATCAAATTTAGAGAAGAGATTGGTCAATAAACAAATTCAGAAAAGAAACAAGAGCATAAATGAACCAAAGATATAATTGAGGAATAAAGAATGAAAGAACTTGGAGTCAAAAAATAAATAAAAGAAATAAAAACATTAATGGATGAATGTGAAAAAACAACATGAGAAATGAAAATGGAAGGAAAAGACATTATTTTGGATTTGAAAACCAATTTTCTCACTAGGCACAAGCATAAATTTGCATTTTTATAAAATTATTTTGGTTTATTTTATTTTGAAAACAAGAAACCAAGACGGGAACAAAATAAATTTTCTTTAATAGTTTGTTTCTTTCTTTTAAAAAAACCACATTAAGAAACATAAGAACAAGGGAAACTTATTTTTTCCATACAAAATACCTTAATCAAATTAGTTTTATCTATTGTTTAGATAATTAAAGACAAGTTTCTTTGGAATCATATTGGTCAAGTATTGAAGGATCTTATGAGGTAGAACAAGAAGAAAACTCATCCTTGGCTAAACCATGTGCTAGGGTCCCTCACTGGACAGAAATATATGGCTAGAAGAATAATCACATTCTAGCACACAATAGCATATTAGGACATGTTTCACACTAGAATGTTAGTGAAGAATACATATCTCTTACATAGTTAGTTTAGGCCCATATTGTATGACGAGCGATACAGTGTGTGAAATAATGTAGAATATAGGCAAAGCTCGTGTTCCTCTCTTCAAAAAACAATGTGATACATGACCTAGGACACAACTATATCCCATATTATGTTCGTAGAAATAAGCTTATAAATAGAGTTGCAAAAACCCTATTTAAACATATTTAGATTAGATCATGTTTACCTTAGTTTAGTTTTATTTCTTTTCAATTTGTAATTATATTAGCAATCATTTAGAGAAAGAGAGTCCTTAAAACATATTTTTGTAGCCATCTTCAACAAGATCAAAGATCAAAATCATTCCAATGAAGCAGGTTAATTCAGAAGATTAAGATCATCGTTAGGAGAAAACTTTTTTTCAAAATTAGTCAAAATAAAACTTTGCAATGAGTTATTCCTTTTTTTCTTTTGCTATTTCAAGGATGATTAGTGGCTAGATTTTTTATATCTAGGTTAGAAAGAACCCTAATTGATTTTCGTAAGATTTGATTTTAGTTCTATAATAAAGAGGTATATGTTAGTTAAATATATTTGTCAATCTTAATGTTTGTCAAATATAAGTAAAAGCTTAAGTCTAATTACAATATATTTAGACATTGTCAGAAATACCTATTTGTGAATTGACATAGGCACTTATATCAAGGATTGAAAGACTAGATACAAACCTATGTGATGCTTGTAGTATTAAGATAACCTTTATTGAAGTTTCACAAAACTTAATGCGTTATTAGTTGTTATAATCAAATAGATGTACCAATTAATCAATCAAGAGATAGGTGGTTATACATCAAAAGATGATAGTTCATTAAACTAGGAGCATTTGCTAGTCCAAAAGATGGAATCTTTAAATAATTGAATCAAGGATACAAGATAATGTTAGGGGGATTCTATTCTAAATGTTTTACCGTATTGATTTCTTATCTTTTTTTTTTTAATTTAACTTAGTTTTTATTCCTAATTAACCAATTGCTTAATTGTTGACCAGATAATAGTAGGAGAGTTAAACATAGTAGTTTATACTATCCTTGTGGAATGACATATACTATTGCAAAACGATAAGTCTTCCTACTTGTAATCGTGCACTAGGATAATAATGGAAACATGTCAATCAAACAGGAAAAAGTGATATAAAATTATCTCACAGAATTATATAAGGTTAAGTCACTTCATAATAAAATTTTTCTAAAGAAAAAAACTTTATGCTTTTGAATATCATAATCCAATAAAACATTAATAATTTGACTAGTCTCTTCTTTCGATTCACATCTTTAAGCTATAGAGCTATAGAAACTATATTAAACTTCTATTCTCTACCGATCATATGATTAACTTATCATCAATTTTATGTAATAGTAATAGAAAAGGTTAATTTTAGATAAACATGATGACTTCTAATGAATTTTTGACACAGAATTTTAATAGAATTAATTAAACTGCAAAAGAGATTAATATCTTTTATCATAAACAAAATAATTAGTTTCAAATTTTTAAAAATATAATTTATGAAGAAACTTGGTAATGAAATTGCTTTTTCGATGAACTAACAGTTAGACAGAATTCAATGTCAACTTCGATACAATTGTATGTATAACCAAGCAGTCAATTTTCCTGCTTCCCCTCGAAGTTTCCTATGCATTAAATATTAGTCAAGCATAAAATAAATAAAGAAAAACACAATGTGCCATTTGAAGGAAAGTCTAATAATTCTAAAGATAAGAGAATAACTATATGCATTTCTTCCAAGTGTATAGTCAATAGAAACAATTTCATTAATATTCCATAGTTTACTGGAAAGAAAGTAACATGTCCGCATGTTTCCCGTTCCTCAAGCGGATTGGTCCTAACAGGCCTTTGATCTTTGGAGGCAAGTCCTGTAAGTTACAAGTCATTTAGAGCTCCCAAATGCTTAACAGATTCTTAGACTTCTGCCCCAGATGTAAATGGTGAAGCTGAATGACAAATTGAAATATCCATCTATACCCTTTTGAGGTTGGTCATACATATATGCCTAATCCAACCTCTTTAGGATCTGTTTCTACCATCCAGGGTGGCCTGCGAAAAGGAAAATCAAAGTTAGTCACCAATGTACACAATAGCATGGTCAACTAAAGGAATAAAGTCCAATCTGTTGACAAGTTTCATTACTTGTTCATCACAAAGTTGAGTGTTCCTCGTGCAGCACGCTTTAGAAGAACTTCCCTTGCATCAACTGCAATCCCTTCGGGCTAGATAAAAACATAAACACAATTTTGCGACATTTAGATTTTTCAATCCGTAACTGGAAATCAATCAGCTGTTGTGCATACCTCTTCTGGAAACCAAACTCCTGGTTGTGTGTTCCCCTCCAGAACTGCAAGGGCAAAAGCAGCTGTTGCAGTTCCCACGGAGCTGAAAGGGTAGAATCATAAGCACTACAGTCGGCAGAAAAATTTATTCTTGAATTCTTTTCCATCAATCAGCATTCTCACATAAGCACGTAGACATTAGAAGTTTGGTTGCAGAGCTCAAAGAAACACAAAGGTTGAGAAACTTGTATCTTACACTGAGAGTCTCCTGTGACTGAATAAGCCAATTGTGGTACACCCACCTGTACACTCGAGGTCAACCTGTCAAATAATAACGTCAATGATAAGTATGAGGCACTTTCAATTACAACCAGTAAATCTATCACAATCTTTCCATCCACCAAATCTTGGTCTTTACAGGCTATTGATTGAGTAAGCTGAACGTTTACTTGATAATGGTCCTGACTCTTTCACAATTTGATAGACTCTCTACAAAAGTTCTTAAGAAACAGCACAATTCTAAACAAACCCACTTCAGGTTGTTCCATTGTCTCACCCTCATAGAAACACGCTCGCCTGAAATCCCATCAACTGCTCGGACTAATGGATCAACAAGTTTAACCAACAGTTGAATTTTGCTTCTGTCCCTTAGAACTTCCTGTATGAACTAAGCAAACATTAGACCTTCCTAATAATTTATCTCAATTTTGGATACCGATAAAATCTGCTTTCTAGATCTCAATATGGTTAGGTTGCACGAAAGGGTTTCATTCGCACGGTATGATGATACTCGTTGGAAGAGAAAGCCGGTTTTTACCACCTCAACATGCACTTCTGTAGGATTTTGTGGTTAGTTGATTCTCATAATAGAAACAACTGAATCATCAAACCATCAACTTTTCTCTGAATTAAAGGTTGAGTAGTAATACTAATTGATCCTGAGTGTGGATGACTTTACAAATACTTCAAATGCCCTGAAGATCCATAAAAGGGGCACGACAGTATCAAAAATCTAACGTACAGGAGGAAGAAGACTTGTCAAAGCAGCCATTCCCCAATTCCAGAAAAATGGTGCAGTTCCAAAGCGTGCACTAACAGTCGGTATTCCAAGGATTTCATAAGCACTTTGTACCTCTGGCAAATTCCTGAAAATGAAGATCTATTTGGTAAAGAAATATTAAAAGCTAAGAGGCTAATAGAATATCATAAAGGTAGATATAGAAAAAATAACTGTGCCTATCAAACAAACCAGACTTAAATTAGCATTCTAATACTGCAAACTCTATCACATACAAATTGAAAGAGCAGTAATTTCCGGATAGAGAGGTGTTTAGCCATTCATGGACATTGCAGCAAATCTTTTCCTAAACAGGGAACTGTAGACCTAATAATCATAATTTTTTGTCATGACGCCCTTTAGGGGGTGGTCCAACTGGTTATTGGGGCCTTCTTGTGTTCTGTTAGAGTCCACCAGCTCTAAAAGGGAACCTTCACCAAACTACAGTCACCTGCACGAATACTCACCACGGTATCGCAACAAAGCACACACAACCACAGC
>JAOTIZ010000201.1:16881355-16893694 GCA_027123425.1 Erythroxylum panamense | reverse complement strand
AATAATGAACACCAAATTAATGAAACATGCCTTTCTTTATTTATTCATAAAGTATGTACATAACTTTGTACAAAATGTGCTAAAGGCGATTGCCTTCAGGGCACTACTCTAACACAATGGACCTTATGAAGGAATGTTCAAATAAAAGCAAAGAGGGAATATGGTTTATCGAAGATGTACCAATGGCTAAGAAGTCTTTGAGGCAACCACATTTGGAGGAGTGTTCACATATTATTTCGACGAAGGCGTCGAGTTCTTTTGATGGGGGTGTTTTGTTAGACCCTTAAGTCATAATAGCATAATCATACAGGCATTGACGAGCCTTGAACAATGTTTGAAACACGGGACAATAGAACAAGACAAAGACTTGTGAGTAGGCAAGGAAAAGGGGCAATGCCAAGCGTTGGCATGTATTGGTGCACATTGGCAGAAATCTTTGACAAGATGTAAGATTCAGATGTAAGACTAAAAGAATACTTGAGATGGGCATTAGGTAGAAAGTTATCTGGATCACAACCATGACAATGGCATGTGAGAGTTCCAAGATGACTTAATAAGTTAGATTAAGCTTGGTGCAAATTTTTTTATGTTAATGAGTTGGGTTTCGTGATTGTTTATTGTATTTGCATGCTTTTATAATAAATTGAGAGAGTGAACCAATAGTAAAATGATTAGATTGGATAATGAGAGTTAAACAATGTAATAGATCATGTAAATAATCAAATTGGTAATTTATACAAAGAGAGATCTTGTGTGAGGACCCAATTGTTTATTAGAGTGCTTAAGATCTAATTAGATGTGTGGGTTGTTTGCTAATTGAGAGATTGCAAATTCCATGACGCAATTCAATTTGGGTTAAATGATTATAACTCGAGAGAGAGTAATCAACCTTTAAACTTCTAAGACTGATATCAAATTAACTCAAAAGTGATTAAGTTAGCATTAGATGATAGGATGAATCCCCTTCTCTCATAATTGGTTAATCTTCCTTTGTGAACTTTTCAATTGTTAATTGGTTGTGCTCAAATTTTGATTTATGGTGTTATTTTTACAATTTCACTTTCAATCTATCTATATTCAATTGCTTAGGAGCCGTTTGGTTTCACTTCTGTTTTTCTGTTGTTGTTTTTTGTTTCTGTTTCCTATTTTTGGTCATTGTTTTTTCCTAAAAAAACAAAAATCCGTTTGGTTAAGATTTGAAAAAAACTGAAAACAAAAACATGTACAATGAATTTTATATAATATGATATATTAATAAAACAAAAGACATATTTTACCTTAAATAGATTTTCCCAACATTCATTTGTAACATTAACTGTATCAGTAAAAGAGTTGTAACCAATTCCTGTTTCTTTGAGTAAGTTTTTGAAATTCTTCAATTTGGTCCTTAATCTATTATACTTATTTTTCAATTGAATATCAATATACTCCTTATTGAACTTTGTTAGAAGCCCTGCTTTAATATTCTTCCAACTAGATTTGAAAAAGGTAGTAGTCGTTCGATTTCTTTTCTTCACCTCTTCAACGATCAAGGAGATTAAATACATCTCTATAGTATCATTCCATACCCCATCTTTTTCATTTACTTCCATATAGTCATTGTAATTATTCATATTGTTTAAGCCTTCCATAACTAAATTTAATAACATATAATTGACATCAATCACAATCATATATACAACGTATTAAATGCTAAATATAGTTTTTAAAAAACATGTGACAATCATAATAATTTCTGAAAAATATTTAGTATCTAAGCTTGCATATAAATTATATTTTCATTATATGTGAAAATGTGATAACAAAATCACTATAATAAATTATTTACGCATTCTTTCATTTCGACTTCAACTTAATATAATAAATCACTTCAACAGAATTTACAAACAGATATATTTAATATAAATATGGCTACATATATATCAAATTCAACTAACTTACAAATGAATTTAACGTTTAGTTGTCTACAGTTATAAGCATACTACATGAAGATAATAGGACAAAAACATGCTTCAACGTGAAGACAATAAAGTAATGTGGGAGAGTAAAAGTTCACTTATGTAACAATAGGAAGACACATAAATAGGATTCAAACTCACAGCAAACCAATGGCTCTGTACACTAGCAATAGGAAGACACATGAAGACAAGAGGATAGGCTTCAAATTCACGTACAAATGCAAAAACCAACGGTTCTTGAGAGTAAGTTCACTTTTGTTAGGAAGACAAGTGAATTAGCTTTGAAAAATAGGCTTTGCTGCATTAAATGATGGCTGCTACATTAAATATTGTAAAGACAATAATGTTTGACTAGTGCTCCTGTGTGCTGCATACTAAAGACACGTGAAGACTAGCTCTGCGCATTAAATGATTAGAAGAAAAAAAAAATAGCTACAAAGATGAAGACGTGAAGAAGAAGAAAGCAGTTATACCTATACTTGTCTCGGATTTAAAAGACGCGAGAATCAACAAACACTTTTGGGGCTCTTTATAAAGAATGAGACGAGGTATTCGTTTAAGTTTTGCAGCTGAGGAGGTAAAGCAAAAGTTAAAAAGCTGCATCGTCTTCTTCTTCGTTACAAAAAATTGCGAAAGTTTATTCTCAAAGCAGAAGTTCTATATATTGCTTTTAGTAAGTATGATTACATCTCTTTTTCTTTTTACGGTTTTCATCTCTCTTCTATAACGCCTAATTTTTCTATTTTGTTATGGGTCTAATGTTATGGACAAGAAAAACAAGAGAAATCACAGCATCAACAAATAGGTATAAAAACAAACCCAAAGGTGCTGAAGATGCAGAAGATGAAGTCGACGCACAGAAGAGAAAAACTTAAATATGATACGTTTTGTGAAAAAAAAGCAATTATGAAAACCTGTTTTCAAAAATCACGAAAATGTTATTTTTACATTTTCATAAAATAAATGCCGTTTTTTTACTTTTAAAAATGAAATATATAAACGTGTTTAACCAAACACGTTTTTAAGACTTGTTTTTTAATTTACAAAAACCACAACAAAAAACCTTTAAAAAAACGAAAACAAACAGCCCCTTAATTTTTTGCTCATTTTTATTTTCATCCTAATTACACTTTTAAGCCTTAAACAAATAAGGATTCGATTAGTTCACCAATTCCTTGTGAAATCGACATCTCATATACTACACTACGACTTTTGCACTTGCTGAATATTAAGGGTTTTACAAGATTAAAACTTGCTCAACAATATTTGTCTACAGATCACCCAGCAACAACAAACACTTCAGCATCGACAATGCTTCCTCACTTATTGGAATGTGTAGATGTCTAGTACTTGATTAAAACTTTTATTTAGATTTTTGTGTGTCTTAGTAGTCACTAGCATGGAGAATCATAAGTGGTACAATTTGGAAACATTTTGAACTACCTTTAAGGATTAATATATTCAAAATTTTCTAAAAAAAAAAGATTTGTAACTAATTTCTTATCACTTTATTTTTTTGTTCAAATGAAGAAGGATATAAGACGATTGTTTATAAGTAAAAAATGAGTTGTATGTCAGCATGCCAAATCTAATATTGGAATGAAGATTTCTAAAATTTTACTTAAAGATTATGAATTGAGTCTTAATCAATTTATCATATGATATTATAAGCCTATGGCTAGAGTACTTCCTCATATTTATAGTAATAAGAAAGCAACAATGAGCTACTTTTATGACTCCATAAAGATGCAAAGGAAGTAATCAAAATTGATATATAAAATAGGTCTTCCTTGTATACACTTTATCTTGCAGTCATTAATGAACAATGAAAAAGATAACTTTACTCTTCAGTCTTTGTTATTAGGACATTTTTGAACTCTAGTGTCTATTTTAGACTAGGTTTACAAAGAAAAAGGAATTTAATAAAGGGATGCATAACTATCATAATGGCTATTTTATATAAGATGATGTAAGATCTCTTTAGCTCATAAGTGGAGGTGTACAAGGATACATGTAATGATTTTGGATGTTCTTTATAATAAGTCAAAGAGATAAACTTAATTCAAGTATATATTTCTTCACTTATGTTACATGTTTAAAAGTAATCATCACTTTATTTTGTTTATAGGATTACTTTTATTGTCTTATAGTTGCTTGATGAGACTAATTTGAAAATAGTCTGTAGAATTAAAAAGGATTGCAATTTGAATTATTGTCAATATGTGAGTACAATTGGGTATGAAAAGAATTGAATCACATTTGAATTCATTCATTTAAAAAAGAAAGAGATTATAAAACAAAATATTAAATAGTTTAATATTTGTTTGTTATAACTTGAAGATTCGAGAAAGGTACCTTATTATTATTATATTATTATATATAATTTCTAATAAATCTTTAATAATTTAATTTTATTTGTTTACTAGGACTTTTAATAGAATAAATAGTTCTATATATCCAATTTGTCATGATTAGAGTGATCGTTTTAGTAGATTGTGTTTTTTAGGAGCCCAGGTTTATAGTTGTGAGTGACTTAGAAGATAATTTTGATTAGAAAAATATTAACTTGCCATTTAATGCAATAAATTTGAATGATGATGATGAGATTTCTCTTAATGATGAGAAATTTGTACAAAATAAAAATTGAGGTTAACATGATTTGAGTAGATATGTCATTGAATAAAGGTTTAGTTCTCTTTTCTTTTAATTTTACATATATTTGATGTATATGTTAATTTTTATATATGCAATATGAACAAAAAGTTTTTAACTGTAATTTTTTTGTTTTAGATTTTACTTCTTAGTACGAATTCTTATTGCTATATTTAAATTATTCTTATTACATAATATTTTGATGTAATCTATTGTAATATTTTAAGTATGTTGTATTATCCTTAATTTTATATTTGTATGATAATTAAATGGTCTATTTCTTATATTAATTATAATTATTATTTATATAAAAACATTTGAAAAGTAATATTAATAGAAATAAAGAGATAATTATTATATCAAATTTATATTGTTATAATATTTTTAAATGCACTTGAAATAAAGTTAAATACTATACACTGTTGACATGAGTAGATGTCTAGTACTTCATTAAAACTTTTATTTGTACTTCTATCTCGATAGTCATTAGCTTGGAGTACCGTAAGTTGTATAGTTTGACAACATTTTGAACTGGAATTAAAGCTTAACATGTCCAAATTTTCCCAAAAAAAACTATATAATATACCGAAGACGAGATAGAGTCCTCCTCCAAAATCATGCTTTTTTTTCCCCAACCTTCTAGTTCTTGTTTTTTTTTTCAATCTTTGTCTTTCATCCTTTTTTTTTTCATTCATTCATTTATTATTTTGTTATTTAAACAACATTCTAATAGTTTTATTTAAATAATTATAACTTTAAAAATAGAACGACAAATATATTGTGATTTGTGAATGTAAAAAATGCAGTTGTTGGTTAGAGTGAATAGAGGAATGGGCTGGAGATGCCGTAAGAAAAATAAAACTGTTCATGTATAAACAGCCACTTTGACCCGCGATTTAGTCGTTCAAGAAACTGTCGGCGACCTTGAACGGTAAACAAGACGAGGGCTGCAAGTTTCCACTTTGGGGCTCATTTATCAAAAAACCTGCCAACTTTGAGCTTTTCTTCACCAGGAAACGGCGTCGTGTACTCTGGTGAGATTGAATGGTATTTTGATTAATTGTTATACAGAGAGAGGGGTCGGCAGTGCTTTGAACTTTTGTGATACCTTGTTCATTCTTTCACGCGTCCTATTTTTGTTACATTTTTCTATGTCGTTTGAATCCAAACTAGCCAAAAATTGACGTATTTTGGTGTATTTGTCGTTTTCACCTTCCTACAGTACATACAAATTTCATCCTTACATCATTCCTTCTCTTTTCAATTTCTTCATTTTTTTAAATATTTTTTTACTCCTTCTGGCTAGTTTTAAAATTATCCGCATTTATACTATTAATGTGTATCATGTTGGATCATTGTTTAGAATTTCGATCCATACTGGGTGATAATCCTGTACCAAATAAGAAGATTTTGCACCGGACTCTAGTATTAGTTATTATTAGCTCTTTCGATTAGTACTTGTCGATATCGATCAAAAGTCGGTAAGAATTATAAATTTAGAAAAAACTTAGAACTAAATTTAATAAAACTCAAAATTTCTTCTAAATAAAATAATAATTACTTATAAAAAGAATATAATTTGTCTATAATTTATTTAATAAATAATAATAATATAAATTATAATGCATGAGATAAAATTTTAGTGTCATAAGACTTGTACAAATTAAAGTGATTATAGATTACATAACTAAATATATTAGTTTAATATAATCATATTAAATATTTTATAATTTATATTGATAATATATATTTTTAATATATCTATATGTAAAGATAATATTTGAAATCAAATTTATTTTAATTTATAAAGAGTATTTGTCATATTAAATTTATATTATTATAATTTCTTAAAATATGATTTAAGTAAAGTAAAAAATTGTATAATATAATATATTGATAAATTATTTTACAATTTTATAAAATTTAGAAATTATTTTATAGTTTAAAAAATATTTAAATAGTACTTAATTATATTGACCAATATCCGTATTATAACCAAATTTGGTACTAAATTCGGTACCATATTTATAATATTGTGTTGGGTGTTGTTTTGGCATCTTTGATAGTGATCAACGTATCCATTAACAACAGTATTGGAAATAAGATTTTCTAGAATCTTAAAAAGTTGCTAGTCCTATTCCGGTTTTTTGTCTTATAAGAGTGGACTGTTTAAAACTTGTGATAGAAGACAAGTGCGGAAGTGAGAGTGGTGTTTGATGTCATTGACTGTAATTTGATTCATGTATTTCGCAAGGATGTTGCATTTTGGGTTTCAAACCGTGTTATTTGGTAGCTGACCTCCTTTCACTAATTGCAACATTTTGACAGCTTGTACTAGGATGCATGCGCCGCAGTAATTTGACCTTGGAGGGCTTGGTTCAGTTATATTTTGCGATATCTAAAAAGAGTTGTTATTGAGGACCCGGTGAGTAACAAATTTTATGCTAGGCTATTCTTCAGAATCTTTATTTTCATGGTTTATTATATGTTGTCTTAAGTTACTTTCTTGATCTGTTAATGTAAGTGCGTGTCTCCTTTGCTCCTTAGGCCCTGTCAACATTTGATGAAGAATCTTGCGCTGTTTTTTTTTTTTTCTTTTCCGTATCTTGCGGCATCTGAATAAAGACTAGCTGCACTTTCTTGACTCAAGAACCTGTCCAGTGTTTTCATGCACATTTGCAAATTTGGCGTATTGGAATACGAGCAAAGGAGTTCTCGTCGTGTTCTATTAAGTTATATTAAATCATATCCTTTACATTTTACTGTGTAGTTAGTTTAACCTAATCAGTTTCTTAAGTAGTGCAATTAAGGTAGTGAGTGGGGGTATTCTTGTCCAGGTCTTTCCTAGTATGTATTGCGCGCTATTTTATCGTCAATCTTTAATATATTCTGCACGAACTTTTTTTAAATGAATATATTTGCATATTTATTTATAATTTTGTAATATCACATTATGGGTTTATCAAATTTTTATTAAATAAAGATAAGATTATGTATTATCAGATCTTCCTAAATTTTGCGGCTCAGAAATATTTTAAGTGGATGTTGATAGATGATAACGAGATGAATATGGAAATGCGGTAAGTAGGGACTTGTGTAGAAACTTCTTATCCTGGATCGACAGTGTAAAGGAAGATATTCTTCTCTATGTTAACCCTTATAGCTGCTTTCAAGGGTACTGTCAACATTCAGTGGAGATTATTGCACTGGCTTTTGCCGTATCTGAAGCTTAGCTGGAGTCTCTTGAATCAAACCTGGCTAGTTTTTTCATACAATTTAACGTACTAGATAAAAGTAATGCATTAAGTAGGGATTTATCTATAAACTTCCTAACTGCTGCAATGAGTAGTATAAAGGAAGGTGTTCTTCTCATAGTATATATAACGCATTGTGCTCATGATTTCAGGCTGGAAAAGGGGTTGTTGAATGTTTACAAGCCGCGCTGAGCAGGAAGAGCTTAGATATGGAGGTTACTGCATTGGTAAAAATTCCATATCACATGAAAAGTTCATTTACGGTCTTAACCAAAGTGGATTTCTGCTCCATGTTTTACAGTCACTTGGGGTATCTTTGACGAAGTTCTTTTTTTTTTATTACTTTGATTAGGACAAGCTGTTATTTTCCATTGGAGCTGGTGTTGGGGGGTTTAGTAAACTGAATATAAGCGAGCAGAGAAAATGAGAAAAATAATTTTATTTTGTTTTTTACTGAGCAGGTTAATGATTCTGTGGGAACGCTAGCACCTTGGACATTTTCATGATAGCCGACGCTGTTGTTGCAGCAATTTTTTGGAAATGTCAAGGGCTTCTCATTTCTTCTGGAAGCACGGTATCCTTTCTGTTATGTGATTCAGGCATGCGGCCATGATTCTTCTAGAGTTGTTAATCAATGTATAGTTGATTACATTGATCCAAATGATCAGGTTACGTTCAATTTGTTTCTCTTTGCTTTTAAAAGGAAAGAGCTTATTGTTTTCTTGACTTTTGTTTCAGGGTTTCGAGAAAATGATATCGGGAATGTATCTACGTGAAATTGGAAGAAGAGTTATTCACAGAATGTAGCAGGTGTTGGATGTCCTTGGATGCTTGTTGTCCAAATTATCGATGCCCTTTAGTTTGCAATATGACTAATTACATTTCTCCCCCATGTGTGTGTGTTGCGTTCATGGGCTGTCAAAATATGCGTGTTGATCATGGATATTCGGTATTCAGAATGATCTAAATTGCTTTTTCTTCCTTAAAATGTATATAACTTTTCTCTCTCAACCCTTGGTTCTTGATTATTCACTGATGAAGGTAAAAACTGAAAGCAAACTTTATACTAGATAAGGTAAAGTTGCATACGATTGTATTTTTTCAGATTCCACGATTCGATGAAACTTTAACTAGTTGTTGATGATAATGATGGTAATGAACTAAAAATTGACTTATGATCAAATGAATTGAGTCGATGCTTTTATAATGATTTGTCACTTAAACTTAGACGATTGGACGTGTTGCTACAAAGGAGATGATTCTGGTGTGCGTTTTACTGCTATCTAGTTTGACCACTTTCTTGCATTATTATTCCAGAACAAGTTTAATGGCCTCAATGCATGAAGATGGCTCTCCTGAACTAAAGGAAGTAGCTAGAATCTTGAAAGAATATATCTCTTTCCCTTTTCTTCATCCCTTTAAATACCTTTTTAAGAATAAATCATGAATGACAACATGCAACTTTCCTTTGAAGGACAAAACATAATATTCTGCGACTCTCAATTAATCTTAATCTATATTGTATTCAAAAATTTCAAATTGACACATAAAACAACAATATGTGTACTTGTGTACTAACTATGTACTAACTATATCAGTGTCTTCAATCGTCCAAGCAAACTTTGCCATGGGATGCTTTTCATACAAGGGTCATTTGATCTTGTCAAGTGCTGCTTTTAATTTCACAATAGAAAATAATTAGGATTGCCAACAATTCCAAACTTACACGTAAGATGACCAATTAGAGGCGATATCTTACCGAGAATACTCTCAGGAATGTTTCCTGATTGAAGAATTTTTTCTGCAAGTCTTTATTATGAAGAAAACAAATAAATGTATTGAATTCAAACCTATCTAAACAATCACATAAACAAGTAATTTCAAATGTCATAACTAAAATACCATAATAACACCAACAATCTAAAGTTATGTTTTGTTAGCTTAATATTAGCAATTTAAGTACAACTAGTACAGAGCAATAACAGATACGCAAAAAGCTAGGAAATATCTGGGTGGTACCTCTTTAAGAAAAGTTATTTCTGACTTTGATATTCCTATTTTGCAATTCCAAACCAAAAAGAAAGTGAAACTCAATACAAGATTAAAGAAGTGAATAGCTAAAAATAGTTTCCAGCATTCAACAACCTCATTTGATAAGAAAACTCATAGGAGAATGCATACCCACATAATAATATACAGAGAAATAACATACGCACCGATATCCATATTTAGCTCTCTGTGGGTCATGTTTAGGGTTCAAAATGAAGATGTATGCATTTCCATGTTCAAGATATTCAACAAGGCTAGAGAAGAGAATATTCATCATATC
This sequence comes from Erythroxylum panamense, assembly GCA_027123425.1. Classification (NCBI taxonomy): domain Eukaryota; kingdom Viridiplantae; phylum Streptophyta; class Magnoliopsida; order Malpighiales; family Erythroxylaceae; genus Erythroxylum; species Erythroxylum panamense. The sequence continues at coordinate 16,883,501 of JAOTIZ010000201.1, read as the reverse complement.
CAGGTCCACTTGCCAAATGGCATTTGAATCATACCTGGATAGAATGAATCAACATACTAAAAGACAATATGAGAAACAAATAAAATAAATAATTAAAGGCATGATAGAACTCCTACTCAAGGGTAAGGGCTTATCAAAAGCATTTCCAGAGGAACATCATAAACTCATTGAAGATAATTCAACACAAGAATACAATCAAGAGAGGGTGAGAGCTTAGAGTTGGATATCCTTCACCCTTTACCAAACACGTCATCCTTGCGAGCTAAAACATTAATGGCCTGCTCAAAAATAGAAATAACCATTTCACTCATTTGGATAGCGTGAACAGACAAACTGCACATATTAGTGGACAATTAAGACAATAAAATAAAAATTAGCAGGAGATGGAATTACATCTTCATATTACAGAAAATGAAGAGGAAAGGGAGAACAAAGTAGGGGGAACTTCAAATCAGCAAAATGCACATCTAGCATTAGATCAAACTTTAAATCAGCCTGCTGAAAACCTCCTATACTGGATTTAGTTACCAACAAAGTACAAATTAAAGTCATATATTAAATCACATAGACAAAGCTTGCTTTACTGCAAAAAGAAAATTAGCAAAATATTCACTTGTGTAAAATTTGTAATCTAAAGTGCTAATAAAATCTCCTGTACAATTTGTAAACAAAGGTTCATTGGTCGTGGGATCCATTCTTCTCCTCTGCTCCTCTAAATCAAAACTAAGTCCTGGCCTTGCAAAAGATGAATATGCACTAACCTGCAACAAACTCATGCCATAATTAGCACAAAATATAGTAAGCTAGAATAAACCAATAATCTCATCCATGCTTCCATCACTCTCGTTTTCTATAAGTTTTCTTTTTGCTCTCACCAAAAAGGCCCATATATGACAATATTGAAACATTTTCAACATATCTTAGTTAAGATGTTAGGTATTAACTTTTTGAATCATATCGTTACTTTTCTATCTAAGCCTGACATTTCAAAACTATCTTGTGCTCTTTGCCGAGGCCGAGGATTTTCAAAACTATTATATATATATATATATATATATAAAGGGAACAGGAAACAGCGAAGCTAAAAGAGACGGGGAAAACCGATTCCCGACATATCCTCAATGAGTAGGCTATGACACCCTAAAGGTGGAACATCAAAATAAGTGACTCCTATGTCATCCAGACCGGTCGGGACGGCGAGTCAATCCGCACATCTGTTGCTCTCTCGGAAAACATGGCGATGAACAACAGTCCAGTTCTGGTGGAGGAGCTCCAGGATACACATGACGAGAGGGATACTCGACTGAAAACGGGATGGCACAGAAGACAGGAGCTGGTGTACCTCCCTCGAGTCCACTTCCAGCTCAATCCGACAGAAACCCAATCTCCAAGCTAGGGAGAGACTTGTGTAGACTGCCTAGAGCTCCGCTACCTGCGCTGAGCACCAACCAATAAACTGGGAGAACCCACCCTACCAACTGCCATCACTGTCGCGGATAAGACCGCCTGTGGAAGCCGTGAGGTGGGTAGGATTGCTGGCCCCATTCGTGTTGAGCTTGACCCAGTCATCTGGAGGACGACTCCAATCAACCTGTTGAACCCGCCGTGGGGGAGAGCCAGTTGGGCTCAAACTTAAATGAAAAGGCACAAAACACAATGATACAATTCCTCCTTTGTAGACTTATTTTAGGAAGCCACACGGGCTTTCATTCACTGATACACGCGAGACCTTATCTGTTGCTGTTGTATCTCAAATAGATCCTGATTCAGTTCCCGATCCAGTTGAAAAGATAGTTGCTGAAAAGCCTGAAATAAGGCATGGTTCTCAGAGCGCAGATCACATGTCGAAGTTTACTCTGTCTAACTCTGTCCAAGTTATAAACGACGACGTTTTTACTTAAAATTTTAGCAAACCGCGTGCTGTGTCGTGAACAGAGTTTTTGTTAGACCCCGAATAATTTTCTTATGATGATTAAGCATGAATTGTTGATAATTATGTGTTTATTGTTTAGTTTGATTTAATTGGGCTTGATATTGATTAATTGGAGTATAATCGAGGTTAATTAGGATTTAATTAAGAAATTAGAGGATTAAAATGTGTAAGGGTATTTCGGGAAGTTCACTTAAGTTGGATTGGAGTTAGGCT
>JAOTIZ010000201.1:16838897-16851554 GCA_027123425.1 Erythroxylum panamense | reverse complement strand
TTGAGTCAAAGCACAAGACAGTTTATTAATGCAGAAACTGGAAAGACACTAAACAACAAAACATCCAAAGTAGCCCAAGATTTAATTAAAGATACGACCATGAACAACTACCAATGCGGCATATTCCCTTTAAACATACTAGTCATTACAACTTATCAATCTTTACATGTTTACTTCTCCGTGTGCACTTATTTCCCAGCTTTAATTCTAAACGAAGCCATCACCTCCAACTAATAATCTTCTGTATTTGTTTCCACCTTCAATCGTCCCACACAGGTGACCCAAAATCGTTGCGAATTGTTACTGTAGGTAATTTGAGAATTTTCACTCTTTTAAGGTTAAGTTTTCTCCAAATCACCTAGTGAAATTTCACTTAAGGCAATAGAAAACAACATTAAACACTGGGTATAGATTAACATATATATATACGCTGCAACTTAAAATGTTACAGGAAAAAAAAAAAAAGACAACAGAAGATTTATACTAAGAATTTAGTAGCCGGTACAAAATGCCATTCCAATTCATAAACTCTTCAAGGCTGACAAAGCTTCTTTTGTTGTAGCTGAAATGACGGCGTCTGAAGCATTTGGTAAATAGTAATATTTCCCTGCAGGGAGAAAGGGTGGTTTATTATGGTGTTTGCAGGTATTAGTACAAGATTTATTATCCATGGTGAGTTTCCTGAAAAATCACAAACCTTGAGCAACTCTTGCAATCTCCTTAGCAAAACCTGTAGAAACGAACTTATTTTCCGTGTCAATGACCAGGAGAGACATGCCTGCCTTGTATATTTTCCCAGCCACTTCAAGAATCTCGTCCTGTCAAATCCAAAAATTAAAGAGTTATGCAAGTGTAAGAATTGTAGGACTATTCAATTCCACTTCACCAACTTCCATACTGGCTTTGTAAGAAAATGTAAGCAAAATACAGGCTTAAGCCCTTGAAATAACTTCTACACGAGCTATAACAGTGGCTGGAATGTACCTTCAATTCCTGTGCAGAAGGTCTTCGAGCATCAGCAGTACTTGTTACAGGATCAGTGGACCTCTTCAATGATATATTGGCTCTACCATCAGTTATTGCCACAATCATTATACGTCCAACGTCACCACTCTTTTCAGCATTAAGTCCAACTCTGACAGCCTAAACAGATATGAACGGATAGCACTGAGAAAATGAAAAGAACCCAAACATAGAATATTTTAAAAGAACTGATATATAACAAATACAAGTACCAAGATATAATCTATTTTCTGAGAACAAAGGAAATTAGCATGAGCTGTATGATAGAACCATTTGATGGATTAGGGAAACCATTCTATCCATAGGAAGCAAGTGATCAGATGAGGATCAATTGGAAGGTAGTTTAAAATTTTCCATTTTGTGTCCTGATCAGCTTACTTACCTATGTTGGGGGTCGTTTCTTACAGCCTGTACTAATGTGGATTAACATTATGGTGATGTATAAGCACATATGCCTAGTTTTATACCAAAGATCAAACAGCTTTCGATATTAAGGAATAATCAACGTGAAAGAACTTTTAGCCATAGCACAAGCAGATGAGGGGCATCAAGTGGATCTACTCACAGTTGTTAGACCATGAGCTAAGGGAGAACCTCCACCACAAGGTAGTCTTTCAAGACGTCTTCTTGCCATTGCAATTGATCTTGAAGGAGGTAAAAGGACTTCTGCAGCATCTCCACGGAAAGGAATAATAGCAACCTACATGGCATAATAGTGAAAAAAATTGAAATTTAAAAATTGTATAAAACTATGCAAGCACAAATATCATGTACGTGATATATATTACAGAAATCATGGAATTCACCGGCCACATGATTTAGCCAAGACCCGCGAAGAAAAAAGAAGCTTTGAGAGAATCTTACCCTTGAAATCACAGTTTTGAGTACATGGCAGGATCCCAACCATCTATAGATTTCTTTCAACTTACTTTAAGGACATTAATAATAAGGATAAAACCATAGCATATTGCCATATTGGTAATCGGAAAAATCCCTAAACTGGTTTTAAATGGTTTATAATGCAGGGAATTCATAGAAAAAGGTGTAAAATGTTTCATAGAAAGAGGTGTAAAATCTCTAGAACTTGGTCAAAAATATTGAACTATGCATTTAGTTTTAAGGAAATTGGATTATACGGGTATAATGAAGATGTGCTAGAATTAATTTAAACAATGTTATAAGGGCCTTCTATACCACAAGAAATAAATTTATAATAAAAAGAATTAGGTGTCAGTCATAAGATTTTGGCAATTTCTCGTGTGGTTAATTTATTTTCAAAGTTACCTGGTCTCTGCTTGTATAACTCTCAGCTAGTAACTTAAGCGCAGCACCTTTTGCATTTTGCATCCTATTTAATGCCATGCTCCCACTTGCATCAACCACAAATATTACCTGTCAAATATACATATTTGTAAGCACAAGCGTAATCAGTAACTTCACTTTAGCATTTCCTTACTGCTGTTTCTCTCTGTCTCTCTCAACCTAGAAGCATTATGCTATCTGCAACCAATTTAGAAAATTCCAGCTCGTTCTTTTAATCCTTCAGCACCGGATTTGTTCATGTTTGAAGAAAGTCATAAGCAACTCCTGAAATCTTCTTTTATTTTCAAGGAAACTAAGGCCAATTCACAACGTATTAAAAATAAATTCCAAGAGTATTTTACTGTACTTGCCAGAGTCTTGAAATATCACCAATAGCAGTGCTCAATTTACAATCAAAGCAGGCAAGCATCAATTATTACCAGTGCTCCAGCTTTTCTGGCCATTCTTTTTGCGCGCATGTCAGTTTTCTCGACAAAGACTTTCCTAGTCTTTAGGGTGTCCTTCTCCCTACGTAATTTCTGGTATGGAGCAGCTGCCCTAAGGGTTGCATCAACAGCTAGCCTCTTTACAGGACCCTGAAAGGATTGTTAGTGGATAAGTATAATAAACAAAAATCAAAACAATAGAAGGTTTGGAAGGCCTAATGAAAGGAAGACTACCATGATTTGGCCGCAAAACAGTACATTCCATCCCTCAACTTCGGGGTTGTTTCTAGTTTGGTCCTTGTTGAATAAGTGACTTAATCGTAATTGAATACGTGATTTAATTGTAATCAATAAGGACAAAATAGGGTGATTTAGTTTCCTAGAGTAGGTCCTGTATAATTGTCAATTAACCTTTATTTTTAGGGAATCTGTCCTTATTTAGTTAGATGGCTGTATAGCTATAGATTTGTACCGTAAAAAGATGTACAATAAAGAATTTTTAGAATTCACGTTCATAAGGTATCAAAGCGAAAAGTCATTCCTAGTAACCCTAGCTGCCAATAATTCTGCAGAAAAGCCTAAACACTAGCCTCCTACCCGAACCAGTCTACCTTTTTCTACCTATTCTGCCTCTCAATCATTATGTCTGTCGAATTATGTAGTCTTATTTGGAAAGATTGTATAGTTATAGAAATCGTATAATCCCCTGATTTCTAGGGATTAGAGTAAGATACAGATTCCCCTATTTATTAGGGAGTTTGTTATTATATTTAAGTTAGACAAGTGTGTATATAAACTAAGGCTGTAACCTAATTTATATAAGAATGAAATTCATTCTTCTCTTATAATGTTCGACAATGTCTGACATTTCTGAGACAAACATCATTCTTGAACTGCCTATAACACCTTTGCGGGCCGACAAACATCCACTATTACTACTCAAGCTCCTACTTCGGATTCCCACTCCATTTAGATCACCACTATCAAACTGAAAGGAGAGAATTATCTGTACTGATCTCAATCTGTGCTTAAGTATATCAATGGTGCAGGCAAAATTGGCTACTTGAGAAAAGAGAAGAGGAACTTGAAAAATGAGATCCAACTTATTCAACATGGGACGTGGAGAACTCGATGGTGATGACATGGTTGGTGAACTCAGTATTTGTGCTATCACACAACAAAGGAGCTTGGGACAGTAACCAAATGTACTTGGACTTGAAAATATATCTATCCAAGTATATGGGTTAACCTTGAAGCTTGGTGAAATCCGTCAAGATGAAGATAGCGTCCCTAAGTATTTTAATCCTTTGAAATTTCTAAGATATTGTAGATGTTTAATTATGAGTAGAAATCCTTGGAAGATTGTAATTATTATAGGAAAGGCATAAAGGATAACCATACTTTTTAATTTCTTATTGGTTTAAATATAGAGTTTGATGAAGTTAGAGGCAAGATTACTGATCACTTGGAGAAGTCTTCTCTGAAATCCGACATGAGGAGAGTCGTCGTCTTGTCATGCTCAACTCAGCCTTGTATGGCAAGATGAGTGTTGGACGAAACACTGTTAAGAAACTTAATGACAAAACTCGTGTTTGATGCGATTATTGTGAGCTGATGTGATTATTGTGATAAGTTTCATCACACATGTGATACTTGCTTTAAGCTTCATAGAAAACTAGTAAATTGGAAGGGCTCTCATAAAGGTCGGTTCAATCATCCTACTACACATGAGGCAAGCTCAGTACCTCTCAATAAGGAGCATATTACTGAAATTCAACTCAGATTTATTGAGTACTCCTAAGGCTTTCATTGTTCAAGCAGGTTTTACTTCAAAGGCACTATCTTGTCATTCACCTAATCATTCTAATCTTCGAATCATAAATTCGGGAGCAAAGATCATATGACAAGCTCTTCTAATTTATTGCACACTTATTACTCAAATTATGATCATGATAAAGGCCCTGTTTGGCAATTAGTGGATTGCATTAGCTGTTAGCTGATTCTATTAACAGTTAGCAGACAACAGATTAATATAGCTTATTTGACCAGTGGATAACATCAACTGATTATTTAAAGGTGTTTCATAAAATTAACTATTTAGTATTAGCTGTTTATGTGTAAAATGACTTATAAGGGTATAACTTAGAAAAAAAATTTATAAGGACATGACTATTAGCTTATATATTAGTATTTCTTTTAATATTCTCATAAGAATTTAGATAGAGCAAAAGAAGTTAACATCATCATTTTCTCCAATATTTTCCACCGAATCTTAAGAACACTGAAAACTCTCTCAATATAACTTCTCAATTATATATGAACTTGATTAAAACCTTCTCGAGATCCTCTTGGATTTGCACCACGAAAGGCTAAGAGATCACTAAAATGCCATTAAAATTAGCTCGAGAATAGATTCGGTCGGATCATATCAAGAGTTTTTCTTCAAATGTAGCTCCAACAAGTTTAATATGAAATTAGGTTTCTAAAAAGGATGTTAATTTAGTTTCTAATTTAAGGAAACATAATTTTTTGTTATTTTAATTTTAAATTTTTAAATTTAAAATTTGAGACTATATTTTTTAATATATTAAATTAAAATAATTTTTTTTGGAAAAGCATTTATATTAATCTATTAAAATTTAAGCTTAGATAAAAAATAATTAATTTAAATTTGATTTATTAATTTTAGATTAAATTGAATTGAACTGAACACAATATGCAAGTGATAATAATATTATATACTAAATATTGATATAAAAAGGGACCCTAATATCGGGTCTATAAAAAAAAGTAATTAATTGTTTGAAAATTTAATTTGATAGTAAATATTTTAAAATTTTAATTTAATAATTAAAATTTTAAATTTTGTATAAATTGAGTCAAATTTATATGTCTATCTTTATCTTGATCTTTGTCTCTCTATCTCTATCTCTTTGAGTAATTTGTAATAACTTTTGGATATAATAGTTTTTTAGTCTCTTAATTTCTCAGTCGTTGGAAGAAAATGCTCTTCATAGTAACATTTTCAAAATCAACAAATTGGGTCTAATCCGCCAACCCAATCAACTAATTACCAAACATAATTATCAGCGGTTTGATATGGTCAAATAACTAAAACCTTTCAATCCGCCAATAAATGGTTGATAAGCCATTTACCAAACAAGGCCAAAATTTGTATAACAGATGAACTTATAGCCAAAAAAAATTTACTAAATCTATTGAAAACCATTTCTCTAAAAAATATGCTACACATTCCTAAACTTACTTTTAACTTACTATCGATTAGTATATTATCTAGGGACTCTAATTATCATGTTATCTTTTCTAAATCCCACTGTATTTTTCAAGAACCGAGCTCGAGGAATATAATTGGCAAAGCTAAATTGATAGATGACCTCTACTTTTTTTAAGATAAAGGTTCCAAGAATAAAGGAGTTCAAAGTTTTAGTAGTATTAGTTCAACTCAGTTAAGGATCGGGTTATGCTTTGGCATTATAGACTAGGCATCATAGTTTTCCTAATATCATTTCTTGATTTATTTAAAAGCTTGGATTGCTCTAAATTACATAGCTATAAATGCAGTCTATCCAAAAGCCATAAAACTATTTACCATCAAAAAATATATTAACCCTCAAGACCATTTTATTTAATACATAGTGATGTTTGGGGTCCTTCAAGAATCAAGATCCCTTAAGGGAAATACTAGTTTGTTACCTTTATTAATAACTATAACCAATTATGTTGGGTTTACTTAATTTCCAAAAAATCTGATGATGGAAATTTTTTAAAGCCTTTTATTCAATGATTGAAGGTCTACTAAGATAACAAAGCTGCCATTTCAATTGCTCACAACCCAATTTTACATGATAGAATAAATATTTTATTAAAAAAATTGAAAGAAAGTTGATCATTGTTCCTTATATACCAATCATAGACCAAATAACCGATATACTTACCATAGGGCAACACAAGAGTCAATTTGAACTTTTAGTCAACAAGCTAGCTATGGAAGACATTTTCAAACCAACTTGAGGGTTATGTTAAATATGTGATTTAATTGTAATCAATTAAGCCAAAATTAGGGTGATTTAATTTTCTAGAATAGCTCCTATATAGTTGTCAATTACATTTATTTTCTAAGATTCTTTCCTTAGGTGGTTATATAGCTTAAATTTGTACGTTTCGTACTCCTACAAAGATATACAGCATAATTCTTACAATTCATGTTCATAGTCCTTTTACGTTCATCTCATCCAGTTTGCTCATCCTAATTAACTATAATACTAAAAACTCAACCTCAGGCATGGTCATTCCAGCCAAATCTCAATAAAAAAACTAAAAAGTCACATGCTATGTATTTCTATACCTTCTAGATTATTCTCTCTTCTTTACTATGTTCTTAATTTTTTCTTTAACAAAAAAAATCACAACAGTTCCCATGTGACTGATGATAAAGTAACGGAGAAGGAAGAATCAAAACTCAACGCAAGTTGATGCATCATACAATCCAATAAGATTTCAAGAAGGAAAAAAGAAAGGTAGGTTCAAAAGAATCTTTCTTACTCTTTAGAAGGAAAAACAAAAAAAATGTGGCACTAACCTTTGGCAGCATAGGTTTAACATACCGACCTCTATCCTCAGAAAATATGACGTTCTTTGCTCTACCAGCCTTCCCTCGGCTCCTTTGTGTTTGTTGTGCAAAGAATAGAAGTTTTTCATCCACCAAACCTCCTTCCGCATCAAAAATAAATTCTTCAGGTATTTGTTCCTGTTGCTGTTCATTCTCTCCATCATTTTCATCCTAGTTACAGCGTAGAATATTAGCATTTTGGCGAAAATGATAAAAGGTGAATCATAAATAAAAGAGTTGATGTTATGATCAAGAACAGGTAACAGATCCTAAAAAAGCGAATAGATTGAATATTTGGTACAATAAGCAAGAAAAAATAAGTAGGATAACATAAAAAACCTCTTGATCTTCCTCCTCATTTTGCTCATCGTCAGAATCTTGGTTTTGTGGGGGTGGTGGAGGTGGAGGCTGCTGGTTTTGTTGTTCAGGTGGGTTTTCGTTTATAATTGAACGAGGAAGAATGACCAGTTCAACCTGTTTAAGGGGTTATATTAGAAAAGGACTTCGACAAAAACTTCTTAGTGCCCATAATAAACAAGTTATCTCAGAAGATTCTCCCTAATGTTTCCGTCCTTCTCTCTGAAAATGTATACAGATATGTGTAAGTGTGGGCGCTTTATGTGCACATACATCTGTATGCAAAGTATTATATTGATATTAATAACATATGCATTGCTTTTTCTTCTTCCCACCATTGCCTCCACATGAATCTAAGTTGATTAATAAACTTGCAGTAACAGAAAAAGTAATTTACAGCTTTTTTCAAGTCATCCACGCTAACTTTTTCACGTCCTTCAACAGCAGCCAAACATTTTGTTACACGGGTAGCATAGAGCTCAGCTCTGTGTCCCTGTTATTCAGAGTCAGCAATTGGTGGTTCTGCAATGTCAAACCAATGATGACAAGAAAAGATGCAAAGCAACAAGTAGTACACAAGCCTCCCTACCACCTTCAATTCCAAAAGTCACCTTCTCATATATATGTCCAGAAATTGAGATATTTGACAACTATCGAATCTAATTAACTGAAACCATAACCAAGAATTTGTTATACCAAAGACTAGGTAAACATAATACTACCAGTAATATATAAGTATTAATCCAGTATTTCAATCTCTATATCGGTTTCTCATTAGATTACACTTGATAGTTGATGACAACAAAATCCGAAAGCTGCCTCACCTGTCAAAAACAGATCCTAAAATTGTTTTCATTCATTTGCTATGTCAAAGGGATAGGTTAGATGGATGTTATTGTATTTTATTTCCGTTTTACCCATCAACTTCCCTATAAAGCTAACAGCTTCTGAAAAGCATTAACAGATCAAGTAAACCAATAAATACATCACCTGGCAACCACCTCGAATGGCTTCCATTACTAAATACTTTAATTGCTCCTTACTGATTGTAACATCCTTCAAGTATTCTCTTGCCAAAATTATCTGCATTTAGAACATATTTATACAAGAACGCATGAGTATTTAGTACAAAATGTAAGTGATTACATCTAACATGACAAAGGCAAAGGCAAACAATTATCATAAAGTCCATACAGGATAAAGGCATTAGTGCACATACGAGTGAACCAGGGTGAATGATTGCAATTTTTGTGAGATATATGCATGCAGAAGGCAAATAGTGGTTTTGGATGCCCTAAAACGCATCAATGGATTTGACCTGGCTCTCCTTGAGCAATAAAATTACCAGGTCAGCTAACAGTATAGATCATAATCACAGTTACCTGAGTCTTTGCAAACTCTGTCTCTTCCTCGACCATCTTAAAAACTTCAGTACTGCATTCCTGAAATTGTGTTGCAATTCTAACAGCTGCAACACGATCTTCAAAAGTCATTGGAAGATCTGCGCTGCAAAGCAACTGTCATTGTTCTAATGGGAATAGAATGTTAAAGTCAAGGAAGGTGTTCCAAAAAGAAATTGCAGTAACCATACCTCAAATTAATTGCAATACGATCTAATAGATGTTCACGAACAGCACCCTCTTCTGGGTTATAAGTAGCAATTAGAAGGGGCTTGCAGGGGTGCTTAAAGCTAATTCCCTCTCGCTCAACTATATTAACTCCTTCAGTCAACACATTCAGAAGTAAATTGCTGACACCCTCATCCAAGAGATTAATTTCATCTACATATAGTACACCTCTATGAGCTTCAGCTAGAAGCCCAGGCTGGAAGACAGTTGTTCCGGTTTTCACAGATTCCTCCACATCAACAGATCCAATAAGTCTGTCCTCAGTGACTCCTAGTGGAATCTGAAACAGGAATTGTTGAGAGTAGTTAGTGATGCAACAACAATGTTCTCAATAACAACACTTCTTTCATTCAGCACACCTGAACAAAGGGAGATCTGATAACTTGAGTCTTCATATTACCATCAGAATGATACTCCAATCGTGCAGCTAAACCATCCTCCCATCTTAAAAAGCATTTCCAAACAAGTCATTTTATGAACAATGGAGATAACAAATCATGTTCAGTTTTTTTTTTTCAGCATATCTTTTGGACCTTGTAATATAGTAAGTGGAAAAGTATTCCGTATGTACTTTCATTCAGTATAGTCCTCAGATCAACAATCAATCCCTACAATCAAGTTAATTTTAACATTCAATCTTTATAAACATATAAATAGAATAATTCTTAATCTATAACAGTCAGTCCCTCTAAATATGTACATAGAATAATTCCTAACCTATAACACTCTCCCCCAAGCTAAGGCATAAATGTTAATTATGTACAGCTGCTTACAAAATTCAACTTGAATCTCATTTAGAGCCGTTGTAAAAAGATCTAGTTGTTCTCTAGTCTTCACATGTCCTATAGAAATCTAGTTTTGTTGCACCTTTTCATGAACAAAATGATAGTCAATTTCAACATGTTTAAATTTGATCAAGAAACACAAGATTAGAAGTTATATAAGAGCAGCTTGGTTATCACACCATAACTTTGTTGGCATTGAGATTTTGTGACCAATTTCACTCAAGAGTTGGTATATCCATATTATTTCAAACACAAATTGTGCTATCGCTATGTAATCTACTTCTACACTTGAGCGAGAAACAACATTCTATTTCTTATTTGTCCATGAGACGAGATTTCCTCCAATGAAAACATAATAAATTGCGGTGGAGTTCAGTCAATCGTGAATCTTGCCCAGTCATTATCTGAGTAGCACTCTATACAAGTGTGACCATGATTTTTCTACATTATACCTCATCCGAGGGCTCACTTCAAGTAACACAACATCTGCTCTAAAGCGGCCCAGTGATGAACAGTTAGAGCAGGCATAAATTGACTTATAATGCTAATAGAGTAAGCAATATCAAGATGAGTTATCATAATATAATTCACCTTCCCAATCAATCCCCTATACTTCTTAGGATCTTGAAATAACTCTCCATCTGTTGTGAGTTGCAGATTAGGTGTCATAGGAGCACCACATGGTTTAACCCTTAATTTTTCAGTTTTTGACAATAAATCAAGCACGTACTTTCTTTGAGATAAGAAGATAACTTTCTTATTCCTTATCACCTCAACTCCCAAGAAGTACTTTAGTAGCCCCAAATCCTTCATTTGAAACAAACTGTGAAGAAATATTTTCGTGGACGAAATTCCCATGGTGTCATTATCAATGATGACAATGTCATCTACGTACACAACAAGAACAATAATACTAAATGTCAAGTTTCTGCAGAAACTTGCTTTTACTCTTTCAAAACCGTTCAACTGTTTGACTAAAATTTTCAAACTAAGCACAAGGACTTTGTTTCAAACCATATAAAGAGCTTTGAAGGAAACATACTCTCCCTAAGTAACAAACGCAAGTGGTTGCTTCATATAAACTTTCTCCCATAAGTCTCTATGTCAAAGGGCATTTTTGATGTCCAACTAATGCAAGGGCTAGCCATGAGTAGCTACCAAAGAAATAACAAACGAACAGATGTCAATTTAGCCACAAGAGAGAAAGAATCGAAATAGTCATAAGTCTGAGCATAGTCTTTAGCAACAAGGAGGGTTTAGCTGGAACTTTAACTGCAAATACCCACTTACATCCAATAGTCATCTTTCTTGTAGGTAAAGCTACTAAATTCCAAGCTCCACTAGCATCTAGATCATTCATCACTTCCACCATTGTCGCTCGCCATCTAGGATGAGATAAGGCCTCATGAACAATTTTGGGAAGAGATACAGTATCAAGAGAGGCAATAAAAGAACATGAAGAAGATGACAAATGGCCATATGAAACAAAGATAAAATTAGGTAAGTGCATTGATGTTTACCTTTTCTAAGAGTAATCAAAAGGTCAAGAGCAATGTCTCTGGGATCTAGATGTAGAGTGATTGTAGAAAACTGAATCGTCAAACTTGCTTTCACTCATTCAAAATTGTTCAACTGGTTGACTAAAATTTCCAAACTATCAAACCATATAAAGAGCTTTGAAGGTAGCGCACTTTACTCTACTCTCCCTAAGTAACAAACGCAAGTCGTTGCTCCATATAAACTTCTTCCTATAAGTCTCTATGTCAAAAGGCATTTTTGATGTCCAATTGATGCAAGGACCAGTCATGAGTAGCTACCAGAGCAACAACAAATGAACAAATGTCAATTTAGCCAAAAGAGAGAAAATATCGAAATAGTCTACACTATAAGTATGCGCATAGCCTTTAGCAACAAGGAGGGGTTTAAGTTGAACTTTAACCACAAATACCCACTTACATCCAATAATCATCTTTCTTGTAGGTAAAATCACTAAATTCCAAGCTCCATTAGCATCTAGAGCATTCATATCTTCTACCATTGTTGCTCGTCATCTAGGATGAGATACGGCCTCATGAACAATTTTGGGAAGAGATACAGTATCAAGACAGGTAATAAAAGAACATGAAGAAGATGATAGATGGTTATATGAAACAAAGTACAAAATTAGGTAAGTGCATTGATGTTTACTGTTACGTTCCCGACTCATGGATTGTGTCACAGGGTGATTCACACAGAAATCAAAATCAAGCAAATAATCTTTGTTCTTGCCTTTACTCGAGTTCTTGCGTCGACCTATTTTGATAAGAAATTCGGCTCGTCAAAGGGAACTCGAAACCTCTTAATTCATTAGAGAGAACTCAAATCTCAATTGGGATAATTTTCTACCTTCTGTTTCTATTCCTCAATAAAGCCATAAATAGGCAACGTTTTACAAGCAATAGAAATCCTAACATATTAAGTTTCTAAAATAAGTAATGCCTATCTCG
>JAOTIZ010000201.1:16780913-16807820 GCA_027123425.1 Erythroxylum panamense | reverse complement strand
TAGTATCAAAACATAACAATCCCCATACAAGATAACTTTGATGATCTCAAGTCAAAGGATCACTTATACAATCATCACAATGAGAATTCCATAGACATACAAGTAATGTTCCAAATGGATTTCTCATATTGGGTCTGTTCAGTGAACTTGCTCTCTAGCAAGCATCCACACGTTTGTTTAAGTATCTCTATACTTTAGCCTATGAGATCGACTACTTCCTTCATAAGAAAAAACAAAACGTGTGCTAGTATTTTTACGTTCTATTAATGTCCAATCTTAATAGAACAATGACTAGGAACATTTTAGGAATAACACATAAATGCAATATAAACCTCATAATTATAATCTTAATATAATTTCATTTGCAATGTACAATTATCCTATGGACTTTGTCATATACATCTAAACATGTATAAGATAAAGAATGCCTTTTAAATAATTTGTCACTGAACTACAACCAAAGCGATTGGTTGTATGGCATAAACCAACAGTATCATACTACATATTGGGTTTCAGATTGTTAATAGCAGCAATTCTTCAAAGATGACTTAATGTAAAATAATTGATGTTAGCCTCAAAACTACCACCCAGCTATTGGTTCTTAAAATATATTCGTACCATGGGTAACTACCCCACCCCTCAGCTCCCTTCGATGAGCCTAAAACAAATAAATCACATGAGAAAGAAAGCCGCACACCAAGCTACTGGGATAGAAATAGAAAGGGAAACAAAAATTGTCGGTGGTAATTGTAAGTTAACCTACAGGCCTCTTCAGAATTTGCTCTACCTAAACAGAAAATATCACCCACTGATGAGGATAAATAGAGCAATAATCGGATTTTATACATCATTCAGAAGCCTAAGCAAGTCCTTACTCCTCAAGCTCGACTTAATCGTCACATTTTATTGTCGATTTACATCCAAACCTAGAGATAAAGCAATATAAATCCTTTTGATTAGGGTCTAAAAATCATATAATGCATTTCTTTGAATAGGAAGAGATTTCAATTAATGACAAATGACTAACTGATTATATTTATATACCCACAATTAGTGTGTTTTTGTTATTATTTAATAGTTTTATAGTATTTTTTATACTTATTTTTCTTTAAATGTATTTGTAGGTAATAATTGCCTTCATAGACCAAAATGAGAAGCACTCAAGCAAAATCGTGGCATAGATAAAATATTTGAAGTAATTTTTGAGATACACAGCTGTGTATCGTGATCTTGTAAGTCACTATAAATGTGTGGACGTTTGAAGACACCATTCCTGTACGTATGAAGTACACGCCTTGTATGTTGCTCATGTAAGATCTTGCAACCATGTAAAGTCATGAATTGAGGCATTTTTTAGATACACAGTCATTTACACGGCCGTGTATATCCCAGAAACTCCTAGTTTTTTTTACTATAAAAGGATATTATTGAAGGTTACATGAGAGAAGTGTTTTAGAGTCATATTAGAGACCAAGAAGTAGTTATGAATAGAGGACGAGGAAAACATAAAAGATTACATTATAAGATCTAACAGAGAGCAACCTTTAATCTAAATTGCAAAAAGATTTCATTAAAGACAAAAGGAGATATAGAAGATGAAATCTTTTATTTTTTTGTTCTTCTGAATAGTTAATATTACATTTTTTCTCTATTTAGAATTTAAATTGTTTAGTGCCTAGATGTGATGAACTTTGCATCGTGGTGAATAATATGATAAGTTTCTTTTATTCATTACAGCTTTACTGATTGGTTTATTGCAATTCAATTTTGTGTTTATACTCTTGAACTGATATATCTAGAATATTAGTCCAATGATTAATTTCATAAGATTGAGATTAAGAAATCCTTTTGTTTGAATATATCTACCATAGTTGGAAGAAGATCTATACTGATAAATCGTTAATTAAATATATTTTTTACCCCATATTTAAAGTATTCTTGCTTGATATTTTATACTTTTGTTGTATATTTGGTACTTAATATGTTTTAAGTGTGTTTACAGGTGATAGTTGCCTTCATGGACTCAAAGGAGAGAAATTCAGACAAAAATGACATATAAAATAGAAAATTAGCAATCTATAAGGAGTGCACGACCGTGCATTTTTGCAAACCCGTTCACTTTCACAATATTTGATGATTTCCCGTGCACTTTTGCATACCTATTGACTTTCACGATATTCGATGATTTCCACTGTGCATGTTCCTAAGAACGGTTGTGCACACAATTGTGAATAACCCAAAAACCTAGATTTTTTTTATAAAGGTGACATTTCAGAGGCAAATCAGGAGGGAGAGTGGCTAGCATTGTTCTGAGAACTTTATAAACAATTCCAGAGGTGACTTGGAGCTTAAGGAGTGGAAGACGCAGGACTTTTATCAACAAATCCATCAGAACACAATATCAGACATCTACAATATCAGAATACGCGATAGAGAACAATCAAGGAGATTTAGAATTATGATTTTGATATTTTCTATTTTGGTTTCTTTTTATATGGATATGGTTTTGTGTTCGCTAATGTGCTAAATTCTTTATTAATATCTAGGTCAGATGAACCCTAGTTGAATACTTTGACATGTTTTGATTCTTTTGTGAATGCAATTGTGGTTGTTGATTATTAAGATTTGATTATCTGTTTTTTATTATCTATTAATTTGATTTTTAGACTTTAATTTGAATTCATACGTAGTGATTGAGAAATCCTAGGTTTAAATAGATTTGCAATAATTGGAAAGGGTTTATTGCAATCTTAAAAATAGAATGACATAAATCTTCTAGATTATGGTCAAACATAATAGAGGGATTAATAATACAACAGTGCAATCCTATAAGTTTTGACCTTAGGATTAGTTGTTAGTAGACTTAAGGTCAGATACTAGCATACCTTAGGAATCTCCATAGTCCAATTAATCAACAACATATTTGTATGAAAAATAATCAATCGGTTAAGGGTTTAGGGGGATTCGAAGCCTAGGTACTAATTATCTGATGTCGATAATTAATTTAGTGTCACTAATTCTTTAATTTAAATTATGTTGCTTGTTTACTTTAATTGTTTAATTTTATTTTCAATAATTCAACCACAATCAATTTATAGGTGATGTAGTGCATCGTAACACTACTTAAAATAACTATACCTAAAACTATAACAAAGATGAGTCTAGGCCGATCCCATAGAGAGTGTGAGTAAAGCTTTTGAAATGAAATCGATGTTTAGGTTATAGGGGATGTTTAGTTGGTTTTTAAATAAGAAAATAAAACTAAACTAAACTAACAAAAACAAATTAAAGAAAAAAATATAAAAAATATGAAAAGTGGTGAGTACAATAAGGACTCGGTTGTCAGTTCAATATCGGCCTATACATAATTAAACATACTTCACTAAGTTGTTATTCTTATATCTCTCTTAGCAACTATTAATCTTAGGTTAACAATAAGCTCTGTTAAACCTGATTTTTCCTTAAGTCGTATTTAATTAAGAAGAACTTGATAATTAAACTTAGTTATCGAATAACCTAGAAGAAGCTCTTTAGATTTAATTGGATAGCCACATTACGAGTTAGGAAAACATATTAATCAAGGCAACAAACACTCAAGCTCGGGTCATTTAACCTAGGCTATGTTATCCCTAATGATTAAAAACCATTAGTTGCCACAACCTAATGATTAAAAACCATTAGTTGCCACAAATGAATCAAAAACACAATGATTACGTAGTGTATTCAATTTTAGCAATGGTTTCGTACATAAAAACAATCAAATAGAGCATTCAATCATCCTTACACAATACCTAATTCAATAAACACAAGATAATATAACCAATTTCTAAGAGAGAACGATCAACAAACACGATGGAGAGAATGCTTAACCAGGTTCTTTGGCATTGATATCACCTCCGAACCAGCATCGGAAAGCTCAACCCTCTATGGGTCTCCAAAGGAATGGAGTTTTGTCTCTTATCTTCTTCAAAACTGAGACCTCACATCTCCAAAAATGATTCCTCAAACTTTTCGTAACATTCTGTTGTCAAAACGATGTTTTCATACTAAAAAGTAGGGTTTTGGGACAACTAGTTAAATGTCACGGATGCGCATGTTGGCTCACGATTGTGCATAGCCTCCTTGAGCGCTCACGATTGTGAACCTTTGTTGCATGGGCATCACTTAATGAGTCACGCCCATGTATGTTGAGTCATGGGTGTGACAAAATGTCTCATGGCCATGACAATTTTATGCATGGACGTGAGCTGTCCTTCATGGCTTAAAGTCTTCCTTTTTTTCAAATTTATTGTTTTCTCTTGCTTTAATCCTTTTCTTCTTGTTCCATGAAAACAAGTGAGTGGGAAATAAGTCAAGCCCATGCATGTTGAGTCATGGGTGTGACAATGATAGTCATGCCCATGACAAAATTGACATGGCCATGAGATGTGTCTTAAGGCCATGACAATTTTATGCATGGCCGTGAGCTCTCCTTTATGGGTTAAACTATTCTTTTTTTTTGCAATTTTCTTATTTTTCTCTTGCTCTAATCCTTTTTCTTCTTATTCCATGAAGACAAATGAGTGGGAATCTCAAGAAAACAACTCAAACATTGTGCTTTTCACTCATTTTAGCTCTTTCGCTTTTGAATTGTTCCTAAAACCAAATATGAAGTAAAGTGAATGTCTTAAGTATTTCATATCATTAAACACTAAGTGTAATGGAATAAATGTATAATCAATTAAGCATATATCACTAGGCTAGATAATAGAATAATACTAATTACTAGTACTTATCGTCCTCATAGAATCGACCCGTACTTGCCGATACTAGCTATATAAAGAGTTGTTAGTGATGAAGGAGGAAACAAGATGACAGACTGAGTAAGAGGGGTATGATTTGGTTTTATGTAGAAAGAATAATAACTACATGCTAACAGGTAAGATTCTATTTGATGTCAAAGTAGATAAAGAAATGATGGGAGATAGAGAACCCAAAATATGCACAAGGTCATGATCTTGGTTAGAGTTTACGATTATTATAGTGTTGAAGCCAGGGATAAATAAAAGCAAACACAGACTTAGAGAGATGTGTATTTGGGTTTTACCAAACAATTTGTTATATGATGGATGATTTACAATTGGTGTAGGCATACAGTTGCAAACATATACAATACTTTGAAGCGATAAAATATTCAAAAGTATTTAACCTTTTTTTTCAATTCAATACCTAAGCTTTTAAAATTTTTAATTGAGTGATCAACTTTAACAATTTAGTTCAAAAGATTATTTTTGATTGCATAACATATCTACTAAATGTCACGTGGATGTCCATTTGTTAGTCACATAATCAAAAATAAATGTTTTAAATTGAATTGTTAAGGTTTTAAAAGGTTGGTCCCTCAATTGAAAATTTTAAAAGCTTGAGCACTGAATTAAAAAATTCCAAAAGATTGCATGAGACCAAAAGTGAAAAAGAATGACTACATTATAGAGAAGTGTGGGTCTTTTTTGACTATAAAACAATGCTTACTTTTAACAAATCTAATATATTCATAGGGAAAAAGGTGGAGAAGTATTGAATTCCTAGGTCAGCTAGAAGATGAGAGAGAGTTGTATATTATACACCTCCATCTATACATAAGGTTTGAATTTAGGTATGGAAAAAATTCCTAATGAGTTCGATGAAATTTTCAAAGATGCTAAGCACATTAGGTTTAATCTTAAAAGTTTACAACGATGTATATCTACTGTAATAATCAATGAAATGCATGTAGTAATGAAAATTTACAAATGCATTAATAGAAGCAAGGTCTAAGCATATGAATAAATAACTTGGAATAGTTTATTACAACTGATATATTAGTATTTAAGGGATAATTTTTGACATTTTCCGTAAAGAGAAGAGTCACAAATTAAATTAACATAAAAAAGATTTTGAAACATTAATATTATTGCTAATTAATATTTTATGTTGAATAAGATGAGAGTGTTAACCAAGATGTTGATGCCAAATATGAGATGAGAAAACAATTAAAACTAATGGGCTAATGTGTGATAATTAAAGAGATAAGTTAAACGTCAATCACTCATACAAGTTGTTTTAACTTTGTCCTTTCACCAAAGGTGCCCTCTTAGTCAAATCCTTCACAAAAAATGTTGGAAAAATTCAATTGAAGTGACATTTTGCTTGTAAAATTTTGAAAAAGTTATTAAGTTTATCTTTATCAATGGAGCATATAAACTATTACTAGTGTAAAGAGAGATACAAGTGACTTAATTGTTGAAGAATTGATATAAGATATCAATATTGTTACCATCATCGACTACAACATTTCATTTCTAACATAGTTTGATTGCACATTTAGGTTTTAGATATATGTAATGATATAATGTATTAAACCATACTCAACTACCATTTATTATTTTTATCATTCTTACTATCACTAGTTTGAGAAAAATCTCCTGCAATAATATTGACTTAAGGTATGGGATAGTACAAAGATAACTAATGTCGTGATTGACATGCTCTAGCACTATGCCTAAGCTTATCACACAGTTTACATATAAAAAAAGAGTGACTTTGATTTCCCTAATGAGAGGTAAACCAAAAAGGTTAGCGACAATGAAAATTAGAGTTATAGGTCAATTGTTATTAATTGAATTTTGGATGGCTGGTTTGAAATTGTTAGTCATTTAAGGTACTACTAGAATTGTAAATGCTATTATTATCAATGTTATGACTATTGTACTGGTCTTGATATCGAATTAAGTTATGGTACAATACAGTATCGCTACCAGTTATACTGAAATAGTCCCTGAATTTTTTAAAAATTTACAAAATAGTCCATTAGTATATTATATTTTATACTTTATAATTTTACATCAATCATATATACAAAAATCATAATAATAACAATTTTAAATAACAAGTTTTTTATTTTTATTAACAAAAATTTTAAGATATTTCAAATATAAATAATAATCACAATTAATATGAAAAAATGAAATCATCATACAAATATAAAATTAAGAACAATACAAAATATTTAAAATATTATATTTTCATCATATAATAAATAATAATTAAATACAATTAAGTTTTTGTGAATTAAATGTAATCAATTTTTGTCACTTTAGAAATGGCATTTTTAAAATTTTAAATTAATAAGTTTCATTTAAACAGATAAGTAAATTTATTTTAAAAACTTAATTATTGTTATTATTTTTAATTAATTTATAATTATTATTATATTACTAATTATTGTTAATGGTATCAAAATTCAAAAACTCTAATAATTGTCAGATAATTCGAAGACCCTAATTTGGCTTTAATCTCTCTTATACCACCAAGCAACAACAACATCGCCACCACAAAAATATCAACAATGGCTTTCAAAGGGTAAAGACTCTTTTTTTTCCTCCTTATCTCTTTTTATTTCGTTATCTCTCTCTTTTGATCTACTTTGAAAATTTGGTTAATCCAAGAGAAAGGCCAAAAATTGCCAAGAGTTCCTAACAAACCTTTTGATTGTTTTGATTCAAAAGACTTGTTGGCTTCCTTTTGGAAGCCATAGCCATACATCATTGCCATTCCTTGTCAGCACCTTCATCAATCACTTTACTCCATTTTTGCTTTAAGTGTTTCTCCCAAAAAATGATAACTCATACACATACCCCTCAACTACCATATACTTTTGCCAATGTACACAACTCAGATGGCAAGAGCTTCTCAAGAATGGCTTTCAAGGCCAAGTTAGGCAAATCTAGAAGAGAAGTCTTCACAGCTTCCACTTCTTCTTGCTCTCTCAGACCCAGATTCATCTTCATCTTCTTGGTTTTTTCAGATAAGTTCTTGGACTTTTTAAACTTTATGGTACCAGTCTATCTTTAGCCGCTATTTTAAATACAAGCCAGAACTAGCCAGTACAAGAGAAAATTGCAAGTACTAACTGGTACTGAAAATTGGTATCAAACTACTAAGTTTCGTACCATTTTTCTACTAGTACGATACGAATCTCAAAATTTCAATTATTATAACCAATAGGATTTCTTCCTTTTTGAACTTTGTAAATTGATCTCTTTGAAGTGAATTAAGTAGTAACCTACACTTCTTCTTTTCACTCACTATGATTTTTTAAATAATTCTTCATCAAATAATTTTTCATTGAGGTCCTCAAATGTAGTTGGTAAGTCACGAATGCTAATTATTACTACAAGTTCTTTTAATTCATTACCCAAAGCATTGAGTGTGTAGGAAGTAATTTGGGAATCATGCAACATATATCTAATAAGAGCTAAATCATGAACAAGACTTATTAGTTATATATATATTTGAAAATTTTAAATAATAATTACTAGGAATTGGGGTTAATTGTACAACTTTAACATTTATAAGAATGGACTTTTAGTATAAGGTAGGCAAGACTACTGGATGCATATGCCCTAATTTAAGGATCACTTCACTCCACAAGTCCCCACTTTACTTATATATATCGTGACTAATTTTCCTTCCTTTGAATTGTTCATCAAAGATGATAATATGGAGAGCATTCCAGTGTTAAATCAATTTATATAACTTATTTCTAACTTGTTCTAGGCTTCAATAGACACTTTGAAACTAATAATGGTGGAGACTAACTATTGAATATATTATATATTAAATATCTAGTAGCATTACTTGATCCTAATGAATCCACAAGTAATATTTTTGGTTTGATTATAGTCAAACATGGCAGAGATTTGTCCACAAACCCAAATAGTTCATATATGAGAAGAAAACTTGTTATTTGTAACTTCCAAGAGGCACAATTTTAAGCATTCTTGGCAATTTTAAAAGGAATATGATAAGTTTCATTAAAGGTTATCAAATTCCCATTAGTAGAAAAAGGTTTTTGATATATTGGTGTTGGTGAGTGAAGTTTTAGAATTGTTAATGAGGACTCCATTATGTATGGTAAAAAAGAAGAGAGCAAGAATGATTTTGGACAAAGATTATATTCTTCTTTTCCGTATTTTAGAGAATAACTTTGATATGATAAGAGAATTGACGAATTTTATGTTGATTTATTAACTATAACTGTTACCAAAAAAAGGTAGAGATGAACGAGTTCAAATTTCATTGATTGTGATTGTCACAATAGGAAAGAATCAATCTAGATAGAGGTCAACATAAATTATAGATAGTGACCGAGAATGAACTTACCATATGAAGAGAATTTAATTGTATGCTTAATCAAATATACTTTTGTTTATGCCAAATATGTTTTTGATATGTGCTTAATTGTTGATACATTTAATCCATGGCATATAGTAATTAATGCTTTAGAATGCTTAAGACACCCGCTTTGGTTCATATTTGATTTTAGGTACAATTCAAAAGCATAATAGCTAAATGAGCTGAAAGCATACTCATTAAGCCATATTCTCGAGATTTATACTTTAATGTCTTCATGGAGCAAGAAGGAAAAGGATTAGAATGAAGATGAGACAAGAAATCACCAAAGAGGATGAAGAATATTTTTGTCATGGCATGAGATGTGTGTCACAGCCATGACAAATTTGTCATAGCAATGATTGTTGTCACAGCCATGACAAGTGTGTCAAGGGCGTGAAATCCAGTGTCATAGGCGTGACATACCTTGTCATACCCATGACTCTTGCCACCTATCCATTTTTAACCTAGCTTTTTACTGTATAATGCAATATGTTAAGACGGCAGAGGGGTATCGCGGACAGAATAGGTTTTTCTTCATTCTCCTTTAGTTTTCAACAAGACAGGCGATTTCATGGTTGATTCTTAAAAATTGATGGAGAAAATAGAGGGCTAACTTCTTGACACCGATTCGAAGGTAAAATCAACACCCAGGTCATGGCTAAGCTTATCTCATCTTTGTTTAATATTGAATCTCTTGTTTAGAATTGTTATCATTGTTTGATGTTGATTGAATTGGGTTTTGTAAAGATAATCTTAATGCGTTCATTGGATCGTTTTATCACGAACCCATTGCTAGAATTTTGAATATAGTTTGTAATCGTTATATTTGATATTTTTTAGTACTTAATAATAACCTTGAATCGTTAGGAACAACGTAACTTATATTAGATAACCCGAGCATATGAGATTACTGCCTTCCGTTTTCCACTTCATAATGCAGCTGCCCAATTGAATCTAAAGAGCGTCTCCTAGGTATTTGTTAGTTAGGTTTAATAAACAAGCGTCTCTTAATTAAACACAATCGAAGGGCAAACTGGGATTAGCATAATTTATTGTTAGTCCACAATTAATAGTTCAATGAGAGGTGTGAAATCATTAAAACAATAGGATATGTTTAATTGTGTCCAGGAAGAGATTGATCTAAGAACTAGACTTTACCTGCATTCAACACTTTCATCATTTTCAATTGTTTTCTATAATTTGCTATCATTAGTTTAAGTTTATTTTGTTTTCTAAATCACATCAAATCAAAAATTCCTTTTTGTTTCCTTTACATCAATTATTTGCATTGTGAAAAATTAACTAAACATTCCCTGTAGATATGACCCTGACACCACGATTACAAATTTTTAGTTTGCATAGTTAGGTAAATTTACAATGTATTTGACATGTGCCGTCAAATTTTGGCGTCGTTGCCTGGGAATATGGTGATTTAATTTTTATTTTTGATTTTAGTGGGTGTTTTGTGTATATATTTGTTTATAATTGTTTCTTTTAGTTATTTTCTTATCTTTAAACGTTTGTTAGTGATCTTCTCATGGAGAACCTGTACAATTTGGTTCAGAGATCGAGAGGACATTGCTAAGATTAAGAAGAGAAGTAAGAACAACTTCGAAAGTAGAACCTGAACTTGAGTTCGAAGAAACAATAGCGAATCTGAGAACACTAAGGGAGTTGGCTGCACCAGACTTAACCCAAAGACCTTTATGCATTACATTTCCTAATTTTGTTGAGCATGTCACTTTTAAGCTTAAGTCTAGGTTAATACATTTGTTGCCTAATTTTCACGGTCGAGTAGGTGAGGATGCACATAAGCATCTCAAGGAACTACATACGGTGTGTTTGAGCCTGAAGCCACTAAGGGTGATAGATGAGCAAATCATGTTGAGAGCTTTTTCATTCTCACTAAAAGATGCAATGAAGGATTGGCTGTTTGATCTACCTGCTGAAAGTGTGAACACTTGGCTAGAGATGAAAAGGTTGTTTTTTTAAAAAAAAATTGCAGCATCGAAGACAACAAGTATACGGAAGGTAATCTATGGAACAAAGTAACATAATAGAGTCCGTTTATGAGTATTAGGAACACTTTAAGAAGCTATGTGCTAGTTGTCCACACCACAACATTCTAGAGCAGCTTCTCATCTAGTATTTTTACAAAGGATTGCTACCAATGGAGAGGAGTCTAGTTGATGAGGCGAGTGATGGGGCATTGTATAAGAAGACTCCCATTGAAGACAAGATTTTACTTAAGTGAATGGCTATTAATACTCAATAATTTAGCACTCACAATGATGTTTGATGTGTGAGCAAGGTAAGTGCTTCATCTATCAAACATCTTTTAGATGAGCTAACATTTTCTGTTAGACAAATTGTAGTTAGACAGACACAAGTAAAGGCATGTGGAATATATTCAAACATGAGTTATCCGAATGATGAGTGTCTGACACTATAAGAGGGAAGTATGGAATACGTGAATGTTGCGAGCGGGAACTTTCCTACCTAATACAACCCCTACTCCCAAATGTATGACGTAGGCTAGAGAGATCGTCCCAATTTAAGTTACAAAGGGAACAGGAGCATAATTACTTTCAAAATCGGCCACAAGGATCACAACAAATTCAACCAAGGCAACAAACCTCTTCTTCTAGTTCAGGTTCATCTCTAGAAGACTTTATCAAGATTTTTATTGCTAACAATCTTCAATTTCAATAAGGTATACATAAACAACTTCAATAGAGTATGAATCAATTTCAATAGGGTATACAAGAGCACCTTCAAGAGAGTGTACAACAGTTTCAGCAGAAGACAAAATCGAGCATACAAAATTTGAAAAACCAATTGGTTCAAATGGTAGTCAGGATCAACTATCTAGAATCACAAATTGGAGGAAAACTGTCATCTCAACTTGAGGTGAACCTAAAGAATGCCAGTGTTATAACTTTGAGGAGCAGAAAGGAGATTGAGGGTCCCAAGAGAACTCCACCAAGGATTGCTGATAAAGAAGAGGTTGAGGAGTCAGGAAAGGAAGAAAACCCTCACCTTGCACAAAGGTAAAGTTCAAAAGCCCTATATCATTAAAAGTAACCCTCTACCTTTTCTTAGCAAATTGGCAAGACTGAATAAGGAGGAGAAAGACAAGGATATATTAAAGACTTTCCAGAAAGTGTAAGTGGACATTCCTTTGCTAGATTTAATTAAGTAAGTACTGAGGTATGCAAAATTCCTCAAGAAATTGCGTATACATAAAAAAAAGCTGAGAGGTTATGAAAAGGTGACGATAGGTGAGAATATATCTATAGTTTTTAAGAAGAAGATACCTCCAAAATGCCAGGATCCATGAATGTTCACCATTCCTTGCAAAATTGGTATTATTGTGATTAATAGAACTATGCTGGATTTAGGATCTTTAATTAATGTTATGCCTCGTTCAATTCATGCTTCCTTAAATTTGGACACTTTGAAAGAAACATGTGTTATCGTACAATTAACTAACTGCACTAATGCTTAGCCTGATGGTGTGGTTAAGGATGTTTTGATGCAGGTGAATAAGTTAGTATTTCCTGCAGATTTTTATGTTGTTGATATGAATTATGACACTTTGTACAATCTCATACCTATCTTGTTGGGGAGACCATTTTTTAATACGGCTCAGGCTAAGATGGATGTTCATGAGGGCACCCTCATGATGGAAAGAGATTCATTTTAACATTTTTAATGTTATGAAACATCCTTATGATGATCATTATGTTTTCTTTGTTGATATGATTGATCCTTTAGTGCAAAAAATGTTTAAATTGAGATGCAAGGATCATTACAGTCTTAACTTAGTGTTGGAAGCAAAAGGCAATAATGATGTTGAAGTGGGAGAAGAGTTGGTTGAAATGGCAGCTGCTTTGGAATCATTAGGGAGCTTTCCAAAAAGGTATGATTTCTCTTTCATGCAGTTGTCCGAATCTCACCAAAAGTTGTTGTTAGAGAAGTGCTCTAAAGGCAATCACCTTTAACACTTATTGTAAAAATCGTTTTATGATTAATAAAGGCATTTTTCATTATTTTGATGTTCATATGTTTATAGATTCGGTGTTGATCTTAAATTGATTTAATGAAGTCTTTGATACAAAACATAACATGGAGGAATTCATGATGAGATGATGATAATGAGATTCCTATCATGTGTAATTATGTTAGTATCTAAACTTTTCCTAGTAATAGGATTAATGAGATGGGATATCATTAATCGAGATAAACTAGCACTTGTTATACTCCTTGATTGGATCAAGCAGTAGATCTCACAAGTTATAGACATAAGTTGTTTAGAGTTAACATATAGATGCTTACTAAGGGTAGTAAGTAGATTGGATTGACCTACTGTAAGATAATCATTTGAATGTCCTATTCCAGTGTCAATAATAGTCTTGTCATAGCAATGGTGCAAGTATCCTTTAACTTGAGGTGCTCAAGGATATCTCAGATACTGATCTTATGCTTTAACTCCATTCATCGGTGCCTTTTAAGGGTTACTCATAGGGTGGTGATTGGGTACAACTTGAGGTATTCGGAGGTAATTGAGTAGCTAATAAAGGATTCACTACTCCTGATAGAAGGAGATGATATCCACGGCCTCTTATCGGGGTCATTACTCGAAAGCCTCTGGCTAGAGTAGATATGTGTCATGAAGAGAGTTTTTATTGATACATAGAGTAATGAGACCTCAAGATAAGATCTAATATCATTTGGACTAGATGTGACGTAGTCAGTCTAGTGGGAGTTGACATGGTGAAAGGACGAATTGCATGGCAACATTGTGTATGGAAGGGTTCGTAGTCAGACCATTAACTTTTCGGTCAATTGGGAGTTATGACGTGTTGCTAGATACTACTCTTGACTTACTTGAATTAAGTATTAATTCAAGTGGCCAACATAACTGGGAACCTAATGGGTCTCACACATAGGAGATCTGAAGGATGAGTAAAATGGTATTGAATGGTGATTCAAGATATGAGAGAGTTTTTTGGCATTGTATCATAATGTGATCATGGTAAAAAACATTGCGTGGAATATATTAGAAACAAGTGTTGTTAGCTACCAATTTGATCATTAACTTCCTAAAATTTCCATTAATGCATGTTATTCATGGTCATTAATTTCCCATGACTTTCATTAATGTGTGTTATTCATGACCATTAACTTCCCATAACTCTCTATTAGTGATGGGGGTTAAGGAAGGTCGTGAAAAAAATAGAGATGATTTTTGTGCATCTTGTGTAAGACACAAGTGAAAGAAAGGTTCTTTCTTACACTTACACTCTTTTTCTCTCTAACTCTCACAAGAGTTCTTGTCTTTGCTAGTACAAAGAAAGACTTCTAGCCATCTCTTAGTGAGTTTCATCCTTCTATCTTCATGTGAACTTTCATTAAAGACGGTCTACATTAATTTTTATGGTTTATGACAACCCAACGTGGAGAAGATTAAAGAACGAAGGAGTCATCGGAAAGGTATGTAAACATCTTATATTTCATATTTTTGTTTTCTATATCTATATGTATGGTAGATCTGGTTTTTGAGGCTCCGGTTTTGTTTTCCGCTGCAGATATTTGATATATATTTTGTATGAGATGCATGATTGGAACCTTTTAGTGGTATAAGGGACATCTTGTGCCTTGTTAAATGTAGAATACATGACATATGAAAATTGTTTTCATGGTTGTGACAGCTTAGAGTCCTGCAATGTTTTGTTCAATATTAATTATAGAAAAATGGTTTTCACACTTTCCTTTCACCGGTCTGTTCATAAGATGTATGTGAATGATTAAGTGTGATTGAAAATATTTTAAAGGTGATTTAGAATTTACAAGAACATACATGAAATCTGACTTTGTGTTGGGCATGTGATGTCTATTTGCTAAACTGATGAGGTTACACATGACTTTCGAGGAATTTGATTCTAGAAAAATTATTTGAACATATTCGGGATGTGTTTATGCCTCTGTAAATTTTGTATAATTATTAAAATATTTTAATAATTTTATCAAACAATTTCCAGATCTAAACAGTTTTCCATAAATTGTAGGATTTGTTTTGTTTAATGTTTTTGTATGTTTATATTTTGGTTCCAGAATCTTAAAAATATTTTTATGTGATAAAAATGTGTTAATTTGATGTTTGATACATGCCTAAATGATTTTGCAGAAATTTGATTTCTAGACAAATTTTAGAAGTCATATTTGTCATTTTTGGTGTCTTATCGGTGTTTCGGTGATCATAATAATTTTTGGGTGATTTCTAAATTATTTTGATCATCATGAAACAACCTAGATATGCTTGGAATGATGATTTGATGTTTTGAAAATTTTGGTAAATTATAAAAATTAATTTTGAATTCATTTTAGTAGAGCAATAGATTTTTTAGTAAGACTAGAAAAATTGACATGTGTAACAAAATTGAAGTTGTTTAATTTTGGACATCAAATAATTATTCTAAGGTAAATTAATTATGAATTAATATTTGAAATTAGTAATTCATATTAATTAGATTAATATTAATTCCAAATGAAATACCATACAATAGTAATTGTTGGACCCCGAATCCAAAGCCCAACATTCGGAACCTTAAAATGTGAGTAAACATATTTCTTCAACTTTAGAACAAATTTTGGGAAACCCCAAACTGGAATCACAATTTGACTTCTTCAGAACATCTATTCCTTATTGTCTTAAGTTTCTAATGAATACCTAACTGTCATCCAGAAATGGAGCATCTTAAGGACTGAAATCAGAATTTTACTTCATCATATAATTTGTAAACCTATGTCTCTAGTTTACTGTCCATTGAAAATCATCTCAATTGGAACTCTACAATTCCATATATATTCAAAATGTCGAAGCATGTTCAATAAAATAACACCAGTTCATACTATTCCAACAGATTCCCTCACTTTCCTTCAATCAAACCTTTTTCCAATCAATTCGAATTGCTGCCAATTTTTTTGTGGAGAGATAGCACAATGTGTTAGGAATCTATTTCCTTAAGGATCACTTCGTTCAGAGGTCAGATAACAAAGATTGGGCCGAAGGAATCAAACAAGGTTTCGCCCTTAATCATATTGAGCCTGGTTCAGGACAATTTACATTAATTTCTCTCTGAATATCAGATTAAGGTATTATTTGTATGGTTCGAAAGAGAACTTCAATATCTATAACTTTTATGAAGACCTTGAAGACAAATTCTATCATTTGCAAGGTCAAAAGTGGGACCAAATAATAGGATTAGATGAAACCAGATGAAGGATCAGATGAATTGGGAAAATTATCATAACTTTCCCTAGAGATATCATATTAAGGTTTTCTTTATATGGTTAAAAATAGGATTTCAAGATCTACAAGTTTCTTGAAGACATAGAAGACAAATTCGATAATTTATAGGGTTAAAAATTGGACCAGAAGAAAGGATCAGATGAACTTAGATGAAGGAATAGACGAATTGGAAAAATGGTCATAACTTTCTCTAGACAACTCGGATTGAGGTGTTATTTAGATGATTCAAAAGAGAAATTCAAGATATACAATTTTCATGAAGACCTAGAAGACAATATCAATCATCTATAGGATCAAAAATGGGACCAAAAGAAAGAATCAGATGAACTTAGATGAAGGGGAAAATGAATTGAAAAAATGGTTATAACTTTCTCTAGAGAACTCAGATTGAGGTGTTATTTAGATGAATCGAAAGAGGACTTCAAGATCTACAAATTTCATGAAGACATTTAAGACAAATTCGATCATCTATAAGGTCAAAGATGGGACCAGACGAAAGGATCAGATGAACTTAGATAAAGGGACAGATGAATTGGAAAAATAATCATAACTTTCTTTAGAGAACTCGGATTGAGGTGTTCTTTAGATGATTTGAAAGAGGACTTCAAGATATACAACTTTTATGAAGACCTTAAAGATCGATTCTATCATCTAGAGGGCCAAATTTGGACCAAAAGATGTTCTAGTCAATATAGGACAAAGCAGATAGTCAACCTAAGAAGAAGCAGATGGTCAGCCTAAGAAAAAGCAAAGTCAACTTAAGACGAAGCAGAAGATCAACCTAAGATAAAGCAAAGTCAACTTAAGATGAAACAGAAGGTCAACCTAAGACAAAGCAGAGTCAATTTCAGACGAAGCAGAAGGTCAACCTAAAATGAAGCAAAGTCAACTTAAGACGAAGCAGAGGGTCAACCTAAGACGAAGCAGAAGGTCAACCTAAGAAAAAGTATAGTTAACTTAAGATGAAGCAAAAAGTCAACCTAAGATGAAGCAGAAGGTCAACCTAAGATGAAGCAGTGTCAACTTAAGATGAAGCAGAATACACTCCTGAGCATCTCCACTCATAATGATTATAACTTTCGACTCCGATGTCCAAAAATTTCATACTATATACTGTTGGAAAGCTAAAAGGATAAGCTACAACTTTCTAGAAGAAAACTTTGACTAATTTTGCTTCCATTAGTCTAGTTTTTCCCTTGAAGTCAGAACACGAATTTTACCCCTATGAAAGACTTGAAATTTTCACTGTACAAACTTGGAATGTCTCAACTACCAAATTGACTTCATTAATCTCTCAAATCTCAACTCATTTACCTCATCACCTTCAACTACATTTGATCAATCATAATTCCTATCTTCCTTTCCTTATATACATATATATATCTATATGTCAATAATTCATGTTCCAGAATCATCGACTCAAGTTGATAACTTCTTCACGTATATCAAATTTCAACTCACATCATCCATACATCATTCATATTTCATTAACATCAAAAGAATAAATTTCTACAAATCTTTAATGGCATTCCAAGCCACATTACATCATCGTCTCAAAATATCAAATTACAAAAGGTTCTTGAACAAACAAACTTATTGCTTTCCTGAAACTAACTCAAAATACAAAATAAGCAAATTTGGAGAAATTCCCTTAGGCTCTTGATCACTTGATCTCTTAGCTATTACCTGAAGATGGGATAAAAAGGGGGTGAGCTTAAAAGCTTGTGGGTAACAGTTTATAATGAAAAAATAAGCAAAACCTTTGAAAACATTTTACTTATCACAGAAAATTTTCATTGAGTTCATAAAACGCATGTATCTCAATTTCTCATCGTGTAGTCAAATTCACAAACCATAAATCATGAATGCATCAAACTTGTTCACATACCATAGGCACATAAGCACATCATAATCATTTGGGAGGTCTATAAACAGAACATACTACACATTTCTCATAAGGGTCCTGTGTAGCCATGAACAGAACGTACTAATGCAATCCCACATAATGGTCTTTCGTAGCCGTGAACTTATGGAAGTCCATAAAGGAGCTCCATGCCACTAGCGGGCAGGCGGGAGAAGCCTTTAGTTGAAGTACACTTGACAACAGAATGGACCAAACCAAACCCACATAACATGTATTTCATATCTTGTAAGCATATTGCCCAAATTGGCACTTTTTCGAAATTTAATTTTTCATAAACATGAGATATTTCGAAAACATGATTTCATAAACATGTTATCTTTTCAAAAATCACTTTCAAAGTATTTTCACAAATCATCACACAATTCATATAACAAAATATTGCAATTTCTCAAATCATTCAAAAGCAGTAAATGCAACACTTATGATGCAATTGAATATCATTAAAACTTCTTTGATTCAAAGAAAACATTTAGTGGCTTATTTACTCTATTATAAACATATACCTACCTTGATTTTCTTGCTTGAAGACTTGATCAAAATGTCTCTACTCTTGCTTCTCTTACCTTTCTTGATTTCTTTCTACTATAACAAAAATCCCACTCAATAGGGTTTTCAATTGAAAATCCCACAAAGTAGAATCTCTAAAATTGGTGCTAGAATACTTAAACCCATGCATTTTCTAAACTTCATGAACTAAAATCCTTCCAAAAATCCAAAAGATTCAAAATGATCTTACCTTGATTCTTCACCAAAGGAAGAGATCTTTGACTCAAATGGAAGCTCTTCTCTTCCTCTTCCTTTTTCTCTTCTTGAACCACTTCAAAATCTCTCTTAAAAGCTAAGAAATGAAGAAACCCTTGCTCAACTCTCTTCTTTTCTCTCAACCACCGAAATCTCTCTCCTTTCTCTCCTATTTTCATTTTTCCCCTTCTTAAAAATAGCAAACCAACATTTCTTCTTCCATTCCTACCCTTAATGAGTCCAAAAAGTCCATTTTATCCTTCCTTATAAGCTTAGGTTCCTTGAACCTTAAGTGTCTTACCAAAAACACCTTTGAACATTCTTATAACCTTAACACTTTAATTCAATCAATCCTATATCATATAATCTTTCTAAGATCAACATAATAATTAACTCCATAGATTTGCATAAAGACCTCATAATTAATGTAAATCATCGTTATTCATCAACAAAAAAATTTAGGGGTCAACAATGAACCTTTCAACGATCCATCTACCGAATATGTCAATATTTCATTTGGAGAGGATGATGAGGGTCAGAGATCTAAAGATGAGTCGGAGTTTGATTCTTATTTTTCCGAAGAAGAAGATGACTGTAATTTACAATTAAGTTATGATAGTGATTAATTTGTGTTTGTAATTGAATATTTTAATCAACAAATACATTATTTCCATTTAAGTATATTATGTAAAGTCTTTCATTCAAAATATTATTGAAGGAATGTTGACATGGTGACTGGTTCTGGATGGTAGTAATTCTGTCCTTTGGGAAGAATGTGGCAAAATTGTCCCAACCCAAGGAATAAACACTGCAGGAAATATCGTTGGTTCATACACTAAGAATTTTTTGCCTTCTATGGTCGATCTTCTACTTCAAGGTGTTTAGTATGATCTGGGCAATGTCTCTTTCCTTATTATGTACATCTCATTTCCTTTGTTGAAGTTATTATACATATTCACATTTAATGGTATATACTACATGTTGCTTTAAGTTTCCTTTAGTCTCAAAGAGGATATGTATGCCGATAAAGGCGAGATCGATATAAAAACTGGCAATAAAGGATTAGGGAGATCAATTTTGTGGAAAATTCATCAATTCCTTAAACCTCGTTTGCACAATCACGTATGCATTAATATCCAGTTTTGGTTCATTTAACGGTTTACTAATATCACAATTTCAAAAGTTCTTAACTGATTTTGTTTTAGGTAAATCTATTCGCCCTAGTAGTTCATCTGGAGAATTAATGTTCCATACTAAGTGTAACAGCCTAGATCACTTGCTCACAGATATTGTCCACTTTGGGCCTAACCATCAAGGTTTTGTTCCTCCTATACACTCACTCGAGAAAACGTATCTTTCAGGGTTAGGCTGACACCTAGTATCACCACCCACTCATCCAGATATTATCCTCTTTTGGCCTAGCACACTTGATCCCATCAGAACTCCGAGGTTAAATGTGCTTGGGCAAGAGTAGTTCCAAGATGGGTGACCTCCTGAGAACTTCTCGGAAAAAGCAAAACTGTGAAGGCTTGGCTGGGTTAAGGCCTAAAGCGGATAATATCTGTGAGTGGGTGATTTGGGCTCTTATAGGTGGTATCAGAGCTAGTACTCGAGCCAGTTGGACCGGCAGGAGGCTAGGCCTCCCTTGCAAGATGTGTTTTCCATGGCTTAGCGCACCAAATCCCGACAGAACTCTGAGGTTAAATGTGCTTGGGCAAGAGTAGTTCCAGGATGGGTGCCCTCTTGGGAAGTTCTCGGGAAAAGCAAAACCATGAGGGCTTGGCTGGTCCAAGGCCTAAAGTCGACAATATCTGTGAGCGGACAATAACCTCAGAGTTTTGATGGGATCCGGTGCGTTAGACCAAAAGAGGACAATATCTAGATGAGTGAGTGGTGATACTAGGTTTCAACCTAACCCTAAAAGACGCGTTCTTCTGAGCGAGTATGTAGGAGGAACAAAAACTTGATGGTTAGGCCCAAAGCGAACAATATCTATGAGCGGGTTATCTGGGATGTTACACTTATTACCTGGCACAATGAATCCTTCTGCTTAGGCCATATAAATGGTCTCCTCAAGACCACCATTAAGAAATGCGGTCTTGACATCCATTGGCCATATTTCATAATCGAAATAGGATGCTATGGCCAAAAGAATCCTGATGGACTTAAGCATGGCAACTAGAGAAAAAGTCTCCTCATAGTCTATACCCTCTTTTTAAGTATCGCCCTTAGCTACCAATCTAGCTTTAAAGGTCTCTACCTTTCCATCTAATCCTCTTTTCCTTTTATAGATCCATTTACACCCTATGGCTTTTACATCTGGTGGTAAATCTATAAGGATCCAGACTTGATCGACGTACATGGAATCTATTTTCGATTCCATTGCCTTAATCCATTTTTCTGCATCAACATCATTAGTAGCCTATGTATACATAATGGGATCCATTTCTTCTTAGTCTGAGATGGCAATAAAGCCTTCTCCTAAACCTAGATACCTATCTGGCTGTCTTACAACCCTCCTATTATGTCTAGGCACTACTTGATGTTCAGGTTGCACTTCTGATTCAACTATTGAATCTACTTTGGCATCTTGTTCTATTATATCCATATCAACTCTTGAATTGGATGAAATAACTAACTCCTTTAGTACTACTTCACTTCTTCCTTTGTGGTTTCTCACAAACTCTTCCTTTAGGAAGGTCGCATTTGTCAACACAAATACCTTCCTATCTTGAGGACTGTAAAAATAGTACCCTCGAGTTCCTTTAGGATATCCTACAAACAAAAATACTTCTGACCTTTGTTCCATCTTTGTGGATTCAAGTCTTAGAACATAGGTTAGGCAGCCCCAAGTCCTTAAATGTCGTAATGAAGGCACTCGACTAGTTCATAACTCCCAAGGTATTTTAGGCACCGATTTGGATGGAGTAAAGTTAATAAGATATGTTATCGTTTGTATGGCATATCCCCAGAACAATTTTGGAAGGCTAGCGTAGGACATCATTGATCATACCATTTCTAATAGAGTCCTATTTCTCCTCTCAGCTACATCATTCTGTTGAGGTGTTCGAGGAGCTGACAAATTGGAAACAATTCTATTGTCAATTAAATATTGTTGGAACTCTCCAGATAAGTACTCACCTCCTCGATCCGATCGAAGTTGTTTTAATTGCTTGCCTAGCTACTTTTCAGCTTCGGTTTTGAATTTTTTGAACTTTTCAAAAGATTCATTCTTTTTATGCATCAAATACAAATAGCCATGTCTTGAGTAATAATCTATAAAGGTTATGAAGTATTCATAACCTCCTCTAGCTTGTACGTTCATGGGCCTAAACACATCTATATGTACCAGGTCCAACGTAGATTCAAATCTGTTTCCTTTAGAAAGAAATGAGGCCTTGGTCATTTTTCCTTCAATACAAGATTCACAGGTGGGTAATGGATGATTATCTCAGCCCATAAGGATCCCATTGTTTACTAACCTGTCAAGTCTTTTCTGATTTATATTAAACGTTCTTAAGTACCACAAATATTTAGAATTAATGCTAGAGTCATTGGAATGTCTTGGTTTTATCAACTCTGTGGTGTTTAGTGAGCCTATCATAGGTTCTATAAAAAAACAATCCCTGTTAATTATTACATCATAAATAAAATCCTTATTCTCATATAGTGAAACAACATTTTCAAAATGTAAGGAATAACCAGATTTTATTAGACAAAAAACAGAAATCATGTTCCTTACAATCATTGGCATGTAATAAACATCCTACAAATATAACCTATAACCACTAGGAAAGTCCAAGATAACTACTCCCACTGATTCTGCTGAAACATAGGATCCATCTGCTATCTTGACTTGAAACTAGCCTTTAGGTAGTCTTTTCCTATGCTAGAACTCCTACAAAGAATTGCGAATATGGTTAGTGTCTCCTGAATCTAATATCTAGGAATCAAATAAATCTGCCACATTTCTAGCTCCTAACAAACTTAGGAAACCCATACCTTGTTTACTTTTGAGAGACTCAAGGTAGATTGGACAGTTTCTTTTATAGTGGCCCATCTCATCACAGTGGAAACATTTTCCCTTGGTGTTCTCTTTGGCCTTCTTTTTCATGGGTTGGGCCTTGACCCCTATTTGGGTCTTTTTTTCATTAGACCCTTCTTCTTTTGCTTGCCCTTACCCTCGGGCTTAGAAGAAGATGCTACATTAGCTTTTGGCCTATGAGCCTTGATATTTATTATCTCCTCTATACGCTGGAGGGTATTCATCAACTCACTCAAGCTGTAATCCTTGCTATTGAGCTCATAGTCCAACTTAAACTACTAAAAGGAAGATTTTAAGCTATTGATGATCATAAACATCTGCGTACCGGCATCCATGTCTGCCCCAAGCATCTCAGCCTCAGTGACCACAGAGATTACCTTTATCAAGTAATCCTGCTCCGGTTCACTAAGTTTTTGTTTGAGATTATGAAAAGTTTGGATAGCTTTCACTCTTGCAGACCTAGTCCTCACACCAAACATCTCATGTAGGAGATGGACCATAGCACTAACAGTTTTCATACAAGCAATTTGCTTTTGCAATATGTTGCTGACAGAAGCTAGAATATAACACTTAGTAATCTTGTCAGCATTCTACCAATGCTCATATTGTTGGACTATCTCAGGAGTTGAATCTCCACCCAGAGGTGCAGGCTCATTTTCAATTAAAACCCATGAAATACATTCATATTGAAGAACAATGTCAAGGTTACGTCTCCATTCATTAAAATTCTCTCCATTTTCCAATTTGTTATTTGTCAAGAGCAAACTGAGTGGATTCATTTTGTGTTGTGCATGTATGAAAATAGAAATTATTAAAACATGAGCATACTAGTCAATAAAATTGGAACATAGTATAAAATCATGATGCATATATGCATGATGATATATTTAACAAAACTTAAAAATAATTAAATCTTTATACGATGGTTATTTTTCTTATCTATAACAGACTAGGTAACGGTGGGTCATCTTATCCATTAAAAGAAAAACTGGAACCCTCCCACTAAAAAAACTACCAAGCATCTTCATGCTTAACTTTTAAAAAAGCGTCTTAATTTGGTCCATACATTTACCAACAGAGCTATGGTGGGCAGGTTATTGATAAAATATGTTGAGTGTTTAACCATTTGATTCATCTACTAATGGTACGTGCAAATCATGCCTCAATGGGAGGTCACATTTGCTACCAATAAATGGACTTAACCTTAAGGAAACCCAAACCATGCAAGACCTAGGATTTATGCCCTTCGGTGGGGAGTAACACTTCACCACATGCAAATAGGCCATCATTTGAAGACTGTGGACTCTCACATGAACATCCTCTCTCACTCAATCTTTTTGGGTTTTAAGTTTTAATTACCATCTTATCTAGATGCAATTTATTATCCATCCTATATTGTTTCATTATATATCTCATACATAATGAATGCAAGGTAACACTTAAGGTTGGCGATTTTCTAAATGACATGCAATCACATAATATCGCATATTATTTGCATTCATTTATCCATTCATCACATGAAATAATAAACCACATTTGATTGTCCATCCTAGAAATATAAAAATAATGACAAACCTTTTAGGCTTAAAACTCTTCGTTTACATGACCCGGCCCAATCGGTAAAAAGTGTGTAATGGCTTTCCTTTTCAACACAAAATTTGATTTTCATAAAACCAAAATTTTGTCCATAAGAAAACAAAAACCTGCACTTGTTTTTCATGAAAACCGAAACTTATGAATGCTACATAAAAATTTCAGCACTTGTAAAAAATGAAATTTTGTTACAAAAAAGTTTATACAATCAAAAATTTGTTAAAACAAAATTCTAGCACATTTGTTTTCTAATAACCGAAAAGTAGCCAAGACACCATAACCATAACCATAACCGAAACTTTACTACTTCCTTTTTTAATCCATGGCTTCTTCATCTTCATCATTACATGATTTTGTACATTACATAATCAAAGTAAACATAAAAATGAAATCAAGGAGGAAACAAGGTGATGATAGACCACCCTCCTTGCTACAAACCAAATGAAGAAATCTTATAAGGTAACTTTAGAATCTATAGACAAACAAAAGAGCAAAACATACACCATATATATTTCTATCACATTAAAATATGAAGCATACAAAAATGATTGCTAACTCATGCATCACACATATAGGAACTAAAATCATTCATAAGAAAATTGGCTCTGATACCAATTGTTGGATCAGAAAAAGAAAGCATGCCATATTTGAAGAAACGGTATATTTCAAAACTTTTTAGAAATCTAAATTGCAACAGAAGCAATATTTCCAAATCATCATGCTAATGTATACATAATATGTCATAAGGATAATAAACATAAGAACAAAATGAAGATTATATTACCGACTCCTTCGTTACAGCTTTGACTCCTCACTGTGCTATCCTATCCTTGGCAATATGTCCTCTCCTAAGTGATGTATCCTCTTCTTCTTGTTATTGTTTCCTCTTCTCGATATTTTATCCTTGATCAATCTGATCTACCACTTGTTCTTCTTGGAAAACTTGATTATCAAGATCATTTGGTGGGAAAGGAGAAGAAAAGTTTGGAGGAGAATTTTCTTAGAAGAAAGAAGACCAAGAATGAGACACTCTCATGCAATTGTTGATTCTTTCATGCAGGAAAGGAGAGAGAATGATAAAAATGTAAGAACCCCTTCTTACACACTCACACTTTTGGTTAACTACAAAGGAAAGAAGAGTTTTCCATCCAATGCATCATTTCTTCATTTAATCAATTATAAAGAAGCCATTAAATGAGATGCTTCTCATTTGTCTTTAAGATGACTATATGAAAAATCTATTAACCTAAATGGGACCTGTCAATTTCGTTTTTGATGATGAAAGAAGGAAGATGATCCATCCAATTTATATCTTTCTTCTTTAATCCAATGAATGCTAATAACTTACATGTTATCATTAAAAGATAATCATTAAACTGTTTAATGGTAAGTTCATAACTCCATTTGATAATGATAAATCATGATAAATACCATCTTTATTTAGCAATTCAATGCCAAATGTGCAGCTGCACATTTAGCCCTAATGAAAAATGAAATTGCACTTTACTTTCTTAAAATTTTGTTTTAATTTAATTAATCCAATTAATCAAATTAAACCAAAGTCTAACCCATTTCTAAATGATATTTGGGCTTATAATTAACCATTAATTAATGCAAGCCCAACATTCAATTATGGGCTTCTAAAACTTTCATTTATATTTATTTCTTAGCTTGATAACCTTCCTTAAAGCCAAGTGGGGAATCTTATTAGACTTTGATAATTCAAGCTTTAATAAACCTACAATTAATTTAATCTCATTAGAATTAATTATAGCTTATTAACTAAATGTCATTCCATTAAAGACAATTAGTTAAACTATTGAATTATTAAATATTATAAGAACACATATTTCATGTCCAATTGCAAGGAACACATATTTCATGTCCAATTGTAAACCCTATTTTGAACCTTATTATAGCCATTTGTACAACAAAGGGTAAAAAAATCGTTTTGCCCTTATGTTGATTTTTTCTTCTAGATCTCCCGTTTTACTTTATATGGTGATTAATACAAAAAATCTCATCTTGGTGTTAAGACTTGATGGGTAGCTAGTCCATCAAACTACTGGTGCCAGTTTAATCACCAAATCTCCT
>JAOTIZ010000201.1:16766608-16777513 GCA_027123425.1 Erythroxylum panamense | reverse complement strand
AAGCTTCAGAAACCCATTTATGGATTAAAGCAAGCATCCAGGAGTTGGAATATCCGATTTGATGAGACAATCAAAGAGTTTGGTTTCTCACAAAATTTGGATGAGTCGTGTGTGTGTAATAAGGTTAGTGGGAGTGCTATTGTGTTCTTTATACTGTATGTAGATGACATATTGCTAATAGGAAACGATATCTCTACTTTACAATCAGTCAAAATTTGGTTAGCTAAGAACTTTGCTGTGAAAGGCCTTGGAGAAGCAACTTATATTTTGGGGATAAGGATCTATAAAGATAGACCTAAGGGGTTGCTTGGTCATTCTCAGTCTACATACATAGACAAGATGCTAAAGAGGTTTAGCATAGAGCAGTCCAAGAGAGGTTCTTAAGCATAGAGCAGTCCAAGAGAGGTTATCTTCCCATGGTACATGGGATTACACTCTCTAATTCTATGTGTCCAAAGACACAAGATGAAAAGACTCGCATGAGTTTAATTCCTTATGCTTCGGCTATAGGATCAATCATATACGTTATATTATATACTAGACCCGATGTATCACATGCTCTAAGTGTTACGAGCAGATACCAGTTAGACCCTTGTGAGGGTCATTAGGTGGCTGTCAAGAATATTCTTAAATACTTAAGAAGAATTAAAGATGTATTCTTAGTATATGGAGAAAGTGATCTTGTGGTAAGCGGGTATACTAATGCCAGATTCCAATCCAATAAGGATGACTCTAGATCCCAGTCTGGATATGTATTCACATTGAATAATAGTCAATTGGAAAAGTTCCAAACAAGAGATAACTGTAGATTCGACGACAAAGGTGGAGTACA
This sequence comes from Erythroxylum panamense, assembly GCA_027123425.1. Taxonomy (NCBI): domain Eukaryota; kingdom Viridiplantae; phylum Streptophyta; class Magnoliopsida; order Malpighiales; family Erythroxylaceae; genus Erythroxylum; species Erythroxylum panamense. Next base: position 16,776,681 of record JAOTIZ010000201.1, on the reverse strand, counting down.
TTGCAGCTTCATAAGTGGCAAAGGAAGTGATTTGGATCACGAAGTTCATCATAGAACTTGGTGTGGTTCTGAGCATCACTAACCCAGTGTAGTTGTATTGTGACAATTAATGGGGCTATAGTGCAAGCGAAGGAACCAAGGTATCATTAGAAGTCCAAACATATACTCAAGAGCTACCATTTAATTAGAGAGATCATTAGTAGAAATGATGTCAAGATAGAGAGAGTTCTCACCGATCAAAATATAGTTGATCCATTGACTAAGCCTATTTTTTAAAAGAGTTTTGTGTCACATGTACGCCTATGGTATTAGATATCAAGGTGATTGGCTTTAGTGCAAGTGAGAATTTGTTAGAGAACTGCTCTAAAGGCAATCACCTTTAGCACTTAAGGGTAGTAAGTACAATGAATTGATATACTATGAGATAATCATATGGATATTCTATTTCAGTGTCAATGATAGTCTCATCATAGCAATAGTGTAAGTATCCTTTGACTTGAGGTGCTTAAGGATATCTCGGATACTGATCCTGTGCTTTTACTCTATTCATCGGTGCCTTTTAGGAGTTAATCATAGGGTGGTGATTGGGTATAGCTTGAGGTATTTAGAGATAATTGAGTAACTAATAAAGGATTCACCACTCCTGATAGAAGGAGATGATACCCACGGCCTCTTGTCGAGGTCATTACTCGAGAGTCTCTGGCCAGAGCAAATATGTGTCATGAAAAGAGTCTTCAATGATACATAGAGTAATGAGATCTTTAAGACAAAATCTGATATCGCTTGGACTATATGTGACGTAATCAATCTAAGGGGAGTTGACACTTTGACTATACTCTGAACCAAGTGGGGTATAGATGGTGAAATGATGAATTGCATGGCAACATTGCATATGGAAGGGTTTGTAGTCAACTCCGGTCAATTGGGGGTCATGACTTGTTCCTAGATACCGCTCTTAACTTACTTGAATTAAGTGTTAATTCAAGTGGCCAACATAATCAGAAACCTAATGGGTCACACACATAGGAGATCTGAAGGATGAGTAAAATGGTCTTGAATGGTGATTCAAGATATGAGAGAGTGTTTCAAGATTATATCGCGATGTAATCATGGTAGAAAACGTTGTATGGAATAGATTAGAAACAAGTATTTTTGGCTACCAATTTGGTCATTAACTTCCCAAAACTTCCATTAACGCATGTTATTCATGGTCATTAATTTCCCATAACTTCCATTAATGCATGTTATTCATGACCATTAACTTCCCATAACTTTCCATTAGTGATGGGGTTACGGAAGGTTAAATGGTGCAGAAAATAGAGATGATTTTTGTGCATCTTGCATAAGCATAAGTGAAAGAAAGGTTCTTTCTTACACACACCTTTTTCTCTCAAACTCTCACAAGAGTTCTTATCTTTGCTAGCACAAAGAAAGAATTGTAGTCATCTCCTAGGTTTCATCCTTCTATCTTCGTGTGATCATTGTGGTTTACGACAACCCAATGCAAAGAAGATTAAAGAACGAAGGAGATCGTTGAAAATGTATGTAAACATCTTATATTTCATGTTTTTGTTTTCTATATCTATATGCATGAGTAAATCTATTTTTGAGGTTCTGTTTTATTTTCTGCTGCATATATTTGATATATATTATGTATGAGATGCATGATTAGAACCTTACAGTTGTTACATTTTGATATGTAGGCACCTAAAGTGGAACTAAAGCCACTCCCCACACACCTTAAATATGCCTATTTGGGAGATAAGTAGACTCTCCTAGTTATCATTTCGATAGAGTTGACTTCGGATCAAGAAGAAAGGTTCGTTCGAAGTTAAGGGAGCATAAGAAGGCCATCGGATGGATGATCATAGAAATCCAAGGAATAATCCCTTCTATATGCATGCATCGTATTTTGTTGGAGGAGGAATTCAAGTCCACAAAGCAAGTTCAGCATAGGTTGAATCCTCCGATGATGGAAGTTGTGAAGAAGGAAGTGCTTAAGCTTCTCGATTTTAGGGTTATTTACCTGATCTCCAATAGTAAGTAGTAAAGTCCTGTTTAGGTGGTTCTAAAGAAGTCTGGAATCACAGTTGTGACCAATCAGGAAGGTGAGTTGGTTCCCACTCGAGTGCGAACCGAGTGGCGACTTTGTATTGATTATAGGAAATTGAACTTAGTGACTCATAAAGACCACTTTTCCCTTCCCTTTATTGATCAAATGGTTGAGAGATTGGCTGGTTATGAGAATTACTGTTTCCGAGATGGCTTTTCAAGTTATCTTCAAATACTGATCATATTAGGAGATCAAGAAAATACCACATTCATATGCCCATTCTGTACATTTGCTTACCGAAGGATGCCATTTGGATTATGCAATGCACCTATTATGTTCAAAAGATTTATGGTGAGCATTGTTCTGAGTATATTGAGAAAATCATTAAGGTATTCATGGATGATTTTAGTGTTTGTGGTTCTTCTTTTGATGAATGCCTTGAGAAGCTTGCTCTTATCTTGGAACGATGCAATGAAATGTCCGGGTATAGTTTTAGGACATGTTATACCTGCTAGGGGTATAGAGGTAGATAAGTCTAAAGTTGATCTCATTTCCTCTTTGCCTTACTCCTAAAATGTGCAGGAAGTGCATTATTTTCTTGGTCATGCAGGTTATTATCGTAAATTCATCAAGGACTTTTCAAAGATAACCTCATCGTTATGCAAGTTATTACAACAAGATGTCTACTTCAAGTTCAATGATAAGTGTAAGGAAGCCTTTAACAAACTTATGGAGCTGTTGAAATCCCCATTGGTGATTCAACCCCCAGATTAGAGCTTCCCCTTCGAGATCATGTGTGATGCAAACGACTATGCAATGGGGCGGTTATAGGACAGAGAGTAGGCAAAACTTTAGATGTCATCTATTATGCTTCGAAGACTCTCAATCCAACTCAATTAAACTATTCCACAACCTAAAAAGAACTTTTATCTATGGTTTTTACTTTAGAAAATTTTCGATCATATTTGCTTGGTGCTAAAGTAATTATTTATTTTGATCATGCAGCTTTACAATACCTACTCACGAAGAAAGACGTAAAACCAAGGATGATCAGATAGATTCTCCTCCTTTAAGAGTTTGACTTGGAGATAAGAGATAAAAAGGGGCAAAAAATGTAGTTGCCGATCACCTTAGCTGCTTGATCAAAGAAGATGACACCCCTTTGAGAGAAACATTTATAGATGAATAACTGTTTGTTGCCAATATGACACCACCATAATATGCAGATATTGTGAATTTCTTGGTTACTAACAAATTACCTGTTGGTTTGTTAATGGCTCAAAGGGATAGTTGAAGAATGAGTAAAGTACTACTTTTGGGATGAATCATATCTATGGAGGCACTGTGCTGATCAAATCATAAGGAGGTGTGTGCCTGAAAGTGAAACACCTTCAATTTTAGCCTTCTGCCACTCATATAAGTATGGAGCACACTTTGGACTAAAGAGGATAGCCCATAAACTTTTGGAGAGCGATTTCTACTGGCCCTCATTGTTCAAGGATGCATACATCTTCTGCAAGTTATATGAGAGGTGCCAATAGTTAGGTAACTTGTCCCGTAAGGATCAATTGCCACAAACTCCTATTCTTTTCTATGAAATTTTTTATGTTTGGGGTATTGACTTTATAGGACCTTTTCGTCCATCTTTTGGTTTTAATTATATATTGCTTGCAGTTGATTATGTTTCTAAATGGGCAAAAGCTAAAGCTACTAGAACTAATGATACCAAAATTGCTGTAGATTTCATTAAAGCTAACATCCTTTCTAGGTTCAGGATGCCAAAGGAAATCATTAGTGACAAGGGAACCCATTTTTCCAACAGGGTGATGGAAACACTATTAAGGAAATATCATATCATGCACAAGATTTTCATCTCTAACCATCCTTAAATCAATAGATAAGTTAAAGCGTCAAATCGAGATATCAAGGCAACTTTGGAGAAAATAGTTTAGCCATAGAAAGGACTGGAGTGTGAGGCTAGAAGATGCACAATGGGCTTACAAGATAGCCTATAAAACACCACTCAGGATGTCTCCATATAAATTGGTGTTTAGGAAGCCATGTCACATTTTGGTGGAGTTATAACACAAGGTGTATTGGGCTATAAAAAGATGCAACATGAATTTGGATGATGTGGGTGTACATAGAAAGTTGCAATTGTAAGAGTTGGAGGAGATGCAGAATGACTCATATCAAAACGCAATGATATATAAGGAGAGGACAAAGGCTTTCATGATAAGATGATTTCAACGAAAAACTTCTCGGTGGCTCAGAAAGTGCTGCTATATCACTCCAAGCTCAAATTACTCCCAGGTAAGTTGCGCTTTTGTTGGGTTGGTTTTTTTGATGTTACTCATGTCTTTCCTTTTGGTGCAGTAGAGTTACGAAGTCTAAAAACCAATAAGACATTCAAAGTGAATGGCCATCACTTGAAGTCGTATTATGAAGGCTTCCAAACGGAGGATATGGGAGTTTTGATGTTGGAAGATGCAAATGACGTCACTAGATGAGAGCAACATAGAATCGAGCCAACAATGATAAAAGGTGCTGCTTAGGAGGCAACCTAAAGAAAGTTGATTTCTGTTTATTTACATTTTTGCATTTGTTATTTTCATTAAATACTCCATTTCTTGCATTTGATGTTACAACCAGGATAATGTAAATTTTAAGTGTGGAAGTGGGATCTTAGTTTGTTTTATACATATTTTTTAGGTTAATGGTTGCTTATATGGCTTCTTAGGAGTTTTCAAGATCAAATAAACAAAATCAAATATTTTTTTCTTTTTATATTGCTTTTAAGACTGTATAATCATAATTAAAATGTGAATTGACTAGAAAAATTCATGGTAACTTTAGCATGTACTTTGGTGTTATGATTCGTCAATATGCATCATTTTTAAAAGAGTAGTAACTAGTGGTAGACAAAAGCCAGTGAGATTTTGAGCCTTATAAAATGACACATCCATATCAATCTCATTGTCTTTTGTTTATATGTAACCTTCATAATATGTACATCCTAACTTGGCGTTGATTTTATATTCAAGACCACATTTTTATCACATAAGTGAACATGAAAATGATATAGGCATTCTTTGTTTTTGCAAGCTATATTAGCCAAATAGCCTACTCATTGATATGAATCTTCCTTTGTTAAGCCCCCCTGAGCTTTATTAATCTTTCTTTTTCTGCTAACTACATTAGATGCTTTAAACTAAATCAAATGTCCTACCCAAACCTTAAAGCTGGTGGAGCATTTGTTAATTGTTGATAACTGTGGATGTGCAAAATTATAAGTGTAAGGGTGTACGTATTTATGGGATGATTAATATTGTTGGGATGTCATTTTACATTTTATCAATGAAATTACCCTGTCGATTTAGCTTCTTTCAATTTTTATTAAATAAAGAAAAAAGAGAAAAAAAATGCTTGAATAAAAGTATCAAGGAGGAAATTCATTTGTTTTGAAAATTTGTTCATTTGTTTTCTTCTTCTAAAATTGTATTGAATAAGTGAATTAAGTATGCTGCATATGAGGTAGATATTGTTTTTGAAGGATTACTCCTTATAGTTTCAATGTATTGTTATCAATGATTTTGCGAGTGATTCCTTCTAATAGATTATGCTTCACATGGTTTATGGTGTAAGAGCTTGAATTTGAGTTGACAAATATAATTGTTGCATTCATCATAACTGATGATACTCAATTTTGAATGAATATTAGCTTATGCGCTAGATTTCATTGATGTTACTTTTGCTTCACTAGCTTGATTGTTTTTATGCTACATTATCCAAAACACATCTCACCTTACCTTTACTCGCATTACAATATTAGAAAAGTCCTTTAATTCATAATTATGCATGTGACTTAATGGTGGAGAAATGAAATAGTATACAAAGTTGTAAAATGTCATGATCATGAATGGTATTTAAGTGTACCCATGGATCTAGCTTGTTTAAACATATTTTGTCCAAATCTACCTCTAGATTGCTCAGTTTTTAAAAGTGATAAATGTTGATTGATCATGAGTAAAAGCGTTGAATGTTGAATTCTTGCTATAATTTTTTAAAGTTATTCATCTTTGCTTATGATTATTTAATTTTGAAAAATATAGAAAATAAATAAATGTTTTAATTTATGACTGATTTTGACGATTTGCCCGAAGACAATTAAAAGCTAAGTATGAGACAACTTTATATATGTTTAGTTGTTAATACATTTAATCTATAATACTTAGTGATTAATGCTTTAAAATGCTTAAAACACTCACTTTAGTTCATATTTAATTTTAGGTACAATTCGAAAACATAATAGCTAAAGTGAGCTGAAAACATACTCGTTAAATCATCTTCTCAATATCCATACTCTATTATCTTCATGGAGTACAACGAAAAAGATTAAAATGAAGATCAGACAAGAAAGTACCAAGACTGATGAAGAATATCTTTGTCATGGCATGAGATGTCTGTCGCGGCCATGACAAATTTACTGTATAAGGCAATAAGTTGTGACGACAGGAACCACGAACAAAATAGGTTTTTCTTGATTCTCCTTCGATTCTTAACAAGATAGAGGCAATTTCATGGCTAATTCTTATAAATTTGATTAATCCATATATAATGTTTATACATGAATCAAATGTTAATAACATTTCATTAATAGATATAATGTTACATACCATGAATATTTCATCATTGTTTTTTTAGCTTAAGTCTACGCGAAATTTTTAAAATTAAAAATATAAATTTTTTGGAAAATTTTAGATATTAGAGTTTTTTCAGTTTCTTAAATTATAAAAGAACCTGTCTTTTATCATACTTAAAATAAACAAATAAATAAAAACAAAAACAAAGATAAAAACTAATTGACTACCAATCCATTATTACCAAGAACAATACTAAAACATTAGAACCTATATTTTTAATTTATTAAATATTTCACTTATTAAAATTTGTGCACATATAAATTTATTTTAAGGATTTATATCAACTTCAAAAAGAATTTGATAAACAATTGAAACTTTTATATTTAATTAACAATTTATAATACTAATTAATATTGCAAAAAGACAAGTTCCAGAATTAAAATATACTTTACCTTCAACGTTATAAGCTAGTTGATTATGTTTCTATAGAACTTATTCAAATCATATATGATTCCTATGATAATGTTCGAGAAAGACCGGTTTAATTAATTATTAAACCACAAACTTCATCAAACTCAAACCCAAACTTCGCCGATCTTATCAAAAGACAAATCAAATACACTTCTTTCGTAATTAACCCTTCTTCAGCATTAACGATATGATGCCCAACTTCCTAGATATTGCCTCATGAAGAACTTTTACATAGCACAGTAAACTACAAAAATAGAGCTTCAGAGCTCATTCAACTAAATAATTGAGGCCACATATAATTTTCTTGCTCTAATATTTCTCTAGTTTGATATAATAAACATCAACAGATTTTTGGTATAAATAGCCAAATTTAAAGCTTCAGCCCGATGAAACCTCATTTACAGGGCGACATAAACCTGAATAAACCGCTTTCAAAAAAAGAGGATGCTTACTTTGAGTGAACACCTCTGCATCTAACTTCTCAATGTAAGACCATATCTGCCACATGATAACAGGAAGAAAATTACCACCGAGATTCATGATAAAATTCATGAAATGAGGTTAAAAAAACTTTAAAATTCACGAAATTAGGTTACAAAAAGTTCCAAGTACCACATCACCTAATTAATTTTATAAGCTGACGATAGCAAATTAATGCACGATCATGAGCATACACATTAGACACACATGCACATTAAACTCCAGTGGCTGCTGGAGAACTACAAAATGAAGTCGTAAGGTAACAGTCCGTTGGGAAACCAGATTCACCTCAGAAGAATATTGCCTTGAGAATGCTTTGACATAGCCTAGAGTCGAAAGACACCACTGCTCCTTTTCACCTACATTATAAGCAGTACTTGCCTTCCCACCGTTTGACTGACTGCAAAAGTTTTTGCAAGAATAGAGTCAAATAAAATTTGACTTTATGACAAGATAAATGTAAAATGGGCAGTTCTTTTCACTTTTTAAATAAATTATTCAGAGGAAAAAGAAAAAGAAAAGGAGGGCACGAGTCAGGATGCCAGAAAACCTTTTCTTGGTTCTTTCATTCTCATTATCCACCTCCATTGCTGATGATTCTTCAAGATCAACTGACATTTCATCAGTTTGAATTGAATTCAATCCACGCAATGTTTGAGCATCAGATGCATCAGGCAGGCGTTCCACCAAAACTTTTGAGAAGCTCTTGTATAAAGAAAGGAACAATGTCTGGACATCACAACATTTGTAAGGACAGGAAAATGACAGCACAAGTATTTCATCAAACAGCTGCAAGCATTAATTGTCAATTTAAAGAAAATTAAAGTTTCATTTCAATTACATGCTGTCTGTTAGTGAATTGGAAAAAAGAGTTCCAATAGAATATGATACACATGAATCAAAGGTTAAACAATTTACTATAGATGATAACTTGTAGGGACAGAGAGATTCTCAAAGATAAAGAATACAAGATGGATCAGATTAGCAAGACTTCTTTCATTTCTTTATGACGTAATCCAGATATGCAAATATAACAGTCAAGAAGAGCCTGAGGTTCAAGCAAGCCAACAGAGTGACATCCACCTTTACCTCCACATCTCTTTTCACTGCATACAGAAGGCTCGTACTTATCCTTTAGTATCTAAAGTGAATATTGGATGATATGACACAAGTAGTAGTGATATTTCCAACAATTAAAGTGTGTAAAGCAGAAGGATGCTGCGGCTCATCTTGCATGATTACCTCATTTTCCTCATGGGCTCGAGCAAGAAGAGCTTCCTTGGCTTCCAAGGATTCACGAACTGATACCTCCTCTTCTTTTGTCTTTTCAGCATGTGACTTCAAGCGCTTCATTCTCACAGGATTCTCACCAAGAACAGGCGCACCATCCACCAATGTGAGCTTTGACTCGGCAGCATCCAAATCTGCCTTTGCTTTGGCTGCAGCTTCTTCAGCTGCTACAACACTTATCTTAAGAGATGATACTTCTTTCCTTAGATCACATATACGGTAATAACTCTTGCTTACAGCATTTCTAAGCACCTGCAGCAAGAGAGAGAAGTAAATAGAAACATTAAGGTCTGGTTTCCAAAATCTATAATCACATAATCCATAGTATTATTGGCATGGAAGAGAAGATCCAGGAACAGGCGACTCTGTTAGGCAGAATCCCACAACTTGTTCTCATCATGTAGTTTTAAGCCTATAGTCATATACATATAGAAAATAACGAGGAAATTTAAAGAATTTGTATAATCACAAGAAATGGGGTAGAATCAAACTACTAATGGGCTTATGAACTAAAGTTGATAGCAGTATCAATCCTTATCATGCACCATGAAAGCTGTGTGAGAAGTTAAAAACGGATCCAGCCTAAGCTGATTTTCCTCTCCGTCAGGACATAACATTTTTCTTTATAAAGGTGAACAATTAGCATCATCAAACATTAGACAAACTCCAGAAAATATAATTATCATAGCTTCTAATAGTTTTTATTGGTTATATATAACATTTTTCATTCACTTTTTATACTTCTTATCATACCAAATGGTGACTAATTGTCAACTGCATGAAGGTGTTATATCATAGCCCTACCATAGAACTTCAAACTTACAAGATATATACAATTAACCATTTCACAAGAGGTTCTCGTCTAATGCCCCACTGTTTTGAGGAATGAACTTCCCGAGTAAACTAAAAATGGTTTTGAGGAATGAACTTCCCGAGTAAACTAAAAATGGTTCCTCAAAAATTTTGCAGTTGTTCTTATTTGGGATTATCACAAGTATTTATTTGACAATAATTGGCTTCAATGACCAACACCATGCATTGTGTGATAACAACTTATAGAACTATTGCAAGACTGAGACAATAGCCAACTTATGCAAACAGTGGCGAGAGAGAGGTCGGGGGGGGGGGGGGGGGGG
>JAOTIZ010000201.1:16751107-16765437 GCA_027123425.1 Erythroxylum panamense | reverse complement strand
ATACACAGGATAAAAATACAAAAGAATCAAAATTTTATGTCACCTACAATCTATCAGTAACCAATGAAGTAACAGATACACAGGATAAAAATACAAAAGAATCAAAATTTTATGTCACCTACAATCTATCAGTAACCAATGAAGTAACAGATCCACAGGATAAAAATACAAAAGAATCAAAATTTTATGTCACCTACAATGGTCCCCAAGCAGGTATTTATGATCAATGGCATCAAGCAGCTATTCACATTACTGGAAAAAGCAGTATAATACACAAAAGTTTTGCTACCAAGGCTGAAGCAGAAAGAATATCAAACAGCATCACTTTGTCCTCAATATAAGACAACACTCGTCAGTAGTCCTCCTACACCTCCAAATATGAAGGTATTAGGCAAGGCAATTGATCCAGAATATAGATGATTATCACAAAACATCTATTAAATATCTACAAACAATTTTTTTTTAACCTTATATTAGATTTTATATCTACTTATAAGTGCTTCCCTCCAAAAATTAATAGTAGTTCTAATTAATAAATTAATAAACCTAATCAATATCGACTAAAAATTTGTTATACATTTTAAAGGTATTACCTTCCATCAACTAGATTTTGATAAATTTACTATATGAAATCAATTTTTTTATTGTTGTTAAATTTAGAATCAATTGAAGATTGATTACTAAATTTATTAGGATACATTTTAACTTATTATTTATTATACCTGCCACTTCGATGAAAATAAAAGCAAACAATAATAGATTATTGGATAGTTGAATCTTGTCATCGCCAACAAGAGATTATGTTTAATAAAGGATTGTACAAGATCATTATTTGTTTTCTGAAAATTTGTCAATCAAACTATGCCTGTAACTTTTCTTCTCTAACAATACAAATGTTTCCTTCTCAGAACATGTTACTCCTTCTCTAAATTATGAAAAGCCGTATATTCAAGGCATCACATCTTTTCTATTTCAGTAAACAAGAATTGTCGACGGTCTGTAAGTTCTTCTAACCTTCGTCATATGTTGTTCGGCATATTAAATTTTTTTAATCAATTTATCGATTAATAAAGCTGTTTTTCATATGTTGCTGTTAATGAAAAATCCCCACCGGCGTGACTCATCAAGTCACGAGCAAAGAAGGTCTCCTGAACATGTCACACCAATGGCATTTCATTTTTATGTCGTTTTATTTGCATCAACTTCTTAATAGAGTTGACAACACGTATATAGTACATCTGTCGCATTATATAATCATGATTATAATGTTGTATAAAATATATAATGGAGTTGTTTTCTACCTTTTTCATCTACTGTTATAGAAAATTCCCAATCCTCACTTAGATGAAGTTTTTAACAAAGTTGAGAATAGGAATTACATGCATCATATTATTGGATTTGACAACGAAAATAAATAAAATGTCTCTCATTATATCCTGTTAATCTTTCATTCATTGTTATTATCTTAGGTAAAATATATAATGAAATTGTTTTCTATCTTGTTCAATAAATATTACACGAAAATCCCAACCCCGTGATTTGCATGGAATTCTTAACAGAGTTGAGAACAGTAATTATGTGTCTCAAATTTTATCCTTTAATGTCATTATGTTGTGTAAAATAAATGATAAATAATTTAAATTTTTATCGCCAGATTTAACCTTTCAAATATGCCTTCTAAAATCATTTTTTTATAGGTTTTCTTATCATTGATCCTTTCATTATTCAGGTATGTTTTATTTTGTCAAATATTTTTGTATATAAAATTCTATTTTATCTACACCATTTATCAACTTTTGAATAATATGATCGTTACCTTCTTCCTTTATTTATCCATATCAATTGTTAAAGCAATATTTTAAATATACAATTTTACCCTTTTAATATACTCAGTTACGTCATATTGGCATAAAATAACTTTTTTTTCTTCTAATCCTTTATTAATCTCACACTATATGCGAACAATATTATTATGCTGACCTTTTCAAATTTTACCTTCTTTGTTAAATGTATGGTTTGTTAAATGTATCATGTTATATTCACCAATACAGTTAATATTATTGCTTCATTTTTTTTTATCATGTCAGCATTTCCAAATTTTTATAAAACATTGATTAATTTTACAAACCCTCATTCAATAATATTAATAATATATATTTATATATGTCTCATTCAATAATATTAATAATATATATTTATATTTATATATATCTTTAGTTAAAGTTACTTAAATGTTTCTAGTACTGATATTTTAATATTTACAAAATATATTAGTAGTTGATATATAAATAAGGCAGATGCTGTTGAAGAAATGATTAAGAATTTTTTAATTATTGTTAATTGTTTTTAGTTTCGTTTTACTCTTTTCTACGTTCAGAGATGAATTGAAATGCTAAGAGATGTCAAAAGTATGTTGAAACACCAGAAAATGAAAAAAATTCTTATGGCGACGTAGAGAAGCTCATGCTACAAAGAAGAGAAGTGCTACTTTGCCTTCTTTTTATCAAACAGTTGGTCATCAAACTTTCCATTTTGCCATTCATAGCGAACCTTCTGCCAATCAACTTTGTATTCATCAATCTAGTAGTCAACTAGCGCAAAATCGATTAATCGATTTTTAACATTGATCATATTAATGCAACTCATTCCTCTCTCCAAGCAAAAGAAAGTCTTCATACAACATCAACAGTTAAAGCATGTAATATCACATGTCATAATTTAGATTGCCCAACTGTATCTTCCTCTTCAATTCAACCTAGCTCAATGATGTCTATTAAAGAATAAGGTATAAATCTTATTATCTGTATTATTTCCATTTTTTATCATTACTATACAAAGTTATCAACCTTTTTCTAAATCTTTCAAGGGATAAATTGTCATCATTCTTCGTCAAAGTTAGCATCTCTACAAAATTTATCTATTGAGTGCTTACATCTTTGTCTTACTCCAAACTGTGAACATTGTCATGAAAAGAGATTTTATCTAGAAACCCCATCATTTTGCTATTCATCAAGCGAGATTTGCATTGTCACTCCTCAAATGCCATATGCTCTGAAACGATTATTTATTGGTAATGATGAAGAATATAAACATTTCAGAAAAAATGTTTGTACATATAATAACAATATGGCTTTTACTTCATATGGAGCTAAGTATGATCGAGAACTAACAAAAAATAAGAAAGGTGTTTATAAATTTCGTGTTCAAGGTCAAGTTTATCATTTTCTTAACAGTTTACTTTCAACAACTGATAAGGTATCTGGTATCTAATTCTATTTCTTTGAAACTGATGAGGAACTGAAAAGGACTCAGAGTTGTGATGAACTTCGTGAGGATACATTAAAACTAATTATGGTAATTCTGCAAGATAATCCCTATGCCAAATTCTTTAGAAGTCTCAGGGACATTCCAATGCTTGAGAATCATACAATAGTTTTGAGGTATTATCTAGACCTTGATCAACGTGTTTACAATCTTCCTAGTGTATCGATGATGAAAAGATTGATAAATGTCCTCACATCCAAGTCTATATTGACTCAAGTACAAGTTATAGAATCTAATCTTACGATGCATATTATGACATGCTTTAATTTCCTCTTTTATTTCCTCGTAGTGAATCTAGATGGCATCATGGAATTAAGCGGTTGATTTCAAAGAGAAACAAAAGCAATGTTTTAGATGAAGAATCTGATGTTAATTTCAGCTCTTCTACTGATCTATTTGAATTATTTACTATGGAAAACACAGGCAAGTTTGTCTTTTACTTTTTCATTTTTAAAATATTATTTCTTCTTACCATTTAATTTATCATATTTATTTTTTGCTATTAGTTGCCAATCAAGAATACTATGAAGACAGTATTGTTTTTGCTAGAGAATATTATTGTTATCAGCTCTAAATAAGAGAACATGATGAATCTATGTTGCTTCAAAGCTTAAGATGGCTTCAACAATTTATTGTTGGAGCTTACATAAAGATTGAAACATCTGGACTTGATTTTCATAGAAAAAGACAAAATGAGATGAGGACAGAGATACTGCAAGAGTTTTGGATAGTATTATTGTTAGTTAAACATTAGGTTCTAAAATTGACCGTCGAGTTATGCTTCCAGCTTCATTTGTCGGTGGTCTAAGGGACATGTAACGACGTTATCTTGGTGCAATGGCTCTAGTACAAAAGTATGGTAAACCAAATATTTTCCTTACCACGACTTACAACCCTATGTGGAAAGAGATTCAAGATAATCTTAAGTTTCATGAGAAGCCACAAGATAGGCCAAATTTATTGGCTAGAGTTTTCAAAGCTAAATTTGAAATTCTAAAAAATGAGCAGATAAAAAAACAAATCTTTGAAGACATAGCTGCATGTGTTTATGTTATTGAGTTTTAGAAGCGTGGATTCCCTCATGCTCATTTGTTACTGATACTTATGCTACATTCTAAATTGCTAAATCCATATTCTTACGATCATATCATATCCACTGAAATTCCAGATTCTAATCAACATTTGTGATTATATTCTTTTGTTATTAAGCATATGATTCATAGTCTTTGTGGTCTTATGAATAAAGATTTCCTTTGTATAAGAAATAGTGTGTGTAAGAACCATTATCCTAAAATTTTTTCTCCTTTTACTGTTCATGGTGAAAATAGTTTTCCATGTTATAGACGAAAAGATGATGGCTGAAAAGCCAATATTTGTAGACATGAGGTTGATAATAGATGGCTGGTTCCTTGCAATCCTTACCTCTTACTGCTAATTGATTGTCACATAGATGTTGAAATCTGTTCTACTGTGAAGCTTGTTAAGTACTTATATAAATGTGTCTTCAAGGGCCATGATCTTGTCAATTTTAACATTGTCAATCAAGAGACCATAACTGATATTGATGAAATCAGTAATTTTTAAGAAAGTCGTTGGATTTCACCTCCTGAAGCTTTTTGGCGTATATATGTATTTCAATTAGCAGAGATTAATCTATCAGTTTATATACTCCAAGTTCATTTTCCAAATCAGCAGTTTATTTCCTTTAATAGAAATGCATATCTGTTTTATTTGTTGAGAAAAATTGACTTCTCTAAAACAATGCTGACTGAATTTTTCAAGATGAATTTGACAAATAAAAAAGCAAAAAACATGAAATGTTTGTATAAAGATTTTCCAGAAGATTTTGTTTGGAATCGAAAGACAAAAACATGGTCTGAAAGAAGTCAAAAGAAAGTGATAAGAAGGTTGGTTATTGTTGACCCTAAAGAAGGAGAAAGGTATTACTTGAGGTTGTTACTCACACATGTTAAAGGAGCAACATCATTTAATAACTTGTTAATTGTTGATGGTGAAAAAAACAACCTGTTTTAAGGAGGTTGCTCTAAAGTTGGGACTGCTATTGATTTTTATATACAACAAACTATTGAGGAAGCTATTTTATTTCAAATGCCTACTTCACTTAGACTTTTATTTGCTACACTCATGTTCTATTGTTCACCGACAAACCCTAACCAGCTCTAGGAAACATTCAAAGATGATTTTTGTTCTGATTACCAACATGCTTCCTCCTCTAATGCATGTACATCTGAGGATGTTAAAAGGATGGCCCTTCAAGATATTAATAAATCTCTAGAGCAATTGGGAAAAAGCCTAAACGATTATCATTTTGTTGATTATCGCTTTGGGATTGCCTATCACAAACATGTTAGTAAAGAAATACAAAGTGAGAAGAATCCATAGGTTGATCTAGGAGACTTGTTGTTACATTCAAGTTTGAATAATGAGTAGAAATACATATTTGATTTGATTATGCATTCGGTTTTGGCTTCAAGTGGTGGAAGTTTTTTTATTGATGGTCCTGGTGGAACATGGAAGACTTTCTTGTACCGAGCTCTTCTTGCAATTTTACGGTCACAAGGTTATGTTGTAATTGTTGTTGCTACATCAAGTGTTGCAGCATCAACCCTTCCTAGTGGTAAGACAACTCACTCAAGATTTAAAATCCCACTTGATTTTTCAAAAAAGAAAGTTTGTCAATTAAGTAGAGCAGTACTGCAAAATTGATACTTGAATCTAGTCTTATCTTATGGGACAAGGCTTCCATGGCAAAATGAGAAGCCATTGACGCATTTCATGACTTACTTTAAGATATCATGGACTCCAATCAACCTTTTGGAGGAAAGATTGCTGTATTTGGTGGTGATTTTCGTTAAACTTTGCTAGTTATAGACCAAGCCACAAAATAACAACTAATTGATTCAAGTCTTTTAAATTCGCATCTCTGGCCACACATGTGTAAATTCAGAGCTATATCAAATCTAGCTTTTTGTGAATTTTTATTACGAGTAGGAGAAGGCACAGAACTAGTCAACGAGCAAGGTCAAATTTCCTTGCCAAAATAATAGGTTATTCCTTACCATAACAAGGATGAATCTCTTAATAGGTTAATTTTTTCATCCTTTATTTTATTATCGATTTTTTTCAAAAATGAAAAATACATGTTTTTAATGCACTATTGCCTTCACCAGGTTACTTCAAAACTTCTTCCCTGACCTAAGCTTGTATTCATCTGAACCATATCAGATGATAAATAGATGTGTACTGTGTCCAATAAAAGGTTATGTTAATGAAATTAATGACATGATGATCAACAAATTGTCAGGAAATCTACATTCATACACGAGTTTTAACAAAACGGTTGATCGAAGGCATCAAGCAGATTATGAAGATTTTCTCAATTCTTTAAATCCTAAAGGTCTACCTCCACATAAATTGTTACTCAAAGAAGGCTCTCCAATTATACTCCTAAGAAATTTAAATCCAACTAAGGGACTATGCAATGGGATAAGGTTGATATGTAGGCAATTAAAAGATCTGACAATTTCTGCAGAAATTGTCTTTGGACCTCACAAAGGAAAATTAATTTTTATACCTAAGATTCCTTTGCAATCTTCAGAGAATGAAAAAATGGAGTAACTTTTATCAGAACACAATTCCCTGTTCGTTTATGTTTCGAAATGACCATAAATAAATCCCAGGGTTAAACGCTTGATTATGTTGGATTTTATCTTTGTCACCCTGTATTCTCAGATGGACAACTATATGTGGCTTTGTCAAGAGCTCGGACTCCTGAATCAGTTAAAGTTCTGATTATTCTAGGAACTTTTGAGTCTTCAAAACTTGATAAACAAAAAGAAATATTGTCTTTCATGAAAATTTCCAATTAGTCAAATTATAAAGTATAAAACTATTAAAAGATATATGAATTGTTTTGTTCAAGTTTATTTAATTTCATTTCATATAAAACTTTTTGCTAATTATTTTATTTAATTTCATTTCATATATAAAAAAATTTACTGATTATTTTGTTAAATAATTTTTTAAAGGATGCAAAAGCGTTTATTGATCAAGGATATTTTACCTGGTGCTCAATCATGGTCTTGTGAAATTACTGTCTAAGAAAAACAACTTATTGTTACATCACCAGGCATGCCGTCAAAGAGACAAAAGTTTATCTTTTTTTATTCAGAGGTATGACAACTATACTTTCTTCATTAAGATCCTTCCCCATTTTTTAAAACTTTGTTATTAATTGTTTGTTTATTATTAACAAGGATCTCAAGTCGAAGCTATTATCTTTAACAATGATATCCAACGAATGAGCCATTTTCTGTAGCCATATAAGAAATATATCACTTATAACATCATTATAAAGCCAATTCCGCCTCATTATCAAACTGAAGACTTAAAAATTCAATGGATAATTACAAGTCGCACTGTTGTTGAAGCTGTAGCAGACGATGACTACACCATCCTTATGAAATTCAACTATACATTTTTTTACGGATCTTATCAACTATGTAAATGATAAGGAAAAATTAGTCGGTTAGCTCCTTTATATATTTCTTTCTAGAACCTTGATTTTTTGGTATTATATTTAATTATATTGATTTTAACATGTGATAGATATTTTGGGTGTGGTTGTTGAAGTCTTGGATTAAAAAAACAACAAAGATGGCAAAATTTCAACTATCCAAAAATTTGTTCTTGCCAACAAACAGTACGTTACAATCTCTATTATTCTCCTCGACTATTAAAACTTAAGATTGAGTTATGTTTTTGACATTTTTTGTTTTTATATTAGGCAATAAACCATTATACTATCAATGTGTAATGCTTTTGTTAATAATGAGGGCTAACAAATTGTCGAATCCTTACATACTTATCCTACAATTGTGTGCCGCAGGCTAAAAGTTAACTTTTATAATGGTAATTTTGTTTTTTGTTCATTACACTTTTACATTTTTCTTTTATTTTTGCTTCTATTTTATTCTTACTATAATTGAAGTGTTTTATGTGTTGCATTATCCACTTGGTTTGACTCTACAATTCTTATTGATCCACGAATACAAGAAGCTGCATAACTTAAAAATTGGTACAACCACATTTGTTATCTTTGCTCTAATTACAAAAAAATTATATACAAATTTTAGAATATTTTAATGCTTTTATATTTATAATTATCATTTTTTAGGGCACAAAGAAATAATAAGGAGTTCAAAAAGCTTATTAACGAATAAGCTTATCTTAGATATAATCCTGATGTATCTTCCGATTCACATCAAAAAATTACTCAGATTATCTTCTTGAAATCCACCAGTAAGGTAAATACATTTTATATTCTACTGTAAGATTTCTGCCTTACACTTGTCTATTTGATATTAATATTTCTAACAAAAATCTATCTATATATTTGCAGACAATATGAATTAAAGCTCATATTTCCTTTCAACACATTTTGTAAAAGTACTAGTTTATGGCCTAAAAAAATGCTTTCACTCGACAGCAGCTATATATGGAATTACATTCACTTGTAATTCTTGCAAGGTGAAACTCCCAACTGAACCCAGGCATTTCTTTTTCACTTTTTTACTTTCAATTTTCTACCTTTTCTTTTGATGGAGCATATTTATTGGAAAAATTTTCTTTTTCAACTTGCCAATATGTCATGGGTGTGATAAATCACACCCGTGACAACATCCAATATGTCACATGTGTGACTTGTTAAATCACACCTGTGAGAACCTTCAATATGTCACCGGAATGATTTACTATGTCATGCCCATTAGGCATTTCAAAATTTCTGATTTTACTATGTTTTTTCTCTTTTATAACAAGCTTTCATTAAATAAATCATTATATCTAAATAACATACATATTCTCATTAACTTTTGTTGCAAATGTAGATGTTGCTATGATGTTGATTTAACTAACGAAATAGGAACTATCACAGCTTCTATTTTTAGTGAACTTGGTGAAAACCTCTTGAAATTTAGTGCAATTGAAGCTATGCAATTTTACCACCAAGTTATATATTTTTTAACTTACTATAAATATATCTACATTTAATAACAACAATTATGATATGTTTATCATATGATTAATGTTTTACATTTTTACCATCCCATAATAAGAACAACAATTATGATATGTTTATCATATGATTAATGTTTTACATTTTTACCATCCCATAATAAGAGTATCAAACGTCCTCTGGAAAAGGTACACGTAGAATTGAAAACCAAAACATTTCTTCTTCATATAAAACCTGCTCACATCCACTCACCAGATGAAAGACAACAGTTCACAGTTATCTATTATCGTGAAACTGATGATAGTGAATTACAAAAGGGTTCATCTTCAATTAGAAAAGAAGATTACGTTTCAACTGATGATCCAAATAACAATGCTAACATTACACCTACATCTATTTAAGGTATTTATCATTATTTATTCAACCACTTTTTTTTCATTTTTATCTTTATCAAACTACGTGAGCTTCATTTTTTTAAATTATATTATCATTTGTTATTTATTTACTCAACATTTTTTGAAAAAATAATATTCGGTTTTATACTTTGTGGCTAAGATATTTTGGTTCTTTACATTTTTAGAAGATATTGTTGTTTCTTCTTCAACAGTAAGACAATGTCTTCATAAAAGATTCAATGACACTTAACCTCCGCTAGCCTCAAATGCAGATGTTGATGAAAATAACCAAAATCTCAAATTATCATAGACTTTTTTCATAGTTCGTCAAAAAACATAAGCACGTAACTTTTCTTTTTTTACGCTTTAATTTCCTCTTTTCTTAAACTTCAAAATTGTGTATACCTATATGGTAGTTTTTTGTTGTTAACTGAAAACCATCACTAACATTTTGTGACTTGGTTCATAACTGTGACTTTGTTGCGCCATTAACCAATTCTTTTTATTAAACTCATCCATATTCATAAAATAATTACTTCTAAATTCATACAAACTTCAACATATCAAAAGAAACCATTTTCTTTATTTATTCATTTTCTTTCTTTTGACGTCCCTTATTTTCTCTTCCATTTTAATTCCTATATCATGCATTATTTATTGCTAATTATTATTAAGTATTGTATACTAACATTAAGTATATATGTAGCTCTTCAAGACTATTAAGTCACAGCTATGATTTAAATTAATTATCTCAGTTAATTGTTATTTATTATTAGTTATTAGTTAATTTTGAATTATGTTATTATTAACTATCTAACGTTTATTAATCCTTTCATATTTTTATTTATTATATATATACACACACACACTAAGCAGGACGAATACACATTTCTTTTGATATTATTATTTAATTATTAATTTAGTTTTAATTGTGTCATTTTTATTAATGTTAATTAATAATCGGTTGTTAATTATGTCATTATACAGTTTTATAATAGACTCCTCCATTTTCTTCCAACAACTTTTAAATATATATATAAAAAGTCATGCCTGTGACTTAATAGTCACAAGTGTGACTGCCATGCACGGTTGTGACTTATCATTTTTTTCTAACTAGGCTTTTCACATCATGTACGATTATTGTTAATTAATAAATAGGCATTTTATTGTTAATCCTTTCATATTATTATTTAATTATTAGTTTAGTTATAATTGTTTTATTATTAATTAGTTATTAATTATGTATGTAGAAATTATTATTATTATTAACTATATATACATAAAAAATTTTGGTCAAACATTTTAAAAGTAAAAATGTAACTCTGATTTTAACAGTCCTCTTGATGTTAGGTACTATTTAATTATCTGCTATAAATACTTAATAGATGTATTATCATATTATAACTTACAATTTTTTAACTAATTTTCTTTTTTATGTATCTATTAACTCAACATTTCAACTTATCTCTAAAAGTCACTAAATGCCAGAGTTATACAACAAATATGATTTATCCATTTGTTTTTATTACTATATCAACTTTATATTATTTTGACCCTACAATACTATTCTATATTCGAATCATTCTCGCCTTTTTTCCTATACCACTGATGCATGAAAGTTACATAATTTAATAATATCAAATTAACCATAACATCAACTATTTTTATTTTATCTTTTGCTTAAACTACATGAAAACTATCAATTAAACATAAACATTACGATAAAACCGTGACCACAGAAACATCAAATACTACATAAACATCAAAATCTACATCCATCTAACAAACTAAAACTATTTAAAAAGCAAAAATTTTCACTTACAAATTAAACATTTCCACAAAACAAAATAATAAATTCAAAATCGCATATCTATATCCATACACATAACACTTATATTAATTGTCAGGACTCTTTTTTCTTCACCGAATCTTTTTGATTTTCTTCTCTTCTTCCTTTCTCTGCATCTCCTCTATGTCTCCAAACGTCATGAAATGAGTGAAGATTAATGCCTCTTCATCCCTCATTCACAAAATAATGTCATTAACAGTCATACAAATTTCAACATATAAAAACAAGTCAAATTAAATAAAATTAACCACAACAATACCTTAATATTAAACTACAATTGTTCTCAACCAAAACCAAAAACACTAAACCATAAAAATAGAAACACCTAAAAAACAAATTATAATAACAACAAATTATTTTCTCATTTAATAATTAAAGATGTCAAAGATAAATTCAATAAACACATTTTAAGATTTTAAAATCCATAATAATTCGTGAACAAACAATTTTTTGAATGCATAACCATAATTAACAAGTACGTTAATTGAAAGACCATTAATAAGTGTGATAGACACTCACTCCATTTTCCATTCCCTCGAGCATTCAAAGGTCACAAATATTCGTTCATTATTCATTTAATGTAAAACATTAACTATAAGCTTGCTTACTAATCCAATCTTTAATACTAAATATCTAACATAAATATTAATTCAAAGGTCTTTATTTTGGTTGTAATGGATCCAAGGTAAAGGTAGGGAAAAATATAAAACCCACCTTTAAACCATAGGACTAATTAAGCATTTAAAATGATACAAACCAATTAAATATAAAACATAAAATTTTTTCTTTTCAATTAGAAAATGAACCCTACCAATCTCCTTAACTTTTCCCTTCTCCCCTCTTTTCATTTTATTTTTTCCTTTTTTCTTTTTTCATTGCATTTTTTGCTTCACTTTCTTTTCTTTTCTTTTTTCCTTTTTCTCCTTTTTTTTTAACTTGATATGATTTGTTTTTTTCCCCATATACAACAACATAAATTCAAAAAGGAAAAAAATGTAAACAACAAATGCAAATTATTACAATCCAACCCACCCTTAACTTATAACCTAACTATATGCTATACTTCTCCCATAAGTATTCCTTGCAATCAATTATACCTTTTAAATGATCAACTTGCCCTTACAACTAATGTAATCAAAGAGATAAACAATCAAGGCCAAGGCTCATAGTTCAGGTTTTAACCAAAAAAAGGTTCAAGGGGGCTCATTAAGGATAATATCATGGTGGTTTTTTAAGTTGTCAAGATAAATCCTAAATGCCTTCATCACTTCAATGTTTGCATAAGATTATGTAATCTCGACTAGTATTTGCAAGCAAATTCTAGATTTGCTTAACCATAAAAGAATACTCTAAATGAATACTTTTAACTAGTATATAATATCTCAAGAAAGCTCAAATTCTTACCAAAAGAAGGTCGGATTCATCTATCACAACAAGCTAATGCCCTTTCAATTAAAATCCAAGACAATCAGTTTATGCATGAAAGTATATTAATTCACTCATATTATGCATTTATAATCTTCATCTAGTTCGTTTAATAATGAACATCTCTGACTATTAAACAAGAAAACAAACATGTAATGTACAAATATACACTATCAACATCATAAGAAATTAATCAAAGGGTTTAAGATGCAAACAACATTAATCAAGACAAACAATAAAACTAAAAATAATTTAATGACAAAAAATCAAAATAATAAAAAGAAAAAGATAGAAGTACAATACTAAGATGAAGGTGGATGATATCTCGAACGAGGATTTAAATTCACTAGGAAATTCCTCATCTTCGCTATGCTAGCCTCAATCTTGTCGAATCTATTATTTGTTCGCCGTTCAAATACAATTAGTTAATTAAGCAATGATTGATATTCAATAGAATTAGGTACAATGTTCCAACGAGTTGCTTCGGGTCGCAAAATGTCGCCCACTTGTGTATCTTCACCTACTTCAACGTGACTACGCTTACTACTTGAAGCGTATGCTATGTCGTCATTAACAAGAACATAACGATCACCTTGTGGCCTAAAAATCTTTACAAACACCAACGATTGCAAGTCTAAACTAGAGTTCCCTAAAACTAACTGCATAGCTATTCTCTTAGTTAGTAAACTAAGATGCTCTGCAATTTGAGTGACAAATGCTCCAACTACTATCTTTCTAGCTCTAGCTTTATCCACATCCATTAGATGTATACTTAACCACATACCAGCATTAAAATGTTTAACAAACACCATACACCACAACACAAACAATTCTACTTTAGAGACCAACCCTTGGCTATCTTCTCTACCAAATATCGTCTAAGTTAAAAACCTATGAAAATAACAAACGTTATGGTCCACTAAAGCAGACGATTTAGACCTACTTGGACAAAAACGTTTCTTAAATTAGTAATTTCATTCCAAAATTCTATAGGCTTAAATTCATCATGGTAGCCATATAAATCACTATGTGAAAATCTAAACATACTATTCAGTATATCTAAAGTAATGACATGTGGCATATTCATCATTCTAAATGTCATATTAATCACGATGCCATCTTCGTTCAAGATCAATTGTAAAGTAGTCAAAACTTCTAAAGTTAATTCAATGCATGAATTTTTTTAAAATTCAACAAATCTGTCCTATCTTATGTTATGCAACAATTCATTCACTCGGTCTGCTATTCCTAATTCAATAATAGCTCCATGATCAATAAATCTGTTCGGCATAATCTGATG
>JAOTIZ010000201.1:16654301-16670250 GCA_027123425.1 Erythroxylum panamense | reverse complement strand
CGGGCTACCTCACAGACGAGCTACACCTCAGTACTTAACCGATCGCCCCAGATCACGAGTCGTCCTAGACACGGGCCGTAACACCTCTGCATACTCCTCCGACCCTTCTCCTCGCTCAGGCTCGAGGAGTAGGGGGGCTTATGGTCGGGTCGACCGTGCAGGGCTCGGACCCAATCAAGACCACCTATGGGTCGATCGGTCCATTCCTACTTGCCACGCCAGGCCCAAGCTCGATCCACGTTCCCTACGGCCCGTCAGCATGAAAAAACTTTCCATGCAGAGATAGAACTTACGTAGCCCAGTGGTGTGAGGCGTGGGTCATGCACCCAACAAAACCCTGAGGTCACAGGTTCGACTCCCGCTGCCCCCACGGGATGCACAGCGCCCCCTACGGAATGTAGGTGTGACCAAACGGGACAAAACTCAATGGTGCGGACCCACCCAAACCAGTACTTATATAATAAAAACTGATTAAACAGTTAAGGAGATATGGATGATTGGGATAACATATTTTATCTTACGGTAACTAACATTAGTCACCTTATCATAATATTTGAATTTGCACATTAGTTATCATCATGGGCAGATAACCATCAATCATATATGCCATCATCTCTCACTCGCACATGACGAGGAAGATGTTGCATATTCCATCCTTTAACATTGTTATTGAACTTAATTATACAGACAAATGAATGGTGCGACCGCTGAGTCTATCAAAATTCAGGAGTACTACACTAGAAACCAATTAAAGCCAGCATAGAGACATCAACCCTCAAATATAGAGAACATTAATTAAGGATTCAGTATACCCCAGAACTATTTGATTATGTCAAGTAAAGTATCTTTAATCCCTCGCAGAGCATACATATACCTCCACTCTTAGTGTATTATACTTATAATTATGTCACTTTTTTAAAAGCACCATAAGTCGTCGACGAATAAGTATAGTACATGATCATAGTTCCAATATTCTTCTTTTGCCCTAATGTCAAATGGTTTTCAAATTAATAGCTTTCCCAGTAATGCTCCATAGGGTTGAATCTCTCATGACTGTCGGAAGCATACTAAAGTAGCTTAGATTAACCATTAACCTCTTGACACAATCTGAAGTCATAAGGGAATATATTACAAAACCAATGAAATGTTTTACGGACTCACATAGTGATGAAGCAAGGATTCATTCGCTTGCTTCCTTTCATGATCGCAAAGCACATGTGTATAAATGCATGTTGCGATATATCAAAAAAGATATCGTACAAATCTTAGTCAGATTGTTGTTCAAGCACCTTACTCAAGATTTTTCTATGTTCTCTAATTCAATCAAATATATTAACGATCTCACATCTGGCTTTAAAAAAAAGCATATAAGGATTATGGGTGCTCCATATGTGATCTCACTATTAGATCTCATCTTTACATCTAGCCAAGGTGACAATATAAGTGTCTCATCTTTTGCTCGCCCTCAACATCACTTAAAAGGATAATTACTTGTGTGAGGGAGTCAACTAGCTTGTTTCTATATAAAAAAAATAGATGTGTGTGTGTGTGTGTGTGTGTGTGTGTGTGCTAGCTATCTCCAATGCAATGCAAATACATAAAGATGATAAAATCAAGATATTGTTCAATAATTCAAAAGATTAAGTGTGTTTACATTTTGCATTATAAACTCAAATCCTACGTAACCCTAATGTCTTAACATGACCTAAAAATGTATCTCTCAATATAGGTTTAGTTAAAAGGTCAACAACCATTTTGTTCGTAGAAATGTGTATATAAAATCACATCTCATTGCGCCACTACTTGTTAAATAAAATTAGTCCTTAGACCAATTGTTTGGTTCTTCTATGATACTTGGGATCTTTGATAAAATCTGAACCTATTATATTATCACAATAGTCAGTGATAAGCTAAGATACTTCTTTAAACACATTAAGATCCTCAAGGAACATTTTATGTCACATTTCTTCTTGCACAACTGACGTATAAGCCACAAATTCTGCTTCCATCATGGATAAAGAAATACATGCTTATTTCTTACTCATCCAAGAAATAGTGTCATTGTTGACTAAGAAAGCATATTCAAAGGTTGATTTATGCTCATATGGATCTTTGCCCTAATCAACATCAGAATATCCAATAAGTCATAAATCCGAACCTTAATAGCACAATATTTAATCCAGAGTCCCTTATATGTAGCAAAGAATCTTTCTAACAGTTTTCCAATGATCTAAACCAGGGTTTGCTTAGAAACGACTAACTAAACTATTGCAAAACAAATGTCAGGTTGAGTGCATATCGTGGCATACATCAATTTACCTACGTCATTTTCATATGGAACATAACTCATTTTCTCCTTTTCTTCAGGAGTTTTAGGGCAGTTATTAAGACTTAAGGATTCACCTATAACCATAGCAATATTAATGGGTTTGTAATTATGCATTTGAAAATGTTCAAATAATTGTCTCAAGTAAGTCTCTTATGACAAACCAAGAAGTCTCTTAGAGTTATCGTGAAAGATTTTCACTCCAAGTACATAATTTGCTTCACCTATGTCCATCATTTCAAAATTTGAGGGCAACCACTTTTTAATGGTAACTATCAACTCCTTATGCTATCATTGACCTAACCACGTTAAGTAAAGTGTGATTCCTTCTTTCCACTACACTATTTTGTTGCAGAGTTCTTAGAATTGTTAATTGTTTCATAATTCCTTTTCTTTCACATAATTCTTTAAATTGAACAGATAGATACTTGCAGCCTCTGTCAGTTCTTAAACTTTTGATTTATCTATCTAATTGATTCTCAACCTCAGCAATATACTTTCTAAAGCAATACAATGCTTTAGATTTATGGGAGATCAAATAGACATGACCAAAGCTCATATAATCATCTGTAAATATGATAAAATAAGAATTACCATGCCTTTCCTTCACATTTAATGGTCCACAGATGTCAAAATGGATTAAATGTAAAGGAAAATTTGCCCTTTGAGCCTTTGCAAAAGGTTTTTTTGGTTAACTTTCCTACTAAACAATGATCACACATGGGCAAGTCCATTTTAGCAAGTAGACCTTCTCTAGCTATCCGTTTTATTCTGTCTTGCCCAATATGGCCCAATCTATTATGCCATATAAGTGAATCATTATTTCTAATATCAAAAGAACCAAGCAGCAAAAATGAACTATTATGAATATTAGAACTATTAATAATATCAGAAAACATAAAACAATTCATAATATAAGTTGAACCATAACAAATTGTTCCCAAAAAAATATCCAAAAAATTATTCTCAAGTATCATGTGAAAACTAAGCTTAAGCAAAGTAAGAACAGAAATTAAAGTTTGTCGAATATTTAGAGCATAAAATACATCATGGAGATATAATGGGCGACCATTTCGCATATCCAGTTTATAAAAGTTGATGCCATGCACATCAACACCAGAATCATTCCCTATGTATACTTTAATGCTACCAACTGGAATTTGACTATAATCAATGAACCCTACACGGTCCCTCGTGACATGATTAGTTGTACCTGAGTCCATAATCCACGTATAGAGAGATTCAGCAACTAACACAGTAGTCGCTACATAATAAGTAACACAAGGAATATGGTCAAGGTGTATCTCTTGTAACTTTTTTGGCTCAGTACATTCATGAGCGAAAGGCCCTATTTGACCACAATTGTAACAGTTCATCTTGCTTTTGTCCTTTTTGCTAGCTCATTTTCCCCTCTTGTGTTTGGCTTTCTTATTAGGCATATATTCATCATTTCCTTTAAAAGCAACTCCAGTTCATTTTCTCTTACGCTTGAATGCCTTACAAGAACTAGACTCAACAACCAACAAATTTGGAGGTTGGCAGCCCCTAGGCCTTCTCCCTCCAACTCTAAATGATGTACAATAGCCTAAAAGGTTTTTATGTTGTCATTATGTGTTAGATTGACCCTCATGTGCTCCCAATTATCAAGAAGTGATCGAATCACCTTTTGGATCTGCTGCTCATTGCAAAGATTTCTTCCAATTTTAACTCGCGTATGATGCTAGACATGACTCTCAAATGCTTTTTCATTGAATGATCATGATGCTTTTTGTAGCTCTCAACTTTGAGACTTAGGCCACGTAGGTGAGTTGTGGAAGTCTTTCCAAATTTCATATTCAAAGTCATCCATAAGGCATTTGTAGTTGGGTACTGGTCATACTCGCACATGAGATCATTCTCTATATTACTAAGCAACGTGATGCGAGGGGTATTACTTTTCTTTTTCCAAATATCATAAGCTTCATGATCTCGATGGCATTAAGCAGTAATATCCCCTTTAGGTTAATCCACCATAGATGTTAAGGCCTCTAGGACCTCTTGCTCCTCAAGCATATACTAAATTTTATGGTGCCATATATGTAAATTGTCACCATTAAACTTTTAACCTTTGTCAAGATCAGCTATGATTTGTTTGGAAGCCATTTAAGAAATAAATTGTAACATTTGAATAAATCTCGATTAGCACCATATATACATCAATTTTGTAGAAACAATCATATTAAATAATTATAATGAAACATAAATGAGTAAAGGAGACTTTGATACTCGCAGAATAACGTTACATCATAAAGTTTCCAATATGATTATTTAATTTTGCCTAACAAAAAAAATCATATGTTGAGCAATAAATTTTACTTAACTCAATATAATCCCACTTATATGTACATCATATTTGGCATACTAGGATGTTTTTAAAATTTTGTAACATTCAATTACAAACATGCCTTAAACAAAATTGCTAAATTAAGTAATTTTGAAAATTGCCAAGATAATCATAAATAACCAATTCTAGCAAAAAATAATCTCAAGCAAATACTCAAATATAGCAAGAAATATTTCATATGTATATTGACATTTTTTTCTTTTTCATGAAAATAAGAAATAAATAAATAAACCAATAATTAAATTTTGTCATAGGCAGAATATGACATTTAAAACTCCCACTAACTTTTCATTAGTTTCTTATGCTCAAAATTATTATTTCTATAAACACTAACGTAACAACAATAAAAATTGAGCATTACACATTAATAACAACTATCATTGTCTTTCTTTTAAAATATGTGGGGTCCACCCTTTATCAAATATTCAAGAAATAGAACATTTGACTCTAGTAACATATTTCTTATCACATATCATCATGTGGGTCCATTGGTAAAAATGAGTTTTACCAATACTCTTTAAACAGTCAAACAATCATACTTTTTAAACCAAAATTTTGATTTGTGCACGTAATATACTGTTAGAGTCATCTCAAAATCTAGTTTCCAATAACATCTATATCAATGGGTTAATTCACATCATATTATGCGAATAATGTCACAAATCAACATGTTACATATTTATGTGAAATGTTAATTTTTTTTATGTGATAGGATCAATCATATATGATAAATATAAAATTCAAACAATCATATCACAAACAACAAATAACATACATGATGTCATATTATCATACACATCATCATATTTCAACAGACATTAACGTTTTACGCTTCAAAAATATCTTGTTAACATTAATAAGGCATAGTTCACATTCTGTATATACAATTTACACATGTAATATACCATTACAATCTTTATGAATTCTACTTTCTAACAAGATCCACTTTCATATATTGACTAAAAAATAAATTTTCAAATAATTCCTTCAAATAGAATTGATTTCTTAAGTTTGGTTCACTATAGATATACATACTCAAGCTAAATATGATAAATACTTTCATTTATTCTTCGTCATGCATAAGAACTAAGGTGACCATGCACAACATATCTAGATTCACTGAGGAACATGAGAAGAATCATGATTAGGCTTTGAAACTAATGAAGATTTACATAGAAACTTACCATAAACAACAAAAGCAATAAATGGAGGATTCTTTTATGATGTTCCTGACTCATGATATGTTGAATCTACCAAAAGTTCAACTTAATTCCACATATTCAAGTGTCTTTGATTAACCAACAATGAAAGATCGTGATTATCCAATAACTTGCCACTTAGTCTTTTCAATCTTTGTTTTTTAGTTAGCCACTAAATTGTTTTTTTAAGTATGCTCTAAATGTACTTCATCATCATCATCATCACTTAGTTCGAAATCCCGCAATGAAGCAGGTCTAGGGAGGTCTGATAGTACGTTGCCTTACCCCTATATAATAGAGAGGCTGTTTCCGGTAGACTCACATGTAAATAAGATAATATAAGAATGATGCAAGTTACAGAGAAAAGTAAAAACTAGCATGGAAAATTTTTATGTAACTAAAATTACAATAAAAACATAAATAAATGAAAATACAGTTAATCGGGAAAAAACATGATGGAATCTAGATCTACGAGTACCTGGTAGGCTATAAAAGCCAACCCGTCTTGTCTCGAAATAAGTAGGGAGACCTTCCTCAGAGACCCTGACGGAATGACATCCTACTGTCTCCCCACCCCTAAGCCTTGTGTAATACTTACCCTTAGAAAAGGAAGAGAGCACATTGGGTATGACTTCCTCCGTGCTAATCTGTGCATCATGAAACATCATCACCTACCGATCTCTATACTGTTTTGTCTAACTATAGAGGTTAATCCTTTACCCTTATCCGATCACGCCAAACTTTTCTATTATTCGCGACTACCTCATTTAGGGCCAACATTGACATATCCTCCTTAATCATTTCCTGCCAGTTCTTGTAAGGCCTTCATCTTCTTCTTTTATAGTCACTAAGTGTTATTCCCTCACAGCTTCGTACCGGAGCATCAGAGGGTCTCCTATGCATATGCCCATACTACCTAAGCCTAGTCTCTCTCAACTTGTCGGTAAGGCTAGCTACCTGTAGTCTATCTCTCACCACTCGGTTCCAGACCTTATCTCTCCTGATAATGTCACACATCCACCAAAGCATACGCATTTCTGCTACCAACAATTGTCTTATATGCCTACGTTTGGTAGGCCAATACTCTACCCCATATAACATGGTTGGACGGATCACCGTTTTATAAAACTTCCCTATGAGTTTTAAAGGAATCTTTCTGTCACATAAAACCCCTTATTTACAGAGTTATAAAGGGGAGTCAATATATGAAGTTTGGGAGTGATTTAAAGAGTTATAAAGGAGATGTCCGCATCACAACTATTAGCCAGTTGAGAGTTGTGATATAGCTGAGTAACCAGGGGCATTCATGACAAAATGTTTGTCTTTACATTAAAAGGCTAGAATGACACCTCAACAAAGCTACATAAAAAGCGTAACCTAGTTGAGTAATCGACGGGCATTCATAACAAGGTATTTGACTTCACATCAAAAGATTAGGTTATCTTTAAAGAAAATTTTTTTAAATGGTGTTACAATAAATAAACCTACTAATCTTTTACAAATAGCAAGAATTTTTATGAAAAGATACTTAGTAATAATTTGCCTTTTTAATTGATCAATAATCATAAGCGCAAGCTTACATGTGCCATAGGTGTATGAATAAGGTGTTAATATTTTTATTGATATGTATATTCAAATCAATGCACTTAAACTTGAAAGGAATAAGTTAGTATGTTGACACATTTGAGTGACTAATGTTTGAGGTTAAGTTCATTTTATAAAATTTGATGCCATTATACCATTATTGTATTATTGTATGATTGTATGTTTATGTATTTATGTGTTTTGTACTGTGTTTTAAGTTTTTCTTTAGGATATGAAAAGGTTTAAGTGTGGGGATATTGATAGGTGTAGATTATCATTTGTTTTTCTAGATGTTTAGGTATGTTATTCCTTAGATGATTAGCGTATGTATAGGCTTAGTATTGTGTTATTGTTAGTGTTTGAATGTGTTTGATTGGTTTAGATTAAGAATTTAATCTTAATATTATGTTTCAAGAGGTGTTTGAAGTGTTTATGAGCGTATGGAAATAGGAAATTGAAGAATGAAGAAGATAATGGATGCATTCAAGTACAACATGATCGTTTGATGAACATGCATGGTGTCATGATTGTGATAGAGAGTAAAAAATCCTTTAGTTCAATTGTGATAGAGAGGAACAAATCCTTTAGTTCACGAAAATGTCCCATGCATGATTATGACAAATTGTCTTTCTAACTTATGAGATTTTTCAACTTCTGATGTTTTGGGCCATATTCGAAATCAAATTAAGCGAGAAAACCGTATAAACAACTTTTAAAGTCTCATTAAATATAAAAGAACAAGAAAAATACAAAAAAGGTAGTAGCCATTAGATCAAAAGAGGATTAATAAGAGACATCACGTAAAGCTCTAGAAATTCCAGATTTCCTAATCAAAACTCTTACTCTTTTCTCCTTATTTCTTTAATTGTATTTGATACTTGTTTGGATTACTATGATGTTTAACATGATTATGGGTTTCTAAATCCATATTATGGATTATTCTTGATTTGTTTTGTTGAACTTTATTCTTGGTGAATTCAATACGTTTATGAATGTTTATGATAATTGTTATGCTTATACTTGGTAATAAATTGAAAGAGTGAATCAACTTATTTGTGTTAAGGTGCACAACGAGAGTTGGTAACTTAATAGACCTGCAATTATCAAATTAATAAACAATTGAAGAGAGATCTTAATTATCCTTATTATTGCTTCTAATCTAATTGAGTAAGTTATGAATAGTTTTATGAATTGAAAGATTACAATTCTATGAGTATCGAATTCAATTAGGGTTATTTGATTAAATATAAAGAGAGGGTAATAAAAAATTTCGAATATCTATGATTGAGAATAATTGGATCAAAGAGATAAAGGGAAAACAAAACAAGTATAGAATAATTCCTAAATCTCTAACTTTGATTAAACTATTTTATTGGTAGCTCAATTATGTAATTGTTTCATAATTTAGTTATTTCAATTTCAATTATTTATTTTAATTCAAATCAATATTTAATACCTTAAGCAAAGTTCTATTCAGGTTGTTAGGTATCTATTAGTCCTCGTGGGAACAATACTTTTTATACTACAAGTTACGATCCGTATACTTATAGTATTGAAAGTTTTCATTATAAAACTTATCAACATTAACTAAATACATGATTAAATTCCTAATATAATTTTAGCAGTCATGAGATATAGCCAATATTTGTTTTTCCTTATATTTATATTTTATTATGAGTAGAATTTACCCTTGGTTAATAAAGTTGGTACTAAATTGGTGAACTAAATTTCTTATACAGAAGTTAAGTTTGAGAAGATTTCTTAATGTCAGATAGAAAAATTATAGGTCCATTATACAATTTTGCTATTAATCCTTATCGAGGATTTGGTACTAGAGTTTTAGAGATAGGTTAACATTATGTAATGATTTTTTTCCTTCAAAATTAAATGACATATTGAGTCGACGAATATCCCATAACCTTTAGCGGCATCATATAAGATGTATATTAAGATCATGATAGCAAGATGCAAAAGGTTGCATGAAGTAGAGTTGAATGGTAGTGTCCCTTGATTAAATTGTTTCACTCAATTTAGCCTACTAAAAGCATAAATATGGAATATAAATGAAGACATTTGTTATAGTATGGTAATAGTTGTCATTAGAAGAAAAATGATTTATATGATAAAGATCATAAGTATTCCTCGTTTATGAATATATGATACTAAATTTGAATTTAACATTAATATAATGTTCAAGGCATAATAAGAAATATATTATTGAGTAAAAGTAGTTGATCTAAGTTCATACAAATAGTTTGTATATGTTGAATCAAAGGAAACTTATGCTTAATATAAGTGACAAGAACACAAAGTTAGATAACTTAGAGTATCTTTTTATACCATGTTGGTTAAATCAATATGATGTGAATCATTAAGTTTTATACTAAGATATATGTATCTTTTTTATTACGATTTGTATGAAACTTATAAAGTGATGATGGTATTGAATTGTTAAATCTTATACATGTAATATGTTATATGTACTATCAATTCATAAAAGGATTTCATTAGATTATTAATGAATTTATGTGATACAGTCATATGTATTAGATAAAATATTGATTTAAAATTTTGAGAAATATAAGTAGAATTGAGCATTAAGAAAGATGAATCAATTTGATAAGATCAATGTGATGAGAATTAAATTTTTTATTATCTATAAAGAATGAGATGACCTTCACAACTAAATTCTATAATAGTATGGATTTATATAAGGAGGAAAATACAATATGAGATATTATATGAAATAATATTTATTTCTTCTATAGCTATGCTTAGTACTAATAACTTACCTTTGGTAGTTTTAATTAGATCAATTAGCAAGGATTTATATTAGATATGAACGATATGCCTTTGGCATAGTCAAAGTTAATGATTTTGAGATATTATGCTTAGTTGATGCATATATTATCCAATAAGTTTAGAATTAAATTAGATAATAGAAGGTTATAAGATATCCAAAAGGTTGGATATAATCTTACTGACCCTATTAAAAAATGTTTGTTTAAATGTATACCTATAGGAGAGTGATTATCAAGATAAGTAGCGCGAGTAAGATAAACTTGAAAGGTTCAAATCTTATAACAACACTCCAATTGGAACTAGTGTCTTTGTTAATACATATTTAAAAGGTTATGAGATCCCAAGAGGTCCTTCCTCCCACGCATATTGCTACCAAGGACCCACTCTATTTCTATGGTGTCACAGTCTCAGGTGCATAGGTTCTTTGTTCTTTTCTAAAGCCAATAAGGTTGTTAAACAGTATGGACTTTTGTTACTCCAAAACCACAACCATACCTAAGGTAATATGGTTGGTTGTGTGTTTTTGTTTTTGAAAAAATTAAATTGATTAATAATAAGAAAAGAGGAGATCAATGTTTGGAGAGCATTAACACTCTCCTACATCAAAAGCCAACAATACAAAAACAATAACATTTACAAAACACTAAGAGCCAACACAGAAAAAATGATAGAGTATAACAAACCATCAAGGTCTCTAGACACTACAATGTTTGAAGTTAAATCCCTTTAACCCACATCATTATGTAAAAGGGGTATAAAAATCCCTAATATTTCTAATGATTCTTCTTGTTTTACCCTATTAGGGTTGGAAGATTCTAGAAATCACCAACCTCGAGGGGGGACATGTAAGAATGATTCATGGAGAAGAATCTCAGATTAGGTAAATAAGACAAATTCTTCATAAACAAAATTTCCATTCTTTGTCTTCCACAATAGATTCTTACCGATGCAAAGTGATTATTTTCAACTTTCTTGTGCTTTTCCTCATAGCACTTTCTTTACCAGTCTGTCAGTTGATAGTCTCAATAATAGATGGGTTCTTAGTTAAACCAAAGCTCCATAGTGTCTTTGCCCTCTGTCACCTTGCGGTAAGTCTTCTGTCTGATGCTTTCCATTTCTTCTGAATTGTTTGTTGAGAAATCTCCTTATTACATTTGACTTTCATACTTCTCTATATTCTCCATAAGGTAGTTTGTTGAGATGAGCATTCCTTGATAGATCTTGAGGAGATTATTTGTTTTTTGACTTTAGTATAAACACGCTAAAAAAATTTGTTGTTGACTTTTATTGATATCTTAGAACCTGCGTAGGTTCCTTTCAACCCATATTTCCTTAATGCAAGTTGCAAAGGAAATTCGGCATATAATTGTTTTAAGATGGGAAGTAGTCTTGAAATTAATAAACCATTGTAGAATCCCTGTTTATTGATGTGTGCTTAAGAACCAAAGACATTTTTGTCTAATCCAAGACTAAATGTCCCTAAAGAAATGACACTCGAAGAACAAATAGTTCCTATTTTCTCATCCTAAATTACATAGGACAAAATCCTTAATTGAACTAAGAAAAGAGAGCCTATCTATTGTAATTAACTTGTTTAGGTTAGTGAGCCATAGAATGAAAGAAGAGCTAGGTAATAACTCTTTATGTCAAACCACTTTATGCTATTCCACTTTGACATATCTCCAAATCAGCCATTCTCAACAACTTTTAGTGGAAATAATCCCTTCGAATGGTTTTTTCAAATATATCTATCAAGGGATAACAGATTAGGAAGATAGTTGAGTTTTAGGAATTAAAATTCCCTTAAGAATTCCATCCATTTCCCCTCCTAATAAAAGATTTAACATAAGCGGATGAAGGTGTCTCAATAGTTGAGTGAAAATATAATTAGTGATTAATGGTCCATTTCTCATCCATGCCAATAACTAGTTGTAAGTTGGTAAATCGCAAAAAATGTAATCTTGATGGCTTAATTTTATATACTGATATGTCGCTTTCATCAACGTAACGCTTAGGAGTGGACTCTATTGTACTCTATTTTTAACCTAATGAATATATCCAGATCATTGTAGCGTTTGCGTTTCTCAATGCACGGTCGCCAACGGTTGAAATGTTTGACTAAAGGCCAACTTAATTAGTTTTATATATTTATTAACATACCCCCTTCAAGTGAAAGCCCTTTAGGTTTGAAATTTACACAGACTCATTTTACCTTGTGTTGAATAATAGATGGGTAGTATGATTTGAACTCACGACTACTTGGTAATAAAGGCATTGATACCATGTTAGAATTTACAATGAATCTACAAGCCCATACGAGCAGAAAAGTTAGAATACATATAAGTTTAAGTGAAGTTCCATCCTAAAACCAATTGGTGATAGGTGGAGTAGTATACTAAACTTATATGTTAGTCTTCTTTCTTCTCTTTCTCTAACGTGGAACAAACACCCACTCTTTATATTTCAACACCTCCTTCACGTGTGGGTCTAACACGTGACATAATCTATCATTTCGAAGTGTTAACGACTAACATAAGAACAATCTACTTTGATACCATGTTAAGTGATCGTTTCACTACAATAGTTTAGGTTGTTGTGTAAGGTTAACTTAATTGGTTTTATATATTTACTAAAATTGACTAATGCTCTTATCTCAATTGGGTTCTTTTTTTTAATTGCTCACGAGGTGTCCTAAGAGGGTCCCAACTATAGAAAGACACCTTTAAGCTATTCACTCTCAGACTAATCCCCACTTAAGCCGGGTAGGTCCCTTATAAGAGGCAATGCTCTGATTTCAAATTTTAAACTGTTGCATACATGAGGGCGGTTCGAACCTACGACCTCACTTAAGTCAGAAGCGTCCCTTACCAACTCATCTACACCCTGGATTTCAATTGAGTTCATTCATTAGCTCCAAAATACAAAATTCGGTTCACTTTGACTTTCGCAATAAAGGCTCCACTGGGACTCAGACACCGACGAAAAACCAAATATGTCTTTTGAGGCTAATGATATATCAGTTGTACAACAAATCTGATGCTGATACATTGAACAGAAGTACAATTAAGGGGTTGCAAGGCCAGTATCCGTAATTGACGTGACCTAAATTATAAATAAGATTTTTTCAATTACACTTAAACAAACATTGGGCGACTGTAAAATTGAATGCATGCATATTGCGTATCTTGGTTTAATTGCAAGTCCCTCCAGTTATAACAATTTCAGCGATTGGGTAGATAGTGGAAACTCATATTTTGCGTGAGCTTGGTTATGCTTCTTCTACGGTTCCTAAGCTATGGTGCGGTTCCATTATTTAGTATCTCACTGTTATGCCTATTTTTCACTCAGCTGACAATTGGCACAGGTGCCATTTATTCGCATGTCCGTCCTTTCGCTTTCCCAAAGTTCATGAAAAGTAAGTCATATAGGTTTGGGGTTTTGAGACTACACTGCATAACACATACATAAAGACACCAAAATAAGTGCGCTTGATTTGGTTAGCAGTCCTGTTTCAGACAAGAATCACTCTTAGGAAATAGTACCACGAAACAAATGCATCTAAATTTGGAAAATCATTAGCTCTGTCTTTTGGGTAATACACTTGGCATTAGCTTGCTTTTTATGTATATCTTATTTGCTTGCTCAACTGTGTAATGTGTTGTTTCGTACATTCTCATGCTTTGATATTAGATCCAACCAAAACTAATTCAGTCTGTCCATCTCAATGCTCTTATCATGACGTTAATTAGAAGTTCTATTTATGAAACATTGCCAATGCAGGGAATTGGAACTTAGACCATGAGGCTGTTGCTTGGAACATAATGTGGGCAATCTATTTATAACATGCAAATGTAACTTAATAAAAAAAAGAATAAGGGAGAGAGACCCGAGAAGGAAATGTGGGGTGAGAGCTCCGTGAATTTAGGTTCTATTAACGTTTGTTGCTTCTTGCATGACCTCGAGCACCGTGCTCTGTACGCTCTCTCTTCTTCTTCCTCATGTCACGTGCAGACGGGCTCTTTTACGGTCTTTCCCATTTAATTAATCACCGACCATTGCCTTCTTCGACAAGACAAGCCAAGCGACTGAGATTTGAGGACCCAGTCAGAGGAAGTGTGCCGCTTTTCTCAACAGGAAAGCGGCGCTGAAAACTCAAAAAGTGTGTATATATATATAGAGTTATAAATATATATATATGGATGGGTATGCTGGAGAGGGAGAGTGTGTATTCCACGCGCTAATTGAAGACGTATAGGTAAGTCAGTCTCTACTCTCTAGTGTAAGACAGCCAAGGTGTAATGAATTATGTGTTGGCGACGCACATGCGAGGCTTTCTTATTGCCTCGAGCCCTGTGCTGTGTGTCTTACTCATGCTTTCCTCTGTCTTGCACTACCT
This sequence comes from Erythroxylum panamense, assembly GCA_027123425.1. Classification (NCBI taxonomy): domain Eukaryota; kingdom Viridiplantae; phylum Streptophyta; class Magnoliopsida; order Malpighiales; family Erythroxylaceae; genus Erythroxylum; species Erythroxylum panamense. The sequence goes on along the minus strand of JAOTIZ010000201.1, from coordinate 16,655,560 downwards.
CTTCTTTTGACCTTTTCCTTTTCCTTGATTGAAAAATTAATGATATTTTACATTTCTTGAAAGTTATGTAGGCAGGGTATGGTATGTGCCTGTGAGGGTCTGTCTCTTCAGATTTGGTACTAATTTTAAGATCCATGTCTCCTTGTGTGCGTCTTCCAACTTTTCCTTCTAATAATTTTGTTGGTCTTGGTACTGATTTTAAGATCCATTTCTCCTTATGTGCGTCTTCCTACTTTTCCTTCTAATAATTTTGTTGGTCTTCCAAACAAGTGAAGGATCATGTTCGTGCTGAAGTCAACAAGTCTGGGAGCTTTGTTTGGGCTTTCTACTATCTTCATATGAAATGGTAATCAATAGTTACGACACATCCCACGGCAGTAGGACCGATACCTGTTGGGCTAAGCAATTTACTGCCAACTAACAAACGTCCAGTCGCAGTTTGGCACCACAGCCTTTGTCTGATTGATCACTCACTCTTTTCAAAATTGGGTGATAAATATTAATTAATTTTATTCATTCATATGTTATGTTTGTTAGGAGACAAGAAAAATTCGATAAAAAACACAACTTAATTTCAGTAACAAAGCACTCTAATAAAATGTGATCAAATAACATTCGTGAGAATAAAAACTCTTTTGGAGCAGAGAGAAATATCACAGTCAAATTAATAAACAAATCCACTAATAATAAATAAAGGTTTACAAGATTTGATATCTCATCCCATAACAACAAATTATCTTATAAAGATTCAAGATTCAACTCAAGGTTGATGTATAAATCAACAAACTAACTACCTAATCCTAAAATCAAACAAATAAGGATGAGAATAAGAAGGTATTTGTTCTCTCTCTGTTTTATTTCCCTTTTTGACATTTTTGTGCCTTCCAATAAACAATCCTAAATCTTCTTCTCTTTTATATATCGAATTAGGTTTTTTGCAATATACACAGTCACCTACATGGCCGCGTAAGTGACTATGTATCTGTAACATCCCGTTACTGCTATCAAGGGTATTATGGTATTTTGGGACAGACTGATAGGATTGCACTGCATCCATTGACTGAGCATGTTACTGGCCTCTATTTATAGAGGAACAGACTTACTGCATATGCATTCATTCATAGGTACATGCATTCATGATTTTTCGGTATTGATTGAGAGCTTGCACTGACTGGACTGATCGGACTGACTGGATTAGGGATTAATTGATAAATTAGAGTAATTGGGTGAAATTGACTGATTTAGAACTGTTTTCAAGT
>JAOTIZ010000201.1:16629909-16644193 GCA_027123425.1 Erythroxylum panamense | reverse complement strand
TAATGTATTATGTATATGTATGATTCATGTTCATGACAAATTTCTGGACCAAACCATAAATTCTTAACTTTATTCCATAATTCACAACTTAAATTATTAAATCCTTGATTGTTAATTAAATCTTAAAATTTACAAATTTCACATAGAGAGAATCGGGACCCAACACCACACCTGCGTTGTTCCTTTGTAGCTCACCCAAAACGCTGCACCTCGTCTATGTTTAACGCAGAAAATCTACGTTTAATGCAGACCTCCACGCACGCTTGAATTTGTTGCCGCACTCTCTACGTCTCTACTGTTGCTATATGATGTGAAAAATAAACTTTGCAACCCCCTAAAACCTTTCACGCTAGCCCTATTACTGCTTCCTTTAGCACTGAGTTTAATGCAACTGTCTGTGTTAAATGCAGAAACGCAGTCGTTCCTCCTCAAGCTTCTCCTTGAAAACGTTGGTCCTCCACGCTGCCGTTTCATGTCATCTTTTCTTTTTTTTACTTGCATTTAAAGTTTTCTTCTTCTTTGTCTTCCATTTTTTGTCTTCTAATTTTCTTTGTCTCACTCCATGAAAATGAGCAAGTATTGATCTTCAAAAAATGTCCCAAATGGGGTGTTTTCGACTCACTTTAATTTCTTTGCTTCCAAATTGTACCTAAAATCACATATGAATTAAAGTGAGTATCTTAAGCATTTTTGTATCATTAATCGCTATATGTAAATGATTAAATATATCAACAATTAAACACACATCAAATTATTCCCCACTTAGTCATTGACCCAAAACGTTGACTCAATTTCTATATTTTTTCAGTACTATATAATCATAAACAAAGATGAATGATTTTTAAAAATCATAACAAGAAATTAACATTCCAAGATTTTACTCATGATCAATCAAAATTCATCATCTTCAAAAAGAGCAATCTAATAGTAAACTCGAAAAATGTGTTTAACTAAAATATATCAATGGGTACACTAAACACCATTCATGATCATGACAATCTATAACTTTGCATATCATTTCATTTCTTCACCACTAATGTTCACATGCAACATCACAAATCAAAGGTCTTTTTAGGGTTGTAATATGGGCAAAAGTGAGGTGAGATATATTTAGGTCAAGTAGCATGAAAGTCATCAAAGCTAATGAAACAAAAGTAATACTCAATCAAAAACTTGGTATCGTCAGTTATGAGGAATGTAACATTTACATTTTCCAACCACATTTAGCTTTCACACACAAACCACATGAAGCTTATACCACTTCGAAGGAATCACTCATACAATTTATGTCAATGAAATCATACAATATAACATTTACATTTTCCAACCTATACCTCATATTCAACATACTCAAATAACACATCTATTACATCTCTAGAAAGATGCATAAATCATAAACAACTTTTCAACACATATGCAATTCTTCCTTGATACATTTATTTTTAACAAAAAAATTTCATTTTTTTCTTTCTCTTTCTTTCTTCCTTTCTTTTTCTTTTCTTTTTCTGTTTTTTCTGTTTTCTCTTTTTTTCTTTTCTTTCTTTTCCTTGTAAAAATTAAAATAAACAACATCAACATGGGAATTTCAATGATAAGACATAAAATAACATCCTAAGATTATAATCAACCCTCACATATGTATACCCCCACACTTAGAATTTTGTATTTCCACAAACTCAACAATCACAAATGTTCCACTAGCTTTATGACTTGGGTAGGGCATTTGGTTAAGTTTAAAAGTATAAAATGTGGTTTATACAAAAAGAAATGTTAAAGCTCAAATAGGTTTATCAAGGGAAAAATCATGTCAATAGGATAGGTTATCTGGCTAATGTAGTTTATTGAAAAACAAAGAATGCCTAATCATATCCATGTTAATGCATGTGATAAAAATGTGGTCTCAAATAGAAATTCAACCCAAAATCAGGATGTACATATCATAAAGGTCACACATTATCAAAAGGCAATTAGACTGATATGGATGTGTCAGTCAAATAAGGCTCAAAATCTCACCGACTTTGTTTACCATTAGTCACTACTTTTCTAAAGACAATGCATATCGACCAATCATAAGAGCAAAAGTACATGTTAAAGTTGCTATGAAATTCTCTAGTCAATCCACACTCTAATCATGATTATATAATCCTAGAAGCAATAGAAAATGAAAAAATATTTGTTTCATTTGTTTTACTCATTCTCTCATTTTGATTGAAAACTTAAAAACAAGTAAAACAAACAAATTAAAAAACAAACACACATGCATAAAAAAAGTAACGCGGAAATGTAAAGGAAAAGAAATTTACTTCCCTTGGGTTGCCTCCTAAGAAGCGTCTTTGTTTAGAGTTGCTGGCTCGACTCCTTCTTCTCCTTACGTGACAAAATTGTGATCTTCATGTATCTCATGCGGCTTCTCTACATGAGTAAGTTCCGGATAGGGCCTTAGCTGATCATCATCCTCCTTCAGCATCTTCCCTATCTCAGCTTCTCAATCCCGAATGAGTCCAAACACTCTAGAGATATTTCGAACGTCTCTTCACCTTTTTCTTTATCATTTAACTCATCCAATCTGTTATGTAAAGGTAAAAAGTTAGTTTTAAAAATAATTATGGACTCAGTACTTGCCTCCGAGATAAAAGATATGTCCTTTGCGACTTCGAGTTCCTTCTCCACTTCTTCAACACAAACAATTCGTTGAGGGTTGACCTCAAAATTCTTAAGCTCCTCATCACTTTGCAATGTTTCCGCACAAATGTCAATTGGGTACACCTCGGGTTGATACGACTGCTCATCTTCACTTTGCGATTCTAGGTGATCAAGACTTATTGCTATCTGACCCATTAGGTGTTCCATCCTCTGTTGGTTTGCTTTTGTCTCTTGTCGGAATTCTTGCATATTTTGTAGAAATTGTAAATTGTTAGCAACAATATTATTAACAAGTTCTTCTAAAGATGCAACTGAATCATGTTGGCTCTCCGAATCTTGGGCATTAGACCATGTGTTTTTTGAAAATTGCCCTCCAGCCTTCTAGAATTGTAGAGTATTCTCCTGCAATTGCAAAATAAACTCTTCCAAAGATGGACCGGAGTCATGATAGGAAGCTTCTGGTCTGTATGAGAATTGTTGTGTGTCATGTAAACTATCATAGAAGTAATTCTAATGATTATTCCATCCATAACAAAAGTTAGGTTGATCAATCCAAACATTGTTATAGGCTTGAGAATATGAATTATAAAAGAAATTACCTCCGTCCATATCGAATTTTTTCACTCGAAACAAAAAATGAAAAGATCACAAAATAACAGAAAAGAAATCACTTACGAATATACAAAACACCAATTAACTCACAAACAAAAACTAAAACATCGCACTCCTCAGCAACGATGCCAAAATTTGATCGCACGTTATTACACTAGTTAAAATAACATAACTAGACTACTACTATAGCAGTAACAAGTCTAGGTCGATTCCATAGAGAGTGTGTGTGAAGTTTATGAAATGAAATTAACCGGTGTTGACACTTAACGAGGGGTTTTGGATTTTTCAAATAACAAAATAAAATAAAACAAACTAATAAAAACAAATTAAAGAAAACATGTAAAAAATGATAAAAGTGGGGAATTCGGTAGGGACCCAGTTCTTTAGTTCAATCTCGGCCTACACCTTGACTAAGCATTTTTTATTAATTTGTTGTTCTTTAACCTCATATAGCAACTATTAATCGTGGGTTAACAATTAACCTAAGTTTTTCCTTAGGTTTTGTTTAATCAAGATACGATCGTTAATTAAACCTAACTGCCGAACAACCTAGGATTTGATCTCTAGATTTAGTTAGGCAGTAGCATTACGAATTAGAAAAACTGATTAATTAAGGTAACAACTACATATGATGCGTCATTTAACCTAGGTCATGTTATCCCTAATGATTACAAATCATTAGTCGCTACACATGAATTTCAACATAACAATTACGGATTATATCGAAATTCTAGCAATAGGATTGAAATTAACGATTCAATGAACGCATTAAAATCATCAATTCACAATACCCGATGGGTTCATACACAAATAACCGAATAATAACGAAAATCCGATTATCCACATATAGCACTGATAGAATTTGCTTACAATAACCACTATCATAGTAGTATCAGAATGGCACTGTATGAGGTACTGTATGGCAGAAAATGTCGGTCTCCACTATATTAGGATGAAGAGGGCTTGAGAATAATTGAAGGCCTGAAATTGATACAAGACACAGTAGATAAGATGAGATTGATCCGAAGCCAAATTAAAGCGGCTCAAGATAGACAGAAGAGTTATGTGGATCAACATCGATGGGATATGGAGTACAGTGTAGGAGACAGAGTGTTTCTCAGAGTGTTACCTTGGAAAGGAGTATTGAGATTTAGTAAAAAGGTCAAGTTGAGCTTTAGGTACATTGGTCATTATGAGATCATTGAGAGGATAGGACCTTTGGCATATAAGTGAGCTTTACTGAATGAAATCTCTCGATTACATAATGTGTTTTATGTGAGTATGCTCCGAAGATACCGATCGGATTCAACTCAAGTGATACTGGCTCAAGAGATTGAGGTTGCTAATAACTTAAGCTATGTTGAGGAGACGATCAAGATAGTGGGATCTTAGATTAAGTAGTTGAGAAACCGAGTCATTCCATTGTTGAAAGTCCTTTGGAGAAATCACTCAACTGATTAAGCAACTTAGGAAACGGAGGACCATATGAGAAGGCAATATCCCTACCTGTTTGAACAATCAGGTAAGAATTTTGAGGAAGAAATTTCTTTTAAGAAGGGGAGAATTATAACATCCCATTACCCACATTGAGGCTAGAACAGTATTTATATGAGAGAAAATTAAAAGATTAGAAAATGCATTTCATGCCTATGCATTATATGATATGCACGTACATGTGAATATTGAACTTATGCATATTAAGATAATTGTACATGCATTCATTAACATATTTCGAGTATAATTGTTGATAAATGTGATTATATTGAGAATTGTGGTTTTTATATGTTGAAAACTGATTTCGAGAGCGTATTTAGTGATTTAAAATTTTTTGGTAAATTTTAGGAAAATTTCTAAAAATTTGGGTAATTTTTGGGCTAGGAAAAATGCCAAGTGACAAGACGAATAGTAAATGACAGTAGAATTAACTGTTAAATAGAAATGGAAATTTTGATAAATGACTTTGGGATTTATTGATAAGTTTCAATTATAATTGGGACGCAATTGAAGTAGAAATTAGATTTGATTGGACTAGTTAAATGAAAGAACCTAGTTTAAAGCTATAAGAATAGGACATGTGGCAAGTGACAAGTGTCACTTGCCAAGTCATGTCTTAAAACCCACCATTCTTTTAAGTTGAAAGACCATTTTTGTTTGTCTCTCATGATTGTCTCATGCTATCTTCTTCTTCTCCATTTTCATTTCTTCACTCACTCTCATCTCACCCACATTGAACCTTGCTTCCATCTTTCAATTGCTATTTCCATCTTATTGTTTCTTCATTTCCATAAGCAAACCCAAACCTTCTAACCTTCAAGATGATGATCGTGGGTTGTGTGTGAAGCTAGGGTTGAGTGAGATTTTGACGATTTTGGAGCTAAATCAAGTAAGTAGCTTGTTAATCTTTATGAGTATTGTTAAATGAAACTAGAATGATGAGAAATGTAAGATTGATGACTTGATTATGTGAATTTTTATATGTGTGTCGTGGATGATGAAAAGCCTATGTAAATGTCTTGCTCTTGTATATGTATGATGGATAATAATTCATATATTGTTATAGATATGTTTTGAGGTAGAATGATCTTCTTAAAGGGGTTAGAATGAGTGTAGAAGAATCAATGATGAATGGATAAATGTATATGCCCTGTGTTTTGGTTAATGATCAAATATATATCATGAATTTTTTGTGAATGATATTGAGTTGAGAATGAAGAGTAAATGAAGTAGAGAGGGTGATCGTTGTACAAGATGTGTTAGGTGTAAGATGTTGGATGTTGTAAAATCTGGAGAATGTAGCAGTAACTTGTTCACTGATTGTGTTTCTGTGAAAGTTCGTAGTGGTCAACTCTTTAGTTCGCCACGACCAACTTGCAGGATTTTACGAGGAATTTTTCTCTTAGAAAAAGTTCGCCGCGGCCAAATCCTGACTTTGCCCCGGCTAACTTTCCTACACAACTTGAAAATGCGTCGATATTTTGGCAATATCTTGTTCTGTAGTTATCCAAATGGAATGATTTTTGATTTGGAGTCAACTGGAGACATAGGGATAAAAATTGTTTAAAGAAATAGAATTTTAATTTATCCTCTAAGATTTTCAATTTCTGGATGGAAGTTGAGTACAGGGCATTGTTATAGTATAAGAATAGCCCGAAAATATTTGTACTATAACTTTCAAATTACTAAACTTAATTGAATGATCTTAGTGTCATTAGAAACATAAGAGATAGGAGAACAATTTTCTAGAAGAAAGTATTGCCAAATTACTTCATTTTCATTGTCTAAATGATCAAGAACAGTAGACCCAAAAGTTAGTTTTTGGGAAAATCTGAAATGATTCATTAGGTTATGAAATTAGATTCAAAGTGTTTATTGGAGGTATAAACCCTACGTATAAATGATAGTTAAGTGAGTTTTAATATTGGATTGATTTTGTGATGAGAATAATGGAAAAATACCTGGGATTGTCATGAACATGCATTGTGCATATTTCATATACATAAATGTGCATCAAGGAATATTTATGAAATATTGCAAAAGTGTGATATGTGTATATTGCTTCATATAGAGGAGCAACTGGAATGTCAACATCCAGACGTTGCCAGAACTTTGAGGTAGAAGCTTCGGGAGCAATCTATGAGTAACTTAGACGATTTCACTCAATTAATTGTTTGTGATAGATTATATTTTGAATTAGCTTATGAATGTGATTTGATTGTGTTGACTCCGGACAATGAAGGTTCAAGGCGTCTGATACTTGAATGTGATATTGAAGTGCTACTTGTTTGTGAATGTGATGAAATAATTGATTTCTCAACTGATTGTTGAATGTCAAACTAAGGTCTGAAGATAAATGTATTTTGAATGTGAATGTGAAAGCATGTGGTTGATTGAGAATATGTTAATGTGAAGCATTCCAATACATGAATGCATAAAAGATAAAAACAATTGTGACCGGAGTCGCCAGTATAAAGAGCTTAAAGCTTAGACTATGATCAAAGCCTCATGCTCAATTATGAATGTACTCGGTAACCACTAAGGGGTATGGGACATAATTTGATACAGCTCGGTATCCATTAAGAGATATGGACTAGTGAAAAGGCACTCGGTCACAACGATAATAATAAAGGAAAGTGAGTCTCACGAACATTGCATATACATTTTAATACGTATGTTTTTCTAATTAAATTGTATTGTTGCCTTCTGCCGAATGAGAATGTGAAATTGATGCTTTATGCATATGTAAAGATGTAAATTACATGTTGTGTGTATTGATGTGATATATGAATTGAGTGAACCATCAATGATAGTTACCTTATTAAGTTCACAAAACTCATCAAAATTGCACGTTATTTTTTCAAGACCGAGAGAGGACATTAACTATCAAGAGACGCTACAAGAAGTATTTTATGTACTTTGGGAGAAGATATGGCTCAAAGGTCGGTCAGCTGGGACTGAAAGATTAGTTAGACATTTGATGTAATTCCTCTTACATATAACATATTTTGTATTAGGATATGATGATGTATATGTATGGATATTCGAAAGATACAATGTATTTTATGTTCGGATTTATGGAATGAAATGAGGAAATTTGGGTTTTAAATTATAGTGTTTTTCATTATGATGTCTTATATGAAAATAAAGAATGATGATGCCATGTTAAGTGAATGTTGTGATCGAACGTAGTGCACTATTATCATAGGTTATGTACTGGAATGTCCTCAGGGTGCTCTGGTTCATACTTTATGGTAGTAGGGGTACGACAATTTCTAAACCCAAAAAATAATGTAGGAGTCCCAAATCAGACGTATGGAAAACATCCATCATAGCCTCTTTAAAGGTATTCATTAGGCCAAAAGAATTACCAGCATAAATCATAGCATCCACATAAAATCTTATCATCAATTAATAATTACCATATGATAGTCGTAGATCGCACCGTGCTTTGTGGGTAGTTTAGTACATGTTTAGTAGTTAAATTGAATTATTAATGCATGTTTAGGATATGTTTCGGTTATTTAATTAGATATTTGTGTTTTGAGTGTTTTGAGGGTTAAAGAATACTTTATACCTTGAATTTCATGTTTTTGAGGTGCCTTGATATGTTGGGTAGTGTTTTAGGGCAAATGTAGAAGCATGGAGGAGATTTGGAGAAAATCCAAAGGAGCAACCAAGCCTCATGACATAAGACAAAAGGCTCATTCAGAGACCAGATTGTGGCACTATAGGCAACAATCATGGCCTATACGACAAAACACACACATAGCCTTCCTGACTTAAGTTTTCGAGGGACTTTTCAGACCTTTCAAACTTAAAAAGAGCCCTAGGGCTGCCCAAATTAGAAAAACCTATAAAAGGGTTAATGAAGAAACCCTAAGGGAGCCTCCACTTCTGCCATTTTTGGAAAATTTTAAGGGAGAGAAGAAGAGGATAGAGAAAAGGAAGAAGAGGAGAGAGGAAGTGAGTCTTCTGATGCTGTTGCCTTCCGGGTTATCTGATCCAATTTTCTTTCTCCTTTCTATATTTATTTTCATTCATTTAATGTTTAAGATAATGATGGATTTTTTGATGAAGAATCTTAGATTATTGATGATGTTCTGACTTTTTCCTTCATGATTTGAACTTGATTCAATGCTAATATAGTTATTTGTGTGTTATTGTGATTGGGTGTTATGATTAATTGCAATATTTGCATACTTCAGTAATAAACTGAGAGGATAAGCTGGATAAAAAGATTAGGTTGGATTAATGAGAGTTAAGCGATTCAATAGACCACTAATTAATCATATCGATTATTGTGCAGAGAGAAATCCCGTGTGAGACCTTGTAGTTTATTAGAGGGTTTACAATCTAATTAGAGTTGTGGGTCTTTTGTTAATTGAAAAATTGCAAATTCGGTAATTTAATTAGGGTTTATGGTTTAGGGTTTAATGATTTTAACTAGAGAGAGAGAGTAATCCACCCTACGATAGTCTAGAACCATACCACAATAACATATAAATGACTAGATTAGCATTAATGATAAGGAAAATTCCTCTCTCATTATTTGATAACTCTCATTTGTTAATTTCCATTATGACGTGTGTGTTGCTCAATTTTAATTCCTTTTTTGTGTTAAATTCCTAAATTAAATTCTTGCTAATCAATTTCTTGTGATATTTTTCTGTTCATTTTTTATTTTCATTGTATTAATTTTCTTAGCCTTAGATAATACAGGATTAGATTAATTTACACCTTCTTGTGGGATCGACCCTTCACTTATTACATTTCACGACCCATGCACTTTCAGTATTTGAGGACTATATATAGTAAAGCTTGTAAAACAATCAACAATTTTTGATGGTGTAGTTGGGGATTAAAATTGATAGTTGTAGATTGTATCATGTTTTAGTGGGTAGTTTGCTATGTGTTTAGTTGTTAATTTGATTATTTAGTGCGTATTTACGTTAGAATTGTGTTAATTAGTTAGATATTTGTGTTTTAAGTGTTTTATGGGTTAAAGCACACGTTTGAGATTAAAATTTTTTTTGAGATACCTTGATGTGCTTGCTAGTGTTTCAAGGCAAATATAGAAGAGTAGAGAAGATTCGAAGAAAGCTCTGAGTCGGAGCCAAGGCCACAATCATAACAAAAGCTAAAAAACCCAAACAGATGTATTGACTTGAATTTTTTAAGGCCTTTTCAGATCTTTCGAACCCAATGAAAGCCTTAAGGTTGCCCTAAATAGAAAAGAGTATAAAAAGCATTATGATGGAACCCTAAGGGAGCCTCCAATATGTCATTTTGGGAAACACTCTAAGAGCATAGAAGAACAAGAGAGAGAGAGAGAGAGAGAGAGAGAGAGAGATGAGAAAGAAGTGGGTCTTCGTGGCTGCTGTTTTCTCGAGGCATCCCGATCCCCATTTCATGTGTATTTCTTTCATCTTTGTTTTCATTTTCTTGAATGTTAAGACGAATACAAATATGTTTATGGATTTGGGTTTGATTATGATGTTCTAACTCTCTTTCGGTATTTTACCTTGAGTTAGTGTTAATCTAATTATTTTTTGTTATTTTGATTGGGTGTTGTGATTGATTGTTCTATCTTTATGCGTTGGTAACAAACTAAGAGGATGAGTCGACTGCAAAATGATTGGGTTGGGTTAATGAGAGTTAGGTGATCTAATAGACTACACAATCAATCTAGTCAGATATTATATAGAGAGAGATCTCGTGTGAGACCCGATTGTTTATTAGAGAGATTAAAAACTAATTAAGTTTAGGACTGTTGGTAATTAAGAGATTACCCATTTGGTATTTAAACCAATTAGGACTTATTAACTAGGAGCATGATTATAACTCGAGAGAGAGTAATCCTCCTTTTGATATTTTGGAACTGACACCACAATAACACATAAATGGCTAAATTAGTATTGATGAGAGGGAAAGTCTACTCTCTCATAATTTGGTAACTCTTCTTGATTAATTTCCATTGTGATGTTTGTGTTGCTCGATTTCAATTTCTTTTTGTGTTAAACTTGTGAATTAATTTCTTAATAATCACTTTCTCGTATTTACATTTCTATGCAATTTTATTATCATTTTATTAATTTCCTTAGCGTTAGATAACCCAGGATTAGTTTAGTTTTCCCTCCTAGTGGGATCGACCCTTCATGTACTACAAATCACGGCTCGTGCACTTGCGGTATTTTGAAGGCTATAAATTGTAAAGCTTGTAAAACGATCACCACAACTCTTGACATACAATGTAAGCTCATTAGCAATCGTTAGAAAATGGTTTGTGAGATAATAGGAATCAATTTTAACATATCAAGCTCGTGGTGCTTGTTTGAACCCATAGAGTAGTTTATGCAATTTGTAAACCTTGTGTTCAGATCTTTTACTTCAAATTCTTTTGATAGCTCAACATAAACATCCTTCACAAGGTTGACATTAAAAAAGGCTAATTTTACATCTATTTGATATGTTGGCCAACTATTTTGTGCAGCCATAGCTAGAAATAATCAAATTGTATCCAAACGAGCAACAAGAGCAAAAGTTTCAGAAAAAATTAGGACTTGGAGTTTGAGCATCACGACCAAACAAGCTTTGTTCTTCTTCAATGAAACATTTGGATTGAACTTCATTTAATTCCTATAACATCTTTCCCATTAGGAAAATCAATCAAAGTCTAGGCTTGATTTTTTTCAATAGATGTTGATTCCTCTTTCATTGCTCTAACCCATTCTTATTTTTTTAGTAGAATCTTCTGTGTATTGCATAGGTGTATTGATTTTATCTGCATTCAAAGTAGAATTCAAGTCAAAAGACTCTAAATTAGATTCTATAATACCTTAAGTAGTATTTGCAGCATCATTTCTTGACCAATCCCAAACATCTTCTTCATTGAAGATGACATCACAACTAATAATTGATTTTTCAATAATGGGATTAAAAAGTCGATAGCTCTTTTTCTCCTTGCTGTAATCAATAAAAACGCACTTGATACATTTTACATCAAGCTTCCTTCTTTATTATGATGGTACATGAGCATAGTCGATAGAACCAAAAACTTGTAAATGATTAACATTGGGTCGTCTACCAAATCAAGCTTCATATGGGAGTTCTTCCTGCAACAACACATGTTGGTGATTCATTGAGAACATATACTGTAGTAGCCACTACTTCTATCCAAAAACTTAGTGGAAGATGCTTATAATTCAACATGCTTTTAGTTACTTCAACAATTGTTCTATTCTTTCATTCTGCCACATTGTTTTATTGTGTTATATAGCTTGCTATTAGTTGCCTTTGGATATCTAAGTGGCTACAAAATAATTTAAACTCTTTGGATGTAAATTCTCCACCATGATCAGTCCAGAGTTTCATTATTAAACATTTAGATTCCTTCTCAAAAAGTTATCTCTCAAATTTAGAATATGCATAACATCATGGATGAGTGTCCTCTCAGTTTTACAACTTACAACAACTGTGCCAATACCTTACACTTGAACTTAATTGTTGTTTCCCAATGTCACTTTGGATTTCATTGTTTCATCAATTTCCACAAAAAAACTTCAGTTCCCAGCCATGTGATTATTGCAATCACTATCTAAATACCACACTTTAAACGATATAACAACATTAGCAACTGAATAAGTGAAAAATAAATTATCTGACCACTATCTTTTTCTTCATGAAAATTAGCTTGATCTTTCCTTCACAATTGTTAGATATATGACCAAATCTTTTGCAGTTATAGTGTTGAACTGCATTTTTCCATAATTAATTTTTTTATGCAAGCAGTTTCTCTTCAAGTGATTAGCTTTACCATAATAAAAGCATATAGGAAAAGTATCTACATTAACCTGATTTCTTTCCTCACCATTTGAACCACCACGTCCTTAGCTATAACCAAAACGGTGATGCCCATGTCTTCTATTACCATATCCACCTTTTTTTTCTGTACCTTCAGATTTTTTTATATCAACCTTTGCCTAAGAAGCTTGCTCCATAGAACCTCCAATTGATTTATTTAAGTAAGCTTCATGTGACTCAAGAGAGCTTGTTAACTCAACCAAGGAATAATTAGATAAACCCTTGGATTCTTCAATAGCTACAACAACAAGATCGAACTTAGGTAGGAGACTCACTACAAGAAAAGGACCCATTCTGTGTCATTTTTAAAATGTCACAGAAGGCAATATAACATCGCAGAATACCTTTTGTGACGTTTATTAAAATGTCACAAAAAACATCGCAAATGGTGGGGTAAGTAATAGGTATCGGCGACGTCTGATAGAAAACGTCGTGAAAAGCACCGATATTCAGTGACGTTTCATAAAACGTCAGGAAAGGAGGGGATATTTGGTGACGTTGTGTGAAAACGTCACAGATTGATCGAGTTTTAAGGACGTCGCAGAAAAGTTGTAATCTGCGACGTTTGATTCATCAGACGTCGTAGATTGTAAGACATTTATTAAGTTTAATTTAACCGAAAATAAATTTATTTTTAATAAATTTTAAAAATTTATAATAAAATTTTTCATTTATCCAAAAATAATTAATATTTAATAATGATTCAATATAAATTATAATTTTTTTCTTTGTTTTCATTTATCCAAATATAGGAATAATTTAATAATTAATCAATTTTAATGAATAATTTAAAATTTTTCAATATTTTGAAAAAATGTAATTTAATAATTTTGAATTATAATTAGTATTTTGAATTATAATTTGTTTCAAATTTCTAAAAATAAATTTAATTTAATTATTTGCTAATTTAATATTTAACAAAATTTTAAAATATTATTTATTTAATAAATATTAAATATTATTTATGAAATTAATTTATTTAATAATTCTTCAAATTTTTGAATATATCATTAATTTTAATAATTATTTATATACAACAAGAATTGAATACATGCAGGCAATTTATTATTTAATTGCAATTTGCAAACATGTCATAATATGATAATTAAAATAAACAATACGTCATAAGTGTTTAATATATCAATATGAGTACATATTTAATTTAAACAAACATTATATGTAGAACATAAAAGTTTCAAAACCCTTTTTTGTTTTTCAACTTCGGAAGTTAATTGATCCTGCATTTCTTTAAATTGTTTAGTCAATTCATAGACTTGAGACTGTAACCCCTGATTAGCCCTCTTTGACTCCTCTAATTTATCTTGAAGTCTCTTTCTGACCAAAGTCTTCCCTTGTGCTCGAGGCCCAATTCCCATGCCAACAACGTAATCTGTTCTAGTGCCCAAGACTTTATCGCACACTTCATCCACTGACATCGGCTGACCTTGTTCTATTGAATGTGTCATTTCATGACACATTAGTTCCTGAAAAAGTAAGAATTAATTACATACACATTCTCATTTAACAAATATTTCTAAATGAACTATGTACTCACCCATTTTGCTTTGCATTCGGCAGTTGTCCATTGATCTTTACTTTCATCATAATGAGTGTGATACCATAGCTTCATCCGGTCACACTCTTCTCCATCCCTGTCACTCTGTTGTAAAAA
>JAOTIZ010000201.1:16605727-16625026 GCA_027123425.1 Erythroxylum panamense | reverse complement strand
ATTATATTATTTTAGTCAATGAATTTTTCTACTAATAGTTTAATACTTCGATCAATAATTTTGACACATATTAATTATTATTTAAAGTAGAAGTATTGAGCGTTATGCATTAGTTGTTACTTATAATAGCAATGTTCAAGATTAACATTTAATAACATAGAATTAAAGTAGTTTTTTCCTTTTCTTCTTTTTTTACTCAAGAATTAATATAGTAAATGCTAGTGAATTTATTATTATTATTATCCTATTAAATTATATCTAAATATATGATATGTTTTTTTTAATGTTTTAAGTTCAGGTTTAAATCTAAACTTATAAATCAGGTTCGGTTCGGTTAACCTAGAATCGTAAGTTAGAAACCTGAACTTGAACCATGAACCTGATTTTTTAGGTTCGGTTCAAACCGAACTTGAACTCAGGTTCGGTAAACCTTATTTACAGGTTCGGTTCATGCGGTTCAGGTCTGATTTACAGGTTCGCGGGTTTTCTTGAACACTCCTACTGAAAATAGGAGAGGCTCCAGCAGATCAGAGCATTCTTTTGGTTACTGAGCAAGTAAAAGCTTCTGACCAACCAATAAAAAGTAGCTCGTAATATTGCTACAGATAGCAGTTGTCCCATATGTGAATAGGAAGAGTCTACTATTTATGTCGTATGAGATTGTCCAAGGGTTCAAGCTTTCTGACGAAAGTTTCCCCTAGGGTTGGGTGATACGGCCTTCTTTTAACAATGCGTGGTCGGATGGGTGAAATCCAACCTTATGACATATTTCCGTGAGATGCATGGGGACTAGGCTACTATTTTTGGCGTTGCTTGTTGGATATTATGGAGTTGGTGTAATAAAAGCCTCTTTGAAGCTAATTTCGCTTGGCCGACGGATGGTACGAAAGCTGCGATGGATTTTGTGGAGTGGATAGTCAGGGCACAAATGGTGGAAAACTGTATCTTTCTAAATCAGGGTCTCTCGGTGGGCAATCTAGTAGGGTAGACTAAACCGTTGACAAACTGGCTCAAACTCAACACGAATGGGGCGGTTACACATGGATCAGTCGTAGCTACCGTTGGGGGATTATTTCGTGACTACACCGACCAATGGTGCGGTGGGTTTACACAACATATTGGATACGAATCGTCGCAAGTTGCTGAACTCTGGGAAATCCACTCGGGTTTGACATTGGCTTGGTCAATAGGGTATCGCCGAGTCATTGTCGAGTTGGATTCTCTAGAAGTCGTTAATATTCTTTCCTCTTCAAGGATAGAGTTTATTGAGCAATTTTCTTTGCTGGCAGATACCCGGGAGTTACTCCAACGAGATTGGGAGACCATACTGCAACACGTGCACTGGGACGGGAACTAGTGTGCAGATCACTTGGCTGCCCTTGCAATCCGATCCAGCCCAGGCATCTATTATTTTCAGGAACCACCATTAGCAGTAGTAGAGCTCTTCTTACGAGATAAGCAAGGAGCTTTGTATCATAGAACTATATGCTAGCTAGTTTTTTTGGGTTTTGTTTTCTCCTTTGTATTTAAAAAAAAAAGAACTTAGACAATCGAAGTGATTGGACTGATATAATAATAAAAATTAATTTTTAATTTAGTTTTAGTTTTATTTGATTTATTTTAATAATTTTATTATTATAAAGGTAAATTAATTAATTTATATAAAATAAAATAATAATTTTTTGATAAATCATAATAATTTGTTATCAAATTCTTCTACTTTATTTCACGTATGACGTAATTTATAACGTACAAACTTAAATAATAATCGGACAATTTACCATGTATATATTATAGTTTAGGAAAGATATTGCGCATAAAGAAAGAGTGTTCGTGTGTCTGTGTTACCACCAACTATATATATATATATATAGTAAATGCTGCTAACTAATATTGAAGGTTTAAATTATTCAAATGGTTCTATTTTACTAGCGGGAGCAAAACACGTTAATTAAAATTTAAAACTAAAGAACCAAATTTCCCAGTTAATGTAGGGTCAAATTATTTAGTCATTTCTCAACAAAAAATGTTCGTCGATTTTCCTCCATTAGAAATTTTGCTTAATTTTATAAATTAAAGAAGAACATTTTGTTAAAATTTTATTTTATGCGTCGACCTTTCCTAATTCCTATCATGGATGGACTAAGTACATTACTCACGACGGGAAGGCTCAACCAAACCAATAAATAACGTTAGCCACTTTTTGAAACTTCCATTATACATGTATATTAGTTGGTTCCATCAGGGAAGCTCGCCTATGTGGGCCTTTTGTGAATTGAGTGTTATGTGTAGACTAGCCCCAAAACGATTTCAAAGGCCCTTTGAAAAATACTACTATAGCGTCTACGGCCATCAACACATGGCTTCGATGAACAGGAAGTGAAGGGTAGCTGTAATCATAGTCACCCGTACTTTAAAAAAAAAAGGAAAATGAAATTAATAATTAAGAGGTAAGAGTTTTAAAAAAAGAATAAATCTATTGGTGAGTACCTTGACATCCCTGGAATACAATGTAAATACTAAGAACAGAAAGTTACAATGTTTAACACGGGGATATAGAGATGCTAGGATATTTGAGCTATCATTGTGAGTCAGGGTCTACAACAGAATGTACTCCCTGACTTTACGAAGGAGTGTAGATTACAATGTCTCCTTGGAGGAACTTGTGTTAGAAATTCGTCTAAGATTTCTTTCGTGCCATAAGGTATAAGGGCTAGAACAACATAGTAGATTGACTGATCTTATCTTATGGAGGCATTATGAGTTAATAGATGTAAAAAGATGTCAAGAAGTGATTCACCCGAATTGCGTCATTGACATTTCATGGAGATATAGTTCCATACATCCTTACTGAAAGAGCATTCAAAGAAGAGATAATTTCTTGTTTCGTCGTATGTTTAGCACATTAGACAAATTTTATTAAGCTCTAAGAAGGTGACAAGATTTGTGGTGCTCATTTTGTTTTTAACTGCTAGCCAAAGGATGAATGACAGTCATGGAAATAAAGCCTCAAACCATACAATCTTAAACCTTTCTACTCTAAAGCTTCTACCTCGTAAGCATTCAATTAACATGGTGTAAGAGCTTGTTTCCATACTAAGAGTTAGAACCTTAGACTATTGCACATGAGTAATATCATTGAGTTTTTATGAAATACATTTCATTCACATGCATAATATTCGCAAACACGCATGAATCATGATTTAGGAAACATTGCAAAGATTGTATGTGCACTCAATTGACATGTTCTATGGTATGAACATGTTTAAATGATCATGATATGAATCGTGTATTGTTTATGTCTTGAATTTTGATTTGGTGGATTATAATTAGTAAATTTGGAATTAATTGTTATAATTGAAAATTTGATAAATTAAAATGTATATTTAGCTTAGGAAGAATGTCAAGTGGTAAGATAAGTTAGCACATGAAAAATTAGGATGACTAAGCCTATGAAAATGAGTGATATTTGGTATGAAAACTTTATTGACAATTGGCATAGGTAATTAATTGAAATATGACAGTGATGATTGAGTGACAAATGGCCTAGCATATTGGTGACATTTGGTAGCTTATATATGGGACAAATGAAATACATTCCTAGTGACATGTATCATCGAAACATGGTGACACCTTGCACCTAGTTGAATTAAGCTAATGCAGAAATTGTTTCTGCTGGAATATTCACCATCTTCTTCTTTTCTCTCCAATGAAACTTACTTCTATATCATATCTCTCTATTTTGGTTTAAGTCTTGCTAAATTGCCACACCAAATCCATACTATTACCCTTCATAAAGTTAGGTAAAGAACCATAACATTGTTATTCTTCTTGTGGTCTTTTATCGTTGCCAAAAACCAACCTATTTCCACCTTGAATTTGTGATGATCTTGCATGCATGGAGGGCTAGGTTAACTTGATGAATTGAGGTGGAACTTGAGCTAAACAAGTAAGTAAAGTATTGATCTTTATGGCATGTTTTAATAGAAAGATTATGATGATTGAATTGGGATGGATTGTATATGATGTTGATGATGAAGTGTACTGAAATATGATGGATGAACTTAGACACTTTTATGCTTTGTTCTTGATGTATAAAAAACATGGGATATAGGTTGTTATATGGATGAATTAGATTGGGATTTGAAGTATAATGAAGGTGAATTTATGCTAAAGAAATGTCCTAATGTAATGTTCTTGAACTGGGAAAGAACTCGGACTACATATATGATAGTGAATGATAGTTTTGTTTTATTTTGATGCATGAAAGACAATAGTTTATGAGCTACCGATTGAATAATTTTGAGTTGGAATTGGAGATGAAATTGATGAGGAACTGGAGTATAATTAAGGTATAATTAATGGACAATTATGAATATGTTTTGAATTTGGTATAAAGATGAATCTGGAAAAAAAAATTGAAGGAAATGGATGGTGAACCGAAGGTTCACTCATCCCATGATCGTGGAAGCTACATTAGCTCCTTCCACAATCGTGGGCAATGCTTTGAAGTGAAAAAAAATTATATTTTGTGTGATTGTTGAATTAACAAAGGATAAGTCACTTTACTTTAGTGCATTTAGACTTGATTGAAGCTTTAAATAAACTTAGGTACTTGCTTGATTAATTGATTAAGGGTTTGATAAGTTTAGGTTGTTAGTTGATGTTATAACTTAAGGAATGGATTGTTTTGATATCAATATATCTAAATCTAGAAATTATGAGTTGTTAAAGGAATAAAGGTGTTCTTATGAATACAAATGTGATCCAAAGGATATAAGTAATGTATTAGGAACGAATGAATGAGAATTTGGAAATTATGTGAATATATATATAATGATAGAAAAGGGTTGGTGAATGTTTGGTTGATGAATTTAGAATAATTAAGTTTACCTAGGTATAAACCTAATTGCAAACTAGTTATATCTAAGCTATGATGTATGAATGGTTAAGATTTGTGAATAAGGATACAAACCCGAAAAGTCAATTGAGCATGTATTGAACATGACACATATACATGTACATGATTGAATATTTATATGATTGATCAACTTAATAATGTGTAAAATATGTGTGTATTGCATGACTAACGAAGCACAAATTGATCGTCAGCATCTAGACATTGTCGGGTTATCAAGGCAATAGCTTATCTAGAGAGTATTGTGAGTTAACCTAGATGTTTTTTCACTATGATTGATTTGTTTCTGTTTAAATTTCAGTTATTGAATTGTTACTTATGTGATTGCGATAATTCTGGATATTATTGGTCTGAGGAGTTTGATATTTGGGAATGTATTGGAAGTTTTTTTTCAAATAATATGTGTAATACTGAACGTGTACTTAATTGAATGTGGAATGTTGGACTCAGATTTGAAGAATGTGGTAAATGACATGAGCACATTAAATGAAAAGTATTGATAGCATATTATGTGAATTGATGCATTCCATTACATTGATATGCATGATCAGATAAAAGAGTTGTGACCATAGTGACCAACGTGAAAAAGAGTTTTAAGTTCAGACTGTGAAAAAAGAGCCACAGGCTCAATTATTAATAAACCCAGTATCCACAAAGGGTATGGGAAAATAAATGAAATAAGCCTAATATCCACAACGGATACGGGGATAATAAATAAGCGCTCAGTCACAACAAAGTAAAATAAAAGTGGAGTCACATATGCATTTGCATATATAACTTTACATGTATTGTGTGAATGATTACAATGAATTACTGAATTATTTTAATATAGTGATATGCGATGTTGTGTACCTATTATACTTGTTAAAATGTGATGAAAGGTGTTGTGGTATACAAAATTGGATATTGTGATATACTTGTGAATTTGGTTTCATAATTATGATGTTTGTGTTCTGACTTAAGTGAGTACATCAATGATGGTTCACTCAGTGAGTTCACAAGCTCATCAAAATTGCAACGTTGATTTTCAAGTACCAGGAGACCTAGCTTATAAGGTAATCTAGTAGAAGTTTAGTATTGTCAATTTTTTGGAACAAGAATGGCTCAAAGGTCTAGTCAGTTGATATCTGAGGAGTCTAGTAGATTGTGTTTATTTACTTTTCTCATTTCATGCAGAATATTTTGTAAAAGAGCAGTAAACGCTCAGATGCTTTTGGTAATGTAAATATATGGATTATGAAGTGTAATGATACAATGTAAGTTATGTTTGCGAATGAAATGGGAAAAGTTGATCTTTTGAATACTTGTGTTATGTGTGATGCCATAACAAGCTATGTAACTGTTCTAACGTGCCATTCTCATAGGGTATGTTCTCGAACATCCTCTGGATGTTCGGCATATGCTCTATAGAAGTGGTATGTTACACATGGTGATTCCGACCTTCAACTTAGACTACCATATAGCTGTTGCCTTCCCTTACCCTCGATACATTTCTCTTCTAAGGATTTGTTATATTTTTTTTTCTTTTTTCACAAATTAGTTCGGCATTAGATTTATCACTTGAAACTTAAATATTTCTTGTGGCGATTGATTAGACGAACATTTAAGACATTTATATATAACCTACTAAATTATATTATTATGAATTCATTTGTTGGTCTGCAAATAATATATATATATAGTTGAATTATGTGAGTATTCTTTTTATTTCATTTAAAAATTGATAAATTAATTTTTTATTTTAATAAATAATTATAATAATTTAATTAAAAATAATCACAAAACAAGTATAATAATTATAAAAGAGAGTAAATAAAAAAAGACAAAGTCTATTTATAATAGTTTAGTCAAATTACTTTTACCATTCATCCACTCTCTATACATCTCTTACAAATTTACTATTTTCTTCTTTTAATAAATGAAGATAAATCTTTTATACAATATCTTTTTATAACATGCAGAAACAAAAATTTTATAATCATATCGTTTTGTTCGAATTATTTACAAATCTTATTTAGGGTTAAGAGAAACTCTGACAATATATACCCCAATAATTTTTTCAATAACAATAATTACATAATTATATACAAATTAAAACCTTCCTTTCTTGTTTACGTTGATAAACTAGGGCTTAATATATATTATGTAGTGCATATATACAATCTCTAACGTCAAAGGCTGTTCTCAGAACTTAAATATAGTATATTTATACCTAAATTATTTCAAATATTTGTTAATTAGACACACAAACTACCTATTACAATAGATAATTTTAAGGCAAGATTGACAAACCAATGTCAACCATCTACCTTAGATTATCCGGACCCCTTTCAACAGGAATATTGACTAGTTAGACAAAATATCCTCTTTTGATAACTTCTAAAATTCACCATCAATAAGTAGTGTAGTTGATTAATGAATAATACAACCAATATATTGTGTTTGATCAATGAATAGTTCAACCTATTTATAATATTAATCTATATCTATTAACATACTAAACCATCCATATTTAACTTTTTAAGCCTCCAAAATTTTCTAAGATTAAAAATTATTTTTTCTTTACGAAGAATTGATCTAAAATCATTTTAAAATTTTCCTAAATATTGTTTTTAGAATAAAAGACCTTCTTTAAACTTCAAAACAAATTTCTTCATGATTTATGCACTATGTTTTACATATAAATGATCATACAATTTTTGAATTGTAAATTAATGAAATAACCAAAACAAGGTTTTAGAAAATATTACAATAATTTTAACATATGACTTCATTCATTCTTGTTATTGGTCTACTTAATTTGAATTACTTTGAAACTCTTTTGAATTATATTTTAATTCTCCATTTTTATTATTTTAATCATTTGATCACTTTTTCCATCTATTAAACTTCATAATTGACTTTTTAGTTGATTCTTTGATAAATTAATTTACTAATATCATTAAAAAATATTAACGATATGTTTTATCATCAAAATCATGTGTTACGAATATGAATGACTCGTGATTCATTCGGTTTCTGGGCCATAATCATTATGTAGGAGAGATGGCCGAGTGGTTCAAGGCGTAGCATTGGAACTGCTATGTAGGCTTTTGCTTACCGAGGGTTCGAATCCCTCTCTTTCCGAACTTTCACCTAATTCTCATTTAATCCAACACCATCTTTTTTATTTGAATATATAATGTAGTTTTGTGGTGGCAAAATTGAATGTAATTACACTAGGCATATAATCTTATAGGTTAAATAATTTAGATATGTGAATTTACCATGACAAATTAAATTAATCAAAGATGGGAAATAAATAGATCAAAAGATCCATGTTTAATGTAAGAAGTGATCATAAAACCTTTAGAATGGATAGGAAAATGGTGCTATATTTGATTATTTTATGGTAAAAGTATAATCATGCTTTTACAAACTTCGTTTGATGATTGACAGTAAATAATTCCTTTCACACATTTATATTCTTTTTAATACAAAATTTTGGTGAGATTTGAGAATTTAATTGAAAGGTACTATCTTTGGTATAACTAAATATAGTGTAACCAAAATTTTGATGAGATTTGAGAATTTAATTGAAAGGTACTATCCTTGGTATAACTAAATATAGTGTAACCAATACTCTAACAAAAATTGACAAATCACATATGAAAAGATCAAATTTTGTTTTTGGAAGTTCCAAACTAGATAAATAAAAGAGAAACACTTGCCTTGAATATTTAGAAACTTATAGGGACTTCTAGTTAGAACTTGCTTATAGCATCATTTGCTAATGTGGTTAAGACTATGGTTACTTTTTTCATATCAAGTCTACTTAGAAAGCTAATTACCCTAATCTTGTTTTGACAACTTTTGCATGTTCAAATCCCTATTTTACTTTTTTATTTAGACTTTGAACATTTTTTGGGACATTGAATTAAAAGTGGAAATAATACCAAAATTTGTGTATTCTTTATATGTATTAAGATAAAATTTTAATAAATGAGAAGCTACCTGCATCTAACCAAACCTTAATAAGGTAACTAGGAACATTAGGTGCAAAAAAGGTTATAAATACGTAAGTTGAAATCAAGACTTTTAATTTTATCATTTTACTTTTCCCATTACTTTACCCTTATAGCCAATTGATTAATTACAATTTTATGTATAACATTGTTATTTTAATTAACAAAGGTATTCTTTATCTTTATATGTTTGTTAATTACATTTTATGTTTTAATACTAAAGGTAAAATCCTTAGAATAATTATTGTATAATTGAAATTATAATGAGATCATAATTATGAGATTTAATTTGCATTTATGTATTATTCTTAAATTATTACTGGTTGTAATTTTATTAAGACGAGATATTGATAAAAATGTAAAACTAACACTTTTTTTTCTTATGAAGAAAGTAATTAAAACTCATAAATTAAAGTATGTAGATACTTAAACAAGTGTATGGGTGCTTATTAATAGAAAATAAGTTCATTGTAGTAACTCGATTATAAGGATCCTAAATGGAATATTACTTATGGATCTGTGAATTTCTTTATTATGACGGTTATATATTTAATCCATAGACTTGATATTAGAGTAACTTATGTGACAATTAGTATGTTTTATGTTACTTATGAACTATGCTATTTAGAGTAGCCTAACCAGTAGTACTTGAATATATTATGAACCACATGGAGATAATTGAGCAAGTTAATAAAGGATACGTCATTCTAAAATAATTATGGAGAATATTTTATTGTTCTTGATTAGTAATGATTCAATGAATTCTCTTGTCATAGTGAATTGAATTTTGAAAAAGGTGTATTCTAATATCAGTTATAAATCAATTACTAATTAGAAAGAATGAATGTGATTAGAATGGTTGCTTTTTTCTCCTTCTTCTCTCTAGACTCAAACCACTTTGATAGGTGTAGTTTATTCTATGTTTTTATAAGTGTTTATTGAATGATTGTTGCATGTATAGGCTTAGAATTATGTTCATGTGAGTGTTTACTTATATTCTAAGTGTTTGTGTGGTTTAAAGCATGTTTTCAGTCTTATTTATATGTTCCTTGAGGTGTTCGATGTGTTTTTTAGTGTTAGAAATCATATTAGGTGAAGAATAAGAGAATTGGATATGTATGGAGCTATATGGGCTAGGTCACAATCATGAATCCCATGCTATGGTCGTGACATAAGAGATTTACCCAAAGTCATAATAGTAACTCCATATGCATGATCATGACAGAGGGCAAATTCACAGAGTCGCGATCATGACTCCATATGGATGATTGTGATAGAGGCTTCCCAGACGCTGCTTTTTCCATCTATTTTAGGGTTTAGGGGTATTTTTGTAACCGATCAAAGAGTAAAAACCTAGTTACACCCCCAAGGCTCTGGAACTATTTAAGAACCTTATAAAGCCTTAAGAAGGTAACTGCCATCTTGCAAAAGTGGATTAAACAGACAAATGCCTAGATTTTCAGTTTTCCAAATCATGCTTCGAATAGAGTCTTTCTTTCATTTTTTTTATTATTTTTGTATTATTTAATGTGTAAACTGAATTTCTAGATGTCTTATACATATATGATGTTCTAAATTTCTAGATTAGGGTTTGTTCTTAAGTTGTTTTGTGACTTTAATCTTTATTGATTCAATACATTTTAGTGTTATATTAATGGTGTATGTTCATACTTTGGTAATAAATCGAGAGAGTAAGTCAAAAATAATTTGATTAATTTATGCAACAAGAGTTGGTGAATTAATAAATCACATAATTAATAAATCAACTTTCATTCTAAGAGAGATCTTATGTGAGAACTTGGTTATTCAATAGATAACTTCAGAACTAATTAAAAACATAAGGGAAAGAGTTGTGAATTGAGAGATTGTAATTATGGAATTTTTAGATTCAATTAAGGTTCATTGGTTAGGTCTTAAGAGAGACTAATCAAACCCTTTGAAAATCTAGGATCGACGTATAATTGAATCAGTAGTTGTTAGGGGAGCAAAATAATGTAGAATAAATCCTATCATTCTTACTTGATCATCCTTAATTAATTTTGACAGCTCATTAGATATTTATTATTGGATTTTTATTTGATTTTTTATTTTTATTATTAATTCAGTCAATTCATATTTTATTACCTTAGACAAAGTTAGGTTCAACTTGTTTTAGGTGGTTACTTGTGGGATTGATACCTTTCAATATAAGTTACAATTCATATACTTGCAGGTATTGAGAGTTTTATTATATATAAAACTTGCTCAACAATTTTTTATCATCATTGCTAAGGAACTTAGCTTACGATGATTGGAGTTCCTTTGATTTAAGGAATTATGACTCTTTCTTGTGATTAGGTTCTTGTGATTGTGGTACTCAATCATAAGAAATTAAAAATAAAAAAAGAAGTTTGGACGCAAAGTAGAAGATGCATCGATTTGGACATCATAAGGTAGGAATAAGAAATCTGAAAAGTTAAAAGCTAAGAGATAGAAAGAATAATGATGGAGAAAATATATCATGGAGAGCAAAGGACCCTTATAGACTTCATGAGGTCAGGGTTCAATGTTTATCGTCAAGGAATTACATAACCAGCTATGCAATTGACACACAACTTGTTAGAAGAGATGGAAAATAATAGTTTTCATTGGACATCGGTATGAAGTAAATAGCAGTCAACCTTACCAAATCTATAAGGAATGA
The DNA here is from genome assembly GCA_027123425.1 of Erythroxylum panamense. Lineage (NCBI taxonomy): Eukaryota > Viridiplantae > Streptophyta > Magnoliopsida > Malpighiales > Erythroxylaceae > Erythroxylum > Erythroxylum panamense. Next base: position 16,613,421 of record JAOTIZ010000201.1, on the reverse strand, counting down.
TTATAGTAGACTCAGTGATAGTATTGCAGGTTAAAATTGATACCCTCACCAAGGACCTAAACAGCCTGATAGACACCTCTTTCTTTCCATTTAGAGTAGTTCACTACAGATGCGACTTATGGGGATAAGAGAGCTATAACATAGCTAATTGCTTCCTAATAGAAATCAACAATGTGCAGCAATTCAACTTCATGGGTGAATAATATTGTCCAGGAAGTAACAATCCTTAGTACAAAATGTATAATATGGGGTGGTAGAAACACTTAAATTTCTTTTGGTCTAATATTGTAAAGACTTAAATAGGAATTCAAGGCCTATTAAGATTTCATCAAGATGAGTCTAGTTCATGGGATTCAAAATTGGACAAGATCATAAGCATGGATGAGGCCTATAAGAGGTTAGAAGGGAAATTCAAGTAAGTAGCAGAAGATCATACCTCTTCTATTCACAACGTAGAGGTTTAAATTAGCTTGTCAATGAATTCTGTATAAGAAGTGTGGAAAACTTTATGAGTAATATGGAAGTAAATCTAAGAGACCAATTTAAGACTATCACACTTAGGAGTAGGAAAGAGCTAGAACAACCAATAGGTAAACAAGCAAAAACCCACATTATAGAAGACTAAGAAAAAAGAAAAAAGATGAAGAAAATAATAAGGACGTTCCTATATTTCTCTACAGCCTTATCCACTGAAAATACCATTCTCATAAAAACTTCAAAAGAATGAATTGGATATACAATTTGCAAAGTTTGTAGAAAAGCTAAAGAAATTGCAAATTACCTTACCCTTTATGGATGCTTTAAAGAGCATACCCAGATATGCAAAGTTTCTCAAAGATGCGGACTTGGGATGATAATCAAACGGTAGCCATGATAAAAAGTTTTAGCTCCTTAATTACCATCCATATGCCCTCACAATTGACAGATCCAAGAAGCTTTATGATATCTTATGTAGTTGGTAAGTATAAACCTTATGTCTTTGTTGATTTTTAGGAAAATATAGTTAGGCAATGTGAAGCCAATGTCTATACGTATTCATTTGGTGGATTAATTGATAAAGAAAATGTTAGGCTTGTTAGAAGATGTACCTATAAAAGTGAACAAGTTTATCATTCATGTGGATTTCGTGCTAGACTTTAAAGAGGATAAGAAATGCCCACTAATTATTAGCATACCATTTCTAAAGGACCGGAAAAACTTTAGTAGATGTCCATGTAGACAACCTAATCCTTTAGATTGGTGATGAATAAGTGAAATTCAATATGAATAAGGTATTAAAGAATCTGAAAGAGGGCAGCTCCTTCATAAGAATTGATGTAGTTAAATCTTTCAAGGAAGAACAAAACAGAGAACAGATGACAAAGGACATAAAGATAGTCTCTATTCATGAAGCAAATAAAGAAGACGGGACAAAGTGAATAAGGAAGAAGAAGAGTAGTTCAACCTTCCACAATACAAATTGTTGGAGTCCATTAATGATTCAGGAAGTTTCATTATTCCTTATTTTATTGACAGTTTGTTATGGAAAAGGACATTAGTGAATTTACTTGGATTTTTTAATTTGATTAATTATGTCCTTCTAATTATATTACAATTTGTAGCTTATTTATAGGCTACGACACTGAAACTGGGTGACATAAGTGGAAGTATTCTACTCATTATAGACCCTGATTAAGTGTCAATGTGAAGAGTACATGAAACTAATAACATGAAAAAAGCACTATTTATGAAGCAACCCAAGAATTAAGATAAGTTTTAATTTTTAGTTTTGGCTTAATTTGTTGGTATTTTGTTACTTTTATTTTTTATGTTTATTTTAGTAAGGAGTGAAGTGTTGGAATTTTATGGCATAGAATGTCTATGAATTTCATCACCCACACTGTCACCACCTTGATCTCCTTAATGGGTTTCATGCTCTTACCCTTTTCTTTTTGTTATTTCTTTTCTTCTAATCTTCATTTATATGTTATTAGTTTTTCTCACATTGAGGACAATATGTTGTTTAAGTGTGGGGAGGATCGTGCATTGATATATCATATGCGTGACTTTTGCATATCATATTGTCTTAATTAGTTTTGATTAAGTTGATTACATATGTGTGAATATGTCAATGGCAATAACTTGATAGAAGTAGTTTAGATTCGAACATAGTTATTGAATTTGTAAAGGCATATTGGTTTATGCAGATTATGTTTTAAGTATCTTTTGTTGAAGATAAATGTTAATTAGGATATGGCATTAGTTTGTTCACCTTAAGAAATTTTGTCATATACATTCATAATTATAAGTCAATTGAAAGAGTTAGTATGATTAGTAATCTTTCATGAGGATAATTGACTAAAAGAAATGGGGTAGGCTATGTGCAATAAAAACAAGGAAGATTGAGAGAGACTTCCAAATTTCCAATGTTCCAAATCAAGCTCCAAATAGAGTCTTTCTTTCTTTCTCTCTTGTTATTTTCATATTACTTAACGTGCAAACTAATTTCCAGGTGTCTTATATGTTTATTATGTTCTAAATTTCCATATTAGAGTTTGTTCTTAAGTTGTTTTATGACTTTAATCTTTATTGATTCAATACAATTTATGTGTTGTGTTAATAGTACAAGTTCATACTTTGGCAATAAATCGAGAGAGTGAGTCAAAAGAAAATTCAAATAAAGTTTACCATAGGGTTCATCTAATTTATATACCAAAAAGTATTTAGCTCATGAAATTGGAAAATAAAACATCAATTATAAAGAAAAAGCTAGAAATCATATAAAATATGGTTAGAATCCTTGAAATCTCCTAAAATTTCACTCTTAATTGATGAAAATCTACTATAAATAGGTTTCCTTTGTTGTTTCTTCTCCTTTACACCATTTTAGGGTTTCTCTTTCATGTATTTTCTACCTTTCCCTCTTCTGTAGCTCAATTTTATCCTTTTAATTTTGAATTTAAGATATAGAGGGATACATAAGCATTAACATAGGTATATTGATGATTTTTGTAGTTTAAATTTTGATGTGTAAAGGTTTCCAGAGCTATCATATGCACAAACATAAGTGTGTTACGTTGACATAGCTTTCTTACAATTCAACATAGGTATATACTACAAAGCCCCTTTAAACTCTCCTTCACGACCATGTACACTGTCCAGCACTCCATAACTCATTCAAAATAGCTTTAAATTACTCCAAACTTGTCTTAATTCATTCCTTTTTGCTTTAAGTGAGTGAAGTATTCATAGAGACAAAATATGAATAATTAAGTACCAAGGATCAATAAAATACTCAAATAAAAAATAAATTAAATATAGGCTAAAAATATGATTAAATTACCATTTATTAAATAGCCTTTGTATAATCATTCTTTTTAAAGAGGAATTCTTTTACAATCTTCTTCTAAAGTGAAAAGGAACCTCAATCCCACTTAGAACACTCCCAATTTCAATAAAATAATAACCTAATCAAATCTTACAACTCAAAAGACCTCACTTTATCACTTGATAATTCCAAAGAGGCCGACTTATATAAATACAACATAATGATGCCTAAATGATTGAAAATCACTTAAAAATCTGTGTAAAAGATATCTAAATGCTTCTTGACGCTAAAAAAAGAGAAAACATGTATTTATAAGCTCTTAGGACCCCCTACTAGCCATTGAATCCAAGAAATAGTCATTACAATGGCTAATTGCAGACTTTTAGTCGACTAGTACTATATATTGGTTAACTAATGTGTATTGAATACACAAATTCACTACACATTGGTTGACTTGTAGGCATATTGGTTGACTAATATAGCATATTAGTTAATTAATACATCAACCACTATTTACTATAAACCCTCAGTATATTAAATTTGACAATTTTAACTTATATTAGTTGTCAACTAATCTATATAGGTTGAACAATTCCCCAAAAGGAATGATTTTAATAATATTAAATGCTCAAACTCAATTTTTCTTAATGTAAATCGATTTAAACACTTCCCAAAATGTTGTTGAACAATTTTTTTAAAGATCAAAAGGCTTTTATATTAAATCCAAAAGCTTCATTGCCTCTTGATATATGAAAAAGGCCCATCCAATGAGCCAACTTGTCTTTATCAACTTCATTTTAACAAATGTAAACTTTAAATTGTCTTTATCAACATCATAAACTATCTAAGTGAATTTATGGCTTCACTTTGTTATTATATTACTTTTCATCAAAATAATAAACTTATTAGTAGTAATTATGTTTTTTTTTATCATCGAAACAATGATTTTGACCTCGCTTCGTTGAACTTCTTCTATCACCTTGAAACATTAATCAAGTAAAAGCAATGCTTGAAATTCTCCATGGCAAAAAAATTTGTTAACATGTCATATGCATTCTCCAAAGTATGAAACTTTTCCAATAAGATATGTCTAGATGTAATCAATTTCCTAGTTTTATGGGACTTCACATTTATGTATTTAGTCCATATATAATATACCCAATTCTTTACTAAATAAATGACACTTTAACTATCATAACATATTCTAACTCCACCTTGATCAATGCCCACTTCTTTCACTAGTCTTGTAAGCCATAATGCTTCCTTAGCAGCCTAAGCCACTACTATGTACTATGCTTTAGTTATAGAAAATGCAACCATATACTATAATATAGATTGTCAACAAATAATCTCTCTTAAAAATACATACCTTATAGTAGACCTCCTATTATCTAGATATCCTACATAGTTTGAATCTACATATTCTATAGTTGAAAGATTACCTTTCTAATTGCTAAATATGATCTTATGGTTTGACCTTCCTCTCAAATACTTGAATATCCACTTAGTTGATTCCTAATGTTGTCTTCTAGGTTTCAACATGTAGTTACTAACCTAACTATTAGAGTGAGCCAAATTTGTCTTAGTACTAACTATTATATAAATTAAAACTCTAATAACATTAGTATATATATCTATTTTTTGCACTAATTTAGGAAAAGTCTAAAGTGTTTGTCAATGTAGTGGTCAAAAGTTTATAATTACTAATTCCAAATCTTTCCAGTATCTTCTCGACATAGTTAGATTAAGATGACTACAATTTTCTAGAGCTCATATCCCTCCAAATATGCATTAGTATTTTTTGTTAACAATCAGATCCTTCATCTCAAATTCCTTTTCTAATAAGGTCTTTAGCTCATTCACATAATGTATACTCTTTATAGAAATCGACATATCATCCATTTATATTAGCAAAAAGAATTTAATTTTCAAGTCTCTCAACAAATACATAATAATCATACTCATATAGCCTATAGCCAATTCAAATCATATAAAAGTCAGTCATTTTATACCATTGTCTAAGAGACTACTATAAACTGTAAAGTGATTCTTTAATTTATATTGCTCCTTTTCAAGTTGACTAAAACTTCCAGGTTGATTCTTGTAAATTTTATCACCCAAAATGCTATAAAGAAAAGCTATCTTCACATTTATTTGTTCCAAATGCATGTACAAACCTGCTACTAACACTATCGAATCTTGATGAAAGTATGGCAAACCACTTGTGAAAAAATTTCATCATAACTAATTCCATTTTGTTATGCATACCCTTTTACTATTAGTTAAGTCTTAAACTTTTTTCTCTTCTTTTTTTGTTACCATTCACTTGCTTATATATACTAGCTTAAACGATATAGGCTTTTTCTTTTTAGGAAGTTGCAATAACTCCTATGTCTAGTTTTTGTGCAAAGACTCCACCACCTTTATCATAACTCTCATCCATATATCCTTCTTTTAATTAATCATAACCTCTTGAAATTTAGTTGGATCCCTATTACTTATAATGAGTGTGAAAGATATCAAGGCTTCTAAACCATATGTATTTGGTGGCCTAATAGTACACATCATTATATTTAAGGCTATATTATGCTAATTTCCCTCCTCTAACAATGATATTTCTCTAAACTAGAATTCTAAGTTTTTTCAAGTTTGCTCTAAGCTAACTAAAATCCACTTGTACCTCCTTCATATTGCCCTCAGCTAATCATGATGATATGTGATTTTATATACCTCAAAACATAAAAATAATACTAAAAGAAATCACTATGGCAAGTGCACTTATCATTTTCTATAATATGGTTTTAGTGCTTGTGAGTGTCATTCTTATAAGGATTATAACTTCTAGTACTAACATCATCTTTCTATTATCAAATATAATAAAATGAATGATAAATTTTCAAAGGTAGAATCAATTATATTAAGATAAAAAGTAAGAAATAACCATTCAAAGTGATTGGTAAGAATAAATAACCAATAGATAAATAAGATTCATATGAAGAATCCCCCTAGAACTTTACTTATGGTAGAATTTATCCTAATTTAATGATTAACCTAGTTTCTTGAACTGGTAAGAATTCCAAAGTTACAACTATATTATTTCTTAAGATATACAGTTGCTATCATTAAGTTAACTGACTTAAATTTATTTATAATTAAAATGCCTAAGAATGCTTTAATTCATTTTATGAATCCTTATGATAAGTTTGCCCCTAAGCTAGAAGATTTATGTGACCTTATGTAACGCAAGATTTTCTGAGCCCTTTTATATTATCCTGTATTTGGAGATACTACTGTATATTGATATATACATGGGTGTATTTGAGTTCAAAGATGTATTTGAATCCTTTTGGTACGTATGACAGTGATATAAAATGTTATATGCCCTTACATGAACTTAGAGTTCATCGGTATGCGAAATCTTGAAGATTTCTGAGTTGTAAGCTTCTAAGTATGTAAAACCGAGTCCATTGGATGGATATGACCATGGTGGTTAAACTAAATCTGTTATAATGCCTTAGAGGTGTTTAGACATGATTTATAGACTTATTAGACACTTAGAAAACTTAATTGGAAAAGTTAATGTATATAAGGTCTTAACTGCAAAATTTTTAAAAGTTAAAGGACTTAATTGTAATTTTTCAATTCTTGGAGGACCAATTTGTAATTTTATAAAGTTAAGGGGTTCAATTATAATTTTCAAAATTAAGAGGACTAAAATGAAAAAGTTTTGGTCATTTTCAAATTTTGGGCTTAATTGTAAATTTAGGAAAAGTTTGGAGAATAAAATGGTAATTTCATATAAACTAAGGGCAAAAAGGTAAATTCACCTTGTTTGTTCAAAGAAGAGTCAAATTTTAGACCCTTGTTCTTGTGTGTGGCTGTGCAACCCATTATTTGGCATTAAAACACTTTGTTTTAAATTAAAAGATAGGAGAAAAGAGGAGGAGAAGAGGAAGTTTCGGCCATCACTTAACCTACACCAAGTTTTTGATTCTTCAACCCAAACCAAGGTGTTCTAAGCTAATTTGGGATTAAGGAACTCAAATCTGTCATCATATTTGAGAAATTCTCAAAGTTTGAAGATATCACTGAAGGAAAGTATAGGTAAATTTTGTTTAATCTCTCTCTACTATGATTTTAAGTTCGGTGTTAAGATATACTATTTCCCATGCTTGAATATGCATGAAACATGGTTTAGATGAATGAAATGATGTAGCGCCCCCTCACCGTAGGGTACATATCGGGACGCCCGAAGGTAGCTCCGACACGTATCCCACGATAAAGGTGCACTACCAGAAAATTTCGCTAATAATCCATATGGCATCGCAGTAAAATAAATCACAATATAACGGAAATCAGTAATTCAATAATCCAAAATAATAATCCA
>JAOTIZ010000201.1:16577033-16597164 GCA_027123425.1 Erythroxylum panamense | reverse complement strand
AATCTTGCTTCTTGAATCTTGAAAGAAACGGTTATTCAGTTGAGTTCTGTAACTAACTCAAACTGATTCTTGAATCTAACGTGATTTGCTTCCGTCTGCTTTTCATTGTCTGCTTTTGCTTTCGTCTGCTTTTGGCTTTCGTCTGCTTTTGGCTTCCGTCTATTTTCCATCTATCGTCTGCTTGTCAATCTTTGTCTGCTTTTCTTCTTTCGTCTGTTTTTCATCGTCTGCTTTTCTTCTTTCGTCTGTTTTTCAATCTCCGTCCGCTTTTCTTCTATCGTCTGTTTTTCAATCTCCGTTTGCTTTTCTTCTATCGTCTGTTTTTCAATCTCCGTCTGCTTTTCTTCTTTCATCTGTTTTTCAATCTCCGTCTACTTTTCTTCTTTCGTCTTCTTTTTCAATATTATTTGTACTTCATCAAAATTATTTATGTGAAGTCATTTTGACTTAACACTTACATATGATAGCAAGAGACAACTACATGCATGAATGGGAACAAGCATTGAGCTAGTTCTTTAGGCACTTTAAACATGGAATATCCAATAGAATACTACTTAAAGTAGCCTTCATCACTACCATTTACTCTCTTTGGAAAGAAAGAAACAATAGAATGTTTAAGAATATGGAAGAAGGAAAATACCAGCTAGTTGACAAGATAATCAATTAGATTATATTAGTTATCATTGCTAACAATGTGCATAATACACTCTCACTAGACATAAAGAATAGATGGAAACTATAATCTGCATATGATGTTGGACTATGGTTGTTTTTTAATGTAATATTTTACTATTTATAGAATTTACAATCATGATGCAATTGAATGAATGCTTAATAACCTAAAACTCATTGTAATGATGTATTAGCTTTGTCTATAGTTAACACAATTTTATTCATTTTTCAAAAAAATATTGAGAAATCCTCTTGTATGAATAGAGCTACCATAATTAGAAGGATTTGCATGCAATCTTAGAGATAGGTCAACATAAATCCTCTAGATTACGATTAAACCTAATAGTGAAATTCATAAATCAATAATGCAATCCTAAGGGTTTTAACTAGAAAGATTTCTTTTAATCAAATGAAGGACTATTTATTAGTAGTCTTAAGAAAGATATCAACATAAGATAGCAATTTCCATGGTCCAATAATTAATAATATAATTGCATGATAAAGGCCTAATACTTAAGGATTCTTAGAGGAATTTATCACCTAGGTACTATTTATTTGATATAAACTTTCCAAGTATTTTCCTATGTCTTAAGTTCATTATTGTATCAATTTTAGTTTAGTCCATTTAGTTTAATTTTTATTTCAATCCAAAATCTAATTTGACGTTTAGATAATTGGAAAAGGATAATTACTAGCATTTATAGTCCCCATGGATTGACTCATACTTATATATGCTATTTGCAGCTACACCATGCACTTACAGTAAATTTTAATATTGACAAAACCCTATCAATCAAGTTTTGACATCATTGCCTAGGACTGTAATATTAGGAACACTTAAATTTTATTACTATAGCCATTTTATTTTATTTTGTTTTGTTTTATTTTTATTTTAAAGTTATTTTATTTGATTGACTTGTTAGTTTACTTTTTCTTATAGATCTTGACTCTTGGTCAGTTTATGACTCAGAGTAATATAGAGAGCTTAATTGACAAAGATCTAAAAATGGAGAGAACAATGCACAAAAATCTTTGTAGGACATGATTGAGAGAGTTCGAATAAGATCGTCAAATAGAAGACTTTGGAGGCCAATTGGACAATAAAGAATTGCACAACATGGAAGACCAATCAAGGACCATGTTTTACTATACTAGACTGGACCTTACTATAGTAGAGTCGAACATTGTTAGACTTACTGTGAGTGCTAACAATTTTGAAACCAAACTGAGTACAATACATATAGTGCAACAGTCTATTCAATTCGATAGACTAACAGAAGAAGACCTAACATGTACATCTCAAATTTTCTAGAGATTTTCAATACATTTAAAATTAATAAAGCTAATGATTATGCAATTAAACTATCGTTATTCCCATTTTCTGTAAGGAAAAAGGCCAAACAATGGTTGAACTCAATGCCATGATCATCACTGACCACATAGGAACAAATGGTAGAGAAGTTTTTATTGAAGTACTTTCCACCAACCAAGACTGACAAATTGAGGAATGATATCTCCTCATACTCCCAGGTGGACTCTAAATCATTATATGATACATGAAAGTGTTTTAAGGATATGTTTAAAAGATACCCACATCACGATTTACCACTTTGTATACAAATCCAAACATTTTATAATAGGCTGAATCAAAATACAAGGTAGTTGATTGATGCAGTAGATGGGGGTACGCTCAATAATAAGACACCAGAGGCAACTCAAGACCTTATTGAATACATGGCAATGAACAACTACCAATGGTGCTCGTCTAGAGCAAGAATTAATAAACCAATAAGAGTGTATAAAGTGGACGTCATAATGCAATTAATGAATCAAGTGGAAGCATTTAGCAGGAATATTAACATATTAATGATGAATCCACTAAGCCAAGTTATACAATCTGAGCTATTTGGGCTAGAGCATGCAAGTCAAAGTTCTCAAACATCACAGCTCGAGAATGTGGATGATCTAGGGAATGCTCCTAGACCCTAAAACATATAGCAACACATACAATCTAGGATGGAGGAATCACCCCAACTTCTCTTAGAAAAATCAAGGCCACGTAAGGAATAACCCTCCATCGATATTTCAACAACAACCTCCACCTAAGCAACCTAGTTTAGAAGAGATGATGTTGAAGATTGCTCAAGATTCTGATGCAAGAAATCAATGGACAAAGGCTTTGATACATAACTTGGAAGTTCAAATTGGACAAATCATCAAGTTATATCTAAAAGATCATAAGGGAGTTTCCAAGTACAACAAAGATAAATCCTAACGAATGAGAATGGAAATCACCCTAAAGGATGATAAAGAGCTCCCAGAAGAAGAAATAGAAAAGAAAAAAGAGACTACAAAGAGTCTATGTAAGGCTGAAGGTGAACATCATTTGGAAAAAATCAAGGAATATCGTCCTATCATCCCTTATCATACGAAAGTGAAAAAAGATTGAATAGATGCAAAATTTGGTAAGTTTTTTAAACTTTTTAATCAAATCCAATCTAACTTACCTCTTACTGAAGCTCTTGTCCAGATGTTGAAGCATATGGAATTTTTGAAAGAGCTGCTATCAAACAAGGAAAAATTAGAGAAGCTAGAAACTACTATGCAAAGTAGAAGGTGCTTAGAAGTTTGGAAAAATAAATTACCAAAGAAGCTTACTAATCTAGAGAGTTTTAATCTCCCTTGTAAAATTGGAAGTTTGAAAATAGATAAGACTTTAGCCGACCTAGGCACTGCTATTAATATGATACCTTTTTCACTGTTTAAGAAATAGGGAATAGGAGAACTTAAACGGACTAGGATAAATGTGAAAATAGTAGATAGATCGGTAAAATATCCTATAAGAGTTATGGAAGATTTGCATATTAAGGTTAACAAGTTTGTTTTCCCATTGTATTTTGTGATTCTTAATATAGAGAAGGACATAAAGTGCCTCTAGTCGTATGTCGACCCTTTTTGGCGATTGCTAAGTCAATAATAGATGTTGACAAAGGCAAGTTAGCATTAAGGGTGTGGGATCAAGAGGTTTTTTTTAAAGTATCTAATGTCATTAATCATGCCCTTAAAAAAATGGATGTTATTGAAGCTAATGAGTCTTGTCATTATGTTTCACAGGACTCTAAATTTAAAAGAGCATCGAAGCTTATACGAGTTCAAGGTAATAAATTGAAGAAAAAATGTGGCACTAAATGACAAAAGGTAGCTTATTTAGAGGTCATAGAACATAAGTAAGGTTACAAAAAACTAATTTGAATAAGCTACCTTGAGCATAGAGGGTACATCTAGCTAATGATGTTAAACAAGCGCTATGTAGGAGGTAATCCATGAAATAGTTAAGGTTTTAGGTTTAAATTATATTTCATTTTGTGATTATCTTGATGTGAGAATATAGTATGATTGAGTATTGAAGTATTTTAGGTTAGGAAACTAAGCATCCTGATGAAATTATGCATGAGATTGTGTTAGGGTATATGTGTTAAGGTTCATAACTTTGAGTGCAAAATGTTTAAGTTTGTTCATTTAATTTTGAAGTTGCACATGTTTACAAAGAGATATATGCTTGTGTAGACTTACACAGTTGGATACGCACTTGTGTAATTATCCATATAAGTCTGTAAATGGTTGCAATTGAGTGACCAATACGGTCAAATACACTATCATTTAGCATATTGTGTAAGCCTACGATACCTTTTAACCCTTAATTTTTCTCATTTTTTATCTTCTTCTCACTCTTCCGTCATCATCCTCTTAATCTCCCAGCCAAATTTTTGTATTTTTATTGTAAATTAGCAACATCCAAGTAAGTTTTCTTCTTGTTTTTACTAGTTCATATATGAATAATTGGGTATTTTGCAATTTTTAGGGATTTTTTGCCCAAAAATGCTAGATTTAGGATTTTAGGATTTTGTGTGATTTTATGATTAACTATGGTTTAATAGATGAAAATTATCCTTACCATTGGATTTATTGATTCAATTTGATGAATTGAATATTTATTTGGTGAAATTTTAACTTGGATTGCAAAATTGTGCGATTATGGCTGACTAATCATTAAATTGTGATACTTTTGTGTGAAATTATGGTTAATTATTTATTTTTATAGTTAATTAAAGTTAGGTTTGTGTAATATCCTACCTCCTAAAACTGTTAAGAGATTAAACTGTTAGATTTAGTCACATGAGTTATTTCATTTAAGAATTTATAAGGTGAATTTCATTCACATGCATAATATTTGTATACACTTATGAATCGTGATTTAGAAAACATTGTAAGATAGTATATGCACTCAACTAACATGTTTCGGGGTAGGAAAGGTTTTACTGATTATGATGTAATTATATGTTGATTTTATCTTGAATTTTGTTTTGATGGACTATAACAGTAAATTGGGAATTTGTCATTACAATTGAGTAATTGATGACGTGATATGTGCATCTAGTATAAGAAAAATGTTAAAGAGTAAGACAAATTAATACATGGGAATTTAGGTTGATTAGGTCTATGAAATGGTGACATGTGGCATTAGGAATAAGTGACAAATGGCTCAGTTAAATAGTTGACAAGTGGCTTGAGTATAATTGCGACAAGTGAACTGTTTATGACAAATGGCACTTTAGACTTGTGACATGTGGACCAATAGAAGGATAACATATGTACCAATAGAATGGTGACACATGGACCAATGGAATGGTGACACATGGATTAATTTAACCTTTTTTTATTTTCTAGAGAAAATGGATGAAAGGCAATAGAAGTAAGAGTGAAGGTTTGCCATAAGTTTAGAAGAGGGAGAAAAACAAAAATGAGAAGAGAAGGAGAGAAAAAGGGGGAGAGAAGAGGAGAAGGAAAGAAGTTATAAAGGTAAGTTGAAATTCTGGTTTCAATTTCATCTTTCTCTTTCTATCTATCTTTCATATTCTTATAGCACAAATTTGAAGAAACTCAAAAACTCAAAGTTGCAGATATAGGTCTTGACTTGACCTTTGTGAAAGTGACTTGACAAAATAGTTACTAGAGTTTAAGTTATGCTTGTTTCCTTAATACTGCCTATGATAAACCCCTATGTCGGAGCCTTGTATTATTTCCTGATTTTTTGAGGACCTTAAAGTCTGAAGTAGTGAAAGTATAAAACATGAAAAATGATTATTAATGTCTTATTAATGCTTATGTGAAACGGTTTTGTTAGGAGATGTATTGATAATGATTTGTTGTGGTTTGAGTATTGGTTACTAGTCTGTTTCCTACCAGAAACAGGACAGAATTTGGATGGAGATTATATTTTAAAAGGAGATATCATTTGTGAAATGTTTAGATATACTAATACTAATGGAAGTCTAGTTTTGGGAGGAACAAGAATCATGAAATTTGGATTTTTATAGAGAGATCTATGATTAAAAGAAGACAGCTTGTTCATAAAGGAATGTTAGGAAGCAAAGGATGTAAATGTTGCACATAAAGTTAGGTTAGCTTGATGGTTGAGGAGACATTGAACTGAATTAGTAAGTGAATTATTGACCTATTGACATATGTTAGAATAACATTTATGATGATTGATCAAGGATGAATTTGGTTGTGGTAGTGTATAAATATGAGATGCATGCTTTAGTAGTAAATACATTGTATATTTGTATGTATAAAGGCTCAGGATAGTGAATTAAGGAGATCATACCAAGGATTGTTGAAGTCAAGGAGTGTACACCTTCTTTTGAGGTAAGTTGGGGAAATCATATCTCTTAAATGAGATTAGGACATCTCAAGACATGCATGATAACTTGTATGTGAATTTTGAACCTAAGTAATACATAGTAGAATTGAATCTCAAATGGATGTTAGTATATTTGTGTATTTAATAAGCAATATTGTTTTGAATAACTCTTTGTACTTAGAGTGCAACTGATATTTTTATTACGTATTTTGAGAAATGATATTATTTTCAACAAACCTGTGCTTAAAGTGCAAAGGACAACGTTTTTATTTTCTGAAACTATATTTTTGAACAACTTTGCACTAAGAGTGAAAAAGATGACTTTTATTACATTAAATAATATTTGAAATTTACATATGCATAATCGAGTCATGTAAGCTACATGTATTTGTTCTCTTTTAGCTTAGAGCTATGGTAAGGTCCCATTTTATCAGTTGGACTGATAAATAAAGGCATGGTACCTTACTTGATTTTTGTATTTAATATTTTTATATGATTGTTTTATTTGTGAGGTAACAATTGGCTAATCGTGTGCTAGGCATAACAGATTAAGTGACCCCCATACCCTTGACGTTGGTATAAAAAAATTGAGTCCCTGTATCGACACCTTTCTACGGGACTTGCGGTTGATTCCACACCAAAGGTCTGGGCACCGACGAGCTCATCAGCTAGGGTTATGACGCTCTTATTGACCGTAGTCCTAACTCACCACGGTTGAAAGTTGAGCCAATAACGAGAATCGATGAGTGTGCATACTAGTTTAGCCGATTAGTGGCGACACATATGATTGTTTTGGCTTATTCTGATATTTGCTTTCTGACAAGATTTGATTTATACTTATGATGTTTTTCTTCTTTTTGTGTACTGGAATTGGAACATATGTTCACCGGATGGGTGATTAATAGCCTAGGCCTATATTCCTAACCAATATACGTTGAGTCATAGGCTAGGCCTATGTGTTTCTGTGTCATGTATGTTCACTTCATAGGTTATCTACACCGTCTTCATGCATATTGAATTCTATTTGCGATATATGATTTTCCTGCTCACTGAGTACATAGTGTATTCACCCCCTCTGCTTTCCAACCATGCAAGTTAATTTAGTGAGCTTGAAACTCTAAGTGGATCATGTAGTTTTTTGACATTTTTGGGGCATTACCACATATGGGTAGTCTTTCTTTTGTAC
Source organism: Erythroxylum panamense (assembly GCA_027123425.1). NCBI lineage: Eukaryota > Viridiplantae > Streptophyta > Magnoliopsida > Malpighiales > Erythroxylaceae > Erythroxylum > Erythroxylum panamense. The sequence continues at coordinate 16,589,602 of JAOTIZ010000201.1, read as the reverse complement.
TTCTGTTGAATAGTGGCTCATGAAATGTTTTTTTTGTTAGGTTGGTTATATTGATATGCTTTATGATTTTATAAATTAACTCTTGACTGTCTTGTAGTTTGGAAAAGATCTTGTGTATGAACCTTTGGTACTGTTGCTGAGATTGCTTTGAGTGGACTTAAAAGTCTAGAAGTTGCAATAGAATTTTAAATGTGAATATAGAAATGTGTTTAAAATTGATTTACAGGTATTTTAATTGAGTTTTAGGATTTTCAAAATATAGTTGTTGTGCTATCCAAATGTTTTCAAAGGATATTCAGTTAGCCTTGCATAGTTGAGTTAAAGGTACCGTGAGTACCCTAAGCCTGGGTATGTGGTGGTTATCATGTGCCTGATGTAGTTCCGGGACGTGACAGTTTGTGTTTAATTACATTTCAATTTTGATTTTGCATAAATTCAATGTTAGTTTTAATTGTTAATTACAATATATTTAATTTTAATTTTAATTTTGTAATTTATTAGGTTGTTAGTTAATTTTTCCAATTATTTAATTGTTTATTTTATTTTATTTTGTTATATTATATTATATTTAATTAATTAATTTAGATTATTTGCTCTTAGTTTTCTTATGTGTTTAATTTTTCCTTTTCTAGTTTGTTTTCATATTTAATAATCTAATCAACATAATAAATTTTAAGTGTGGAGAAAAGGGTATTCTCGTAATCTATCTACAAATTTCTCACACTTTTTTAAAGTTTTAGGCACAACGACAAGACCACTAGGCAAAAAGAAAGTACTAAGAAAGCGATAGTAAGGAGAGGGGTCATCTAGAAACCTGAGAGGAGCTTGCTCAATTCAACCACTCAAGTGACCTCCGATGCTTTTGTTTAGAATAACAACCCATAGAGAGTAATATTAAAGGTTAAAGGATAAGACCACCATCACAGGATGCAGCATTAACTGGGAGGCATTAGAGTAAGTCAAGTTGGTCCAGTAAGTACAAAACTTGGTCAATCTAGGTGCCTGGCCTAGATTTTTTTAGATCATGGAGCCCTCCTATTGGGAGTTGACACTCGAGGTGCTCGCCACATTCTTCATGGAGAAGGGAAGACATAACTGGGACAGGTCGAACACCATCTAGTTTTGGTTGTTTGGAAAGATGATCCAAATGAGTTATTCAAACTTCTCCATGACCATAGGATTATAAGATCCAAACTTTACGGAGATCCAAGCATACTATGCGTTATGGATAGACTTCCCATATGAGATGTCTTCTTGACAATTTTTAAAGCACCATAAGTGATGACGGAGAATATTACCTAAGTAGATCTAAGGCTTCGTCGCTTTGACACCTGATGCTCTACTATATACATGGAGTTTTGAGCCACACACTGAGCAGACGTGATGATAGCCACAGTATTGTTTGTAACTTGGATGTGTTTTATTTAGGAATATAAGCGAGAGGACACCAATCCACCTAAGGCACACGCTAGCCCAATTTTGTAGGCATCAGAGCAAGGAAGGAGGTCAGCACAATTTGTGTTGGACCTTATATGATGAGATTGGCAAGACAGATAGAGGTCTTTAACAAGTTACCCCGATGTGACAGGTCGAAACCATGGCACTACTTAACCTAAACATTTTGAAGCACATGCATATGTTCAGCAGATGGTGAGGAACCATAGGGGATAGAGCAACCACCACAGTTGCATTCACCCCCATCTTAAATGAGAGGAGTAGTAATGGAGGAGGACAATGTGGGAAGCCCTAGGCATAGACACCACATTTGGACTAACTAAAGAGAGCTCAATTAGAGAGATGGTTGGGACAACTTATGGGAACTCAACAAATGATCCGACTACAAAAGACGGAGCTTGTGCAATGGGTGGGAAGGCTTAAGAGCTATATTAGGTGGATTAGGGATTTGTTATTGCTAATGATGAGCCATTATGGAGTCGATTTTTAGCCTCCATCATCTGGTGAGGGTCCACCTTCTGAGGGTCAATAACTAGAGGACCCTCCATCGTCAGACAGGCCTTAGTCATAACATAATTGAGGGATGTTGATATTTGGTTTTGTATCTTTTCTTTTCCCTTGTTTGTGTGTTTTTCTTATTTTATTTCCATTGTTATTCTATCTTATCTAAACATTAGTGTTAATGTTATTTCATATTTGTTAGTTATTGGTGTTAATTTTATTTTCTTTTATTTTTTATACCTTTTATTTATATTTTGTAAGGATGTTTATATCTAGTATGATAGTCTCAAATTCATTGAAATCAGAATATGAAAATCTTGTTACTCAGGGAAGTACTAAACACTTTCTCATTTTTTTATTTTGATATGCTTATATTATACATTAAGGACAATATACAATTTTAATTGTGGGGAAGGGTTAATAATTTTCTTAAGTTAATTATAATTTTAGTTATTCAATTTTATTAATTGATATTCTGAAGTAGTTGAAATATGTTCACAAAAACTTTATTTCATAATTGATTATTAATTTAAATTAGTATGCAAAGGATGACAGCTAGAATAAATTTACATTTATAAGTCATATTTTTAGTCATCATTAAGATAGTTAATTTGAATGAAAATTTCATATTATTTACACAAATATAACCATTTTTGTGTGAGCTTTTGAGCCTAAGAGCAAAAAAAACATAAATTTTAAGCTTTTTTATTCTTTCATGTGTGATATCAAGCATAGTTGGATGATTTTAGAACTTGCTTTTATTATACATATTGAGATCACAGTTGTTAAATTAGAAGCATTAAAATGATAAAGGTCATTATATTCAACATTTTTAATTATATTTCTTTGAAAATCACCTTACTATATTTTATCTCTTAGGAGTAACCAATTTTGAGCCTTAGCATTTTTCATTGAGTATAACTCCATTATTAACCTTTATCCTAATTTTCATGAAGCCATTTTATTAATTTGAACACTAAACATTATTTGCATTACTTGATTGTTTGAAACTTGAAATCTGGAAAGGTCCATTATTTCTTTAATTATGGTAAATGATGAATGCTAGAAACTATTGAAAAATAGCATATTGCAAGCATAGAAAAAATGTATAGTACCATTGGATTTATAATGCAAGGACCTATATATTGTGAAGTAATAAGTTTCTTGTAATGTTTTCTTTGTAAATTTCCTTCAAATTTATCACACTTGTATTATCCTAATCATAGCTTACCTAAGTTGATTACCCTTATATAAAGACCTTTTGATTTTGTTTCTAGTTTACTTATAAATGGTGGAGATATGATAATATTGCAAGCTTATGGTTAAGAGTTATGCTATGCATTGATTTGAAAGTTTAATACTTTTCACCCTAAACACTTGAGTGCATTGAGTGAAACCTTGATTGGGGTGTAAAGATTCATGCTTTTGATTTCAAAAAGATTATTGATATGATTACTAGTGATATTAACTTAAGAAGTTAGTTTTAAGATATATAATTGTATACTAATTTGATTAATATGATATGATGACTTAAAGCATGGATGGACAGGTTGAGATTAATAAAGGATGTATGTTTGTAAATTTGCTAATTTAAATTATATCTTGTTTGAGAACAAGAAAAATCTTAAAAGTGGGGATGTTTGATAGATACTTATACGATTATAATTATACACTCATATTTAACATGTTTTGCTTATTATTCTACAACTTTGTTGTATTTTTTGGCATTTAATTCTCTTCAAGTTCATTTGTAGATCATAATTTCCTTCATGGACCAAAAAGAGAAGATTCAGATGAAATCATGGCATGAAACAAAGATTTAAAGCAACTAACGACCTACATGACTGTGTACAGTGACTATACAAGTCTCTATAATCATGTGAAGATTACAGAATTTTACTTCTAGATGTGTGGAGTTATATGTTTATGTATATTGATATACATGATCGTATATATTATTCATGTAAGTTTTGTTGAAATTTTTTGGAGATATATGGTTACTCACATGCCAGTGTAAGTTGACTGGGTATAACCCAAAAAACCTAAGTTTTTACTATAAAAGGACATGAATAGGGGTAAATAAAGGAGGGTCGAGTTTTTAATAGATTTTAAGTCATGAAAAACATACATAGGTAATAGTTATGATTAAGGGATGAGGAACATAAGAAGAATATATCAAGATATCCATTAGATATCAACATCAAATCCAAAATTGCAAGAAGATTTGGTAAAATAAAAGAGAGATTTAGAATTATTATTTCTTTGTTTTATATTAGCTTTTTGCAAATTTATCTTTGGTTTTGTTTCTATAAGTAGTAACTAAACTTATTAGTGTCCAGGTGTGATGAACCCTAAGTTGTGATAACACATGACTTGATCTTTTATTTAATGTAATTATGTTGATTGATTTATTGTGATTCAATTATACATTTCATTCTTGTTCTAATATATCTTAAATATTAGTGCATGATTTGATTTCATATGAATAAGATTGAGAAATCCTTTTGTATGAATAGATCTACTATAATTGAAAGGGGATATATGCAAACCAAGAGATAGGTCAACATAAATCCTCTAGATTAGGGTCGAATCTAATAGTAAAATTCATAAATCAATAATGCAATCCTAGGGGTTTTAACTACAAAATTTTCTATTAATCAACTGATGGATTAGTTGTTAGTAGTCTTGAGAAAGATATTAATCAATAATGTAATTGCATAATAAAGGTTAATATTTAAGGATTCTTAGAGGGATTCATCACCTACGTACTATTTATTTGATATAGACTTTCCAAGTATATTCCGTTGTCTTAAGTTCATTATTGTTTTAATCTTAGCTTGGTTTATTTACTTTAATCTTATTTCAATTCAAAATCTAATTTGACAGTTAGATAATGGGAAAATGGTAATTATTAGTATTTATAGTCCTTATAGGATCGACTCGTACTTGTTTGTGCCAGCTACAACTATATCGTACACTTGTGGTAAATTTTAATATTGATAAAACCCTTCTGATCAGTGTTTAAAAAGAGAGAAGAAGTAAACAGGGAAGAGAAAGATAAGGTTCCAGAGATGGAAGTGGTAAAAAAAGATGAATTGACAATTTTATATTAGAGCAAACTCGAGATAAGAAGAAAGGAGAATAAATTTGGTAAGTTTCTAGATCTTCTTAAAGAAATATATATTGACATACCTTTTATAGAATTACTTTTGAATAAAAACATATACAAAATACTTAAAAGACCTCCTTTTACTAAGAAATTGCACAAGGAGTTATTGATAATTAATTTAAGCAAAAAAATGCTCCTACATCTTGTTAGCCCATAAGAGAAGATGGTGAATCCTCAACTAATAGATTATGAGGAAGTTAAAAAGCCTTAGATCTCAAAGAAGGATGGATGAAAGCCTCTTATTATAGATTTAGGTTGAAAAAGGATTAAAGAGACAATCAACTAAATGGCTCATTAAGAAGTGTTGATTGGGATGTAACTCAATATTAGGTGTTTTTGTTTCAATCTTATTGATTATATGATCTTTAAAAGTAGTTTCACTTGTTTTCATAAATTTAAACTTATGGTTTTTAGCTTTTCTTGATGTCCATTAACTCTTACTTAAAATGAAATTAATATAGAGTTTTATAGGCTATAGAGGCAACATTTTTCTGAAGCACTAGATTATATAAGATTTTATTAGCCCATGATAGATTTTATGATATTGGATAAGATCGATAATTTTATTTCCAATGGAGTACCAATTATTCTTATCTCTTCCCTTTGTCTTTCATTGTTCTTGCATGTTTTAAACATCAAGAACAATGTACAACTTAAGTGTAGGGAGAAGCTTAATGAAAGCTATCAATTTTGTTATCACTAGTTTAATGGGAAATTTCTAGGAAGTTTTTCACTTTAAAAAGATGTTAATCAAAATTATTCATTAAAATTTTTATTGTTATTGTGACTTGATTTATTTAGGCAGATAATTATGAGCTTTGCTAATTAAGTTAATTTTGTTTTTTTTATTAATTTGGAGAATAGATACTTAATTTGTATGATCATACTTCTTGTTTAATTTATATATACATTTAGTTAAACGTAAATTCTTTCTAAGCATTTTCATTAATAATAATAATATAAAATTATATATCTATATATCTATAAGTAAGCCTTTGTTGTCTTCAAATTAAGTAAAAACGTTAAAGTTAAAAGTGGTGTTGGTAGTCATTTGAAACGACAACCTATAACAAGGTATTTACTTTCATATTAATAGGTTATATAGCTTTTCAAACAAGGTCTAAATTCTTTTTTGTTGTTTCAAATTGGTAATCCATTTTCTTTTAATAAGGGGTATAAAATGTTTGAAAGTTGCAACATTTCTCTTTGTATATTCATCATACGCACTAGATTGAATTTTGTGAATTAAGTTAAAGTGTAAAGGATTGTGGAGTTAACTGAATTGATTTATGATTTGATGCAAGTATATAAATTCCTAATAACTCTATGAACTTTAAAATTGAATAAATAATGGAAATCTTGATTGATGATTGATTTGTTTAAATGCTTTTATGCAGTTGCTTTTCAATTAAGTTAAGAGTAATAAATTTGATTTATTTAAGGACAAACAAATGCTTAAGTGTAAGGGTATTTGATATATGTTAATTACATCATATTTTAGCATGATTTTGAGGGCATTTAACTTGTAATCGGGGAATTTTAATTTAGATTATATTTTGTTTATAGGCCTTATTTTAGCTTTCTAATAAAGAAAGAATAAATATGGCCAAGTTTGAGTTGAATTGGAGCAAATTTATCATGATTTTACAGGAACGACTAAAAAAAAAAGACTAACAAGGACTCATGTTTAGTGACAGTAGTTACTAGAGATAAAACTACATGATCTTTCTAAGTTAGGGTAAAACCTATCATAGAAATTCACAAAGTGAGTTAATGCATTCTTAGGTTGTTTTGATTAGAAAGAGAATTTATTCAACCAATTTAAAGATAGGGATTTTATTACTCAAGAGAGAATATAGATATAACTTAAGAATTTTTATTATTCAAAATAAATATTAATGGTTAAACTAGGATAAATCCAAGTATAGTAAATTTATATAGAGATTTTATGCCTAGATCTATTATATCTACTTATTATTATTAAAATTTATTGCTTTAGCTAATTAGATTTTGTTTATTATTTAAGGTTATCCATTCATTATGTCATATTAGATAATAGAAAGATGGTTATTGCTAATAATTACAATCCTCATGGGATTGACACTCGACTCACTCACCAAAATTCTACCATAAGAAAAGAAATTTGTATTTAGAGATATTTTAACATTATTTTGTGTGTTTTGGTCATTCATATCACATTAATATTCTAAAAATATTTTCTAGAATTTTTTGTGCTTTGATCGTTCATAACATTAATATTCTAAAAATATTTTCTAGAATTTTTTGTTAGCTAATTATAATAAAATTGATATATATAACAATCAATTACCCATATTCCTACACTTAAGTTGCACATAATCTTTAAAATACATAATATGTAAGAACAATGAAAATATAGGAAACAATGGAATGGAGAAAAAGATATATACTCTCCTGATAATAAAAAATCGTTGACTTTATCCAATACCATCAATATTGTCTTAGACTATAAAATTTGTTCTCTATTCTAGCATGTAAGAGTTATGTTGCCTATATAACATGTGAGATCCCACATCGGTTGACAAGGAGAATGAAGTACGTCTTATAAAACTATAGATACCTCTCCCTTACAAACGCATTTTTCATGACCCAACATACCGGATCCCATTAGAACTTCGAGGTTAAATGTGCTTGGGCGAGAATAGTTCTAGGACGGGTGATCTCCTGGGAAGTTATAGGAAAAAGCAAAATTGTGAGGGCTTGGCTAGGCCAAGGCCCAAAGCGAACAATATCTATAAGCAGGTAATCTGGGCTGTTACAAGTGGTATCAGAGCCAGTACCCGAACCATTGTGCTAGCTAGGTTGGACCCCAAAGAGGGCTGGGCCCTAAGGGGGTGGAAAGTGTGAGATCTTACATTGATTGGAGAGGGGAGCGAAGTACGCCTTATAAGGATACGGATACCTCTCCCTTATAGACACATTTTTCATGCCCTAACGCACCAGATCCCATCAGAACTTCGAAGTTAAAAGTGATAGGGCAAGAGTAGTCCCAGGATGGGTGACCTCTTGGGAAGCTCTCGGGAAAAGCAAAACCATGAGGGCTTGGCTAGGCCAAGGCCCAAAGCGGACAATATTTGTGAGTGAGTAATTTCGACTGTTACATAACATGCATAACTTTTTGAAGTCCGGAAATAAGATAATCCTAATCTAATAGTGAAATAAACCAAAATAAACTTACAACCATAAGTTTAAAACTACTCAAATAAATCAAGATTATTGCCAAAGATCCTAAAAGCTACTAAATTAAAACAAAAACATATATTGAGTTGCCTCTCAACAAGCACTTTTTTATAAGTCTTTTAATTAGAATTCTCCTTAAGCTCTTCACTCATCTTAAATCCAAAATCAAAGACTTGCTTCTAAACTCCTTTATAATATAAAGCTCATTAGCTTTCTTATATTCCATTTGAATTGGGTTATCCATCTCCTCTTCTTCTCATTACAGGAAGTAAGAGCACCTCTAACTTAACTATTGATAACTCCTCAAACTTCTTCTTATTGGAAATGAGGTCCTTTAAGTATTTAGTATACTTTGACATCTGCGAAAGAGTTTTAACAAAAGGTATGTTAACATATGATTATCTTAAAACCTCTAGAAACTAAACAAATTTATCTGCTTTTCTTTCTATCTTAATCTTACATGGGTATGGAATCTTTGATTTCTCCTCCTTGACTACTTCTTTGTTTGGCTCATCATGCTTCTCTTCTTCCGTCTCCTTATCTTCTTCTCTTACATAATAACTTTCTCTTTCTCTTCTTTCACTTCTTTTCAACTTGCATCTCGTTTCCACTCATTAAAATCATTAAATTCACTTGTTTCCTTAGTTTTGGCTCAATGTTCCTAAGTAAAGTACTTAACTGCCCATCAAAGATAAGCATAACAAAATATTCCACTTGAATTTCCATATTATGGGTAAAAGCTTATTGGTTTTGAAGAAAGTATTTATTTCTTGTATGTTTATCTTAATTGTAGTGTTGTATCTTATCATGAGCTCCTTAAGACTTGACTCCTTTCCTATTACTATTGTTGAAGGAAGCTAGGTAGAATTTGATTATTCTATGTACATATTGTCAATATCACCATAGGAGATGTTTTAAGGCTAGTTTCCCATAAAATTAGATTGCTCATTTATTTTCCACATATTATAAGGTGCCTAATATTTATGATAGGGATGGTCACAACCACAAATATCACAATGCATCACTAAATCATATTGAGTAACCAAATACATATTATCATGCATCTTATTCCAAGCTTCCAATGCTATCATAAGTGACAACATAACATAATCCCTTATACATCAATGTCCTCCCCATCTTACTAATATGTTTGGCAACTGTAGTATAAAGTACCAAATTCTAAAATTTAGCCACAAATATAAAACAAAGAAAGAGAGGTTTACAAATAATTAAATAAAAAGAAAAGAAAAAAAACTATCTTAATAAAAATAAATAACAAAAAGAATAAAGTGATTAGATTAATAAAAATAAGGTTTTTAATATTATGTTCCTCCGCAATGATGTAAAAAAACTCGATATATGATTTTATATATCTTAAAATACAAAACAATGTTAAACAAATTACTAAGGCAAGTGCATGTATTGTTTTTTATAGTATAGTTTTAGTGAGTACGATTGTAAATCCTTTAAAGACTGTAACTACTAGTACTAACTATCTATCTCCTATTTTATTTAACAAAAAAGGATGTTTGATTTAAAAAAAGAAAATATACTTAATTAAAATAATAAGTAAGAAATAACCAGGCAAGGGGATAAATAAGAATAAATAACCAATAGATTACTAAGATTCAGAAGAATTCCTCTAATATCTTCCCTACTTTATAATTTATCATTGATCTAATGATCAACTCCACTTTCTAAGACTAATGGAAATTTCAAAGTTATAACATTATTATTTTTAAAGATATATAGCCCTTCTCCTTATACATTTGTTAAAATCTCTTTCTAATCAAAATCCATAAGAATGCATTAATTCATTTTATGAATTCTCATTATAGGTTTAACACCAACCCAAAAGATTAATGTCATTCTATCTCTATGATTTTGTACAAATCTCATTATTTATGCTTTGACTTAATCATAGATATAATTTTTCAATCCCTTTTTATGAAATCCGATATAAATCTTTGATGTTTGCTACTTCAATTCAAAACAATAAGCAAACATGAATAATTTTTAAGAAAACTAGAATCTTGTACTAAATCAAAGAATCAATTCAAAATAAAAAAACCTAGGGTTCATCCACCTAGATCTATATCCCAATTAGTTCATACTAAAACAAGTAAAACGTATAATACACAAAAAAGAATATAAGAAATAAGAATAAGTTATCATGAACCTTGAATCTTAATGGATTACGTGCCTTACATAAGAAATAAGAATGAGTTATCATGTATCTTGAATTTTGATGGATTTCTTGCCTTTCTCTAAGGATGTTCTTTTTTTGATGTGTTGTTAAATCTCCTTTAGTCATCCTATCGTTCTTTGATGTTCAATAAGTCCCCTTTTGATTGGTATTTGGTCCTCTCAAATGGCTCTCTCATTTTCTACTAGGTCTCTTTCTTTTTTATCTAAGAAACTCTAAAATTTTGACCAACACGAGACCAACATATGTCCATATTGATTCTATATTGCTTCACTACTCCCTTAACTTCATTTTTATAATTAAATATTGCCAAATTAGATCACCAACACGAGTCTATGTTTAAGTCATATGTTGAACATAAGATCATGATTAGGATGTGTTCCTTTACATGGAAACTAGTTAGAGAAGCCAAAATGCACTATAGTGGAATATGGGATAAATACAACCCAAACACAAGGCTTACTAAACATGAGACCATGTTTAGGGCATCTTCCTTCATGTGGCAAGTTGTCGAAGAAGTAGAATGCATTAAGGTAGAATATAGACAAATATAGGTCATGTCCTTTATATGACAAGTTATTGAAGAATTATAGTGCACCTATAAGCAACATGGGAGTAAACACAGTACTTGTTGGGCCCTAAAATTTTTCTTAATTGATGTTATTAAGCATGAATTATGTTGATTGTGTGTTTATGCCTTAGTTTGATTAAATTGGAAGTATTAGTGAAAAATTGAGGTTCATTTGAGTTTAATGGGGTTTAAATGAGAATTAAAGGGTAAAAATATTTGAGGGCGTTTTGGGAAGATCGCTTGAGTTGGAAAAGTTAAAGCTTTGCTAGGAGGGGTAAGTTGGTCTTTGTTTTCCCTTTAGACTTAAGTGAAAGAGTTAGAGAGAAGGGAAAGGAAAAGAAGAAAAGTGGAGAGAAGAAGAGGGAGAGAGTTGCCGTAGGTGAGGAAGAAGAGAAGAGTAATAGGGTTCTTGATTCCAGAAGTTTTCGACAAGAATCGAAGCAATTCCTGGTAAGTTTAGCTTCTGTTAATCTTGTTTCGGTTGGACTAAACCCTAGAATCGATTTGCATGTGTTAGAATCGGTTGTTTAGGGATTTTCGGGAAAAATGGTTAGAATTTTTGGGTTGATGAGTTTGTGACTGATTTGAAGGTTAGAATGGGTTAGCAATGTAGTATAGGACTTGATTTAAGGTTTAGATGTGTTGCATTTGCAAAAAGGGAAGGATTGTGGTTGAAATCTGGAAGAAATTCAGGTTCGGGAGGCATTCCCCGACCCGCACGTCGCGACATGTTCAAGAGCAAACCGCGACGTGCGAAGGTGTGTGCACGCCGTGGCGTGCGAGAAGGATGAACGCCGCGGCGCACACATGTGTGGACGCCGTGGCGCGCACAGGTCGTTCGCCGCGAGCGTCGTCTTTGCCGCGGCGAGTTCTAGTTTCCAGAACAGTGAATTTTGGTGATTTTTGAAGCTTATTGAATATTTGCCTTTGAATGTTGTTTGATTGGGAACTTGGTTTGTTATAGGAAACCAAGCCGACCTGATCCACTCGTAGGAGGAAGGACATCAGTGAATTGGATTCTCAAGCGATATTAGGTGGGTAATATATTTATGATTGTTGTGTGTATGGGCAATTTGTCCTGCTTGCTTGCATGTATGCCTAAAAATGCATTGTGATTGTGAATATGCATTGCCTATGAAACATTTTGATATTTTGCATGAATGGAAAGATGAAAAAGCATGAAAAGTATGAAAGCTTTGATAAAACGATATGAACATGGACTGAATAATTATGTGCTTGTTTGGGTGAGAGAGGAACGGATCGTTAGTCACGTGCACATCGACGTATAGCCTTCTCCCAGCTGCCTGCTTGAGGCCACGAGATCCTGAGAAATCGGACTCGATCGTTCACGGTTTAAACTTCGATTTATCTGTTTTGTTCTACGGAACTCTCGAGCCATTTGTGTGCATTGCATATTGATTTGATAGGTATGATGCATAATGAATTGC
>JAOTIZ010000201.1:16551009-16573668 GCA_027123425.1 Erythroxylum panamense | reverse complement strand
ATTCAATATTTCATCCCACAGTCACTTCTCAACCTCTCATCTATCAAACTACCCTCTTACCATTATATTCGAAGAATAATTGTTTAATAATTAATTCCTTTTTTTTCCTAGTATGGATCTTTTATAAGGCATTCTTTGGCTTATTTTTACTTTGCTTGGGTTTAACATATTGAAATAATCTTTGATGTATTTTATATGCATACTTTTATGAATAATTTGTATTTATTTTCACCAATTATTTTTATTATTTTTTGTCATATATATTGATATGCATAGGGTCGGATTATCCTGAGAATTAAACCTGAAAATAGGTTAACCGATCTTATAGGTTCTTTAGGTTCAGGTTCAGGTTCAGGTTTGTGAAATTGTCGAACCTGATATTCAGGTTCAGGTTCAGGTTATTTATGAACGGGTCAGATTATCCTACCATGAACACCCCTACTCGTAAGTTTTACCTAGCAAATCAAAGACAAAGAGATTCGATTAGCATTTAATTTGTTGACACCAAAGAACCTCGAAACGTCAGCTTCAGACAAACTACGTAACCAAAATGTGAATCATTGCGCTGAATTAGCTTGATGAATAATCAGTACTCAAAGAAAAAGAAAGGGACAGATCCTTTGTCTCAAAATATGTGTACCAACCCTGTCTCATTCAATCCTAACCATCTATTTATGTGGGACTCACATTAATAGATGACTAGAATTGAATAGGACAGAATTGATACACACATTTTAGGAAAGAGGATTTCATACCAAAAAGAAGAGACTCCAATAAAGTGGGAACCGGCAGAAAAGCGTTGTTAAAATAAAAGACCCAGAATCTTCAAAACATCACCTACGACGGTGTCAAACAAGAGTTTTTGGAACACTGACATGGCAAACATGGATTGGTCTGGCCAACACCGCACGATGGCTTTCACACGGTCCTCCCACTTTGTGACCGGTACGTTAACACAGTTTCCACTTGGAGGCTGCTATTCATGGTGAAATGAAATGCCAATAAATACCTCACACGCGTTCAAGACGGTTCAATGCCTGGCTTTTGTTACTGACATTGACCGTATGATACGTGACTGCCCAGTCTTTTTAACCCACGGCCTTTGACTGACAAATTTCCCAGGTAAAAAACTTTAAACCCCGTCTCTGCAAAATCGCAAAATCTATCCACTTTATGTCAAAGATCTCTCTCTAGACGGCTGCTCCGATCTGTTTTTTCCGGTTACCGTTAGACAGAGAAAGTGTCAAGTCGACCTGTCTCCAGCCTTTGGTCTGTTTGTGGGTCACTTGCGTTTTTCCCGTTTATTTGTTGTGAAATTCTGGGCTAGTCTTTTTTTTCTTTCTTCATTTCGGTTATTTTGTGATTCTGGAAACGATCTTTTAGTCGCCGTTATTGTTATTTTAGCTTTGATTTGTGATCCTGGATTTGAATGGGAATATTAACTTGTGAATCTCATAATCTCAGTTGCTCAACAACTGAAAGAGTGAACTTTCATGCTAAAGTATCGCATCGTGTTCTATTTATCTGTTACTGTATATACATGTGTGTTATTTTGTTGGTGATCATTTTCCTCGTTGGATTGATTGTTATGCATTCAACGTGCAGGACTCTTTTGATTGCTGAAGTGGCGAACTTGGGATAGGCTTGATTGATATTCTAGATTTTTGTAAGACTTGACTTTTGCACAATCGTAGATTGGTTGAATCAGAGTTTTGGTTGAATAAAAGATGAGTTGTGAGCGGATAGCGAATGTGGTTTTAGCAGGTTTGGATTTCATTTTAGAATCTATTTACGTCAACGAATATTTAACTTGACGGTATGAGGTTAATGCTGTTTATTGATATAGACACATGATGCAGCAAAGCTATTGAAACAAGAGAAAGATTGAGATTTGACATGATAACACCTTGTAGTGACACCTTTCTTATGTCATTGAATGCAGGTCTAACACTTGCGCCCCTTGTTGTGAATGTAGACCCAAACATAAATGTCATATTGACTGCTTGTCTGACAGTTTATGTTGGTTGTTACCGATCCGTCAAGCCAACGCCTCCAACAGTATGCACTACAAGAATAATTATTTTTCGTTACCTGTGATTTTGATTATTACGTCTTGGTTATACATCAAGAATACCTAATATTTTGTTTTAACTTCCAGGAAACCATGTCCAATGAGCATGCAATGCGCTTTCCCTTTGTAGGGAGTGCAATGCTGTTATCTTTATTCCTGCTCTTCAAGTTTCTTTCAAAAGATTTGGTTAATGCTGTACTGACATGCTACTTTTTCATCCTTGGAATTGTTGCACTTTCGTAAGTTGTCCATGAATTTGATTTGATAATTTGAATTTCATTTTAATAAGGTTGGTTATATTTGTTAGTATCATTTTTTTATGTATCTTCTTCATTCCACTTTTCTCAGGGCAACATTGCTTCCAGCTATTAAACGATTTCTTCCAACCTGTTGGAATGATGACTCCATTGTCTGGCGTTTTCCTTATTTTCGTTGTATGTGATGCGGTTATCATTCCTTTCATGATTTTAATTGCATGTTTAATTGGCTGGTTATTCGATTTTGTTGTCATCATTATGGTATTATTATCAGATCTAGTATTGCTAGGCAGTCATAATTGCTTCTTGATTGAACTTTGAGTGTACGTTCCTAGAGCATTCCATTGTATATGTTTTTTGTGTATGACTTTTGTCAGTTCGGAGCTCTTGTGTCTGTTTTCACATCAATTGTGGAATTAAATGTCACATAAAGTTCTTATTTCAGTGAGAGTAGTTCTAGCCTGGAGTGAAATCTCCATGATATATCTTTTTTTGATCCTAGTAAGTGGTAATTGCTAACAGATATTGTATTTTTGGTACCAGTCCTTGTATTCTGAGGTGTGGGTGTTAATGGGTTATACACTCAGACGTCTGTTGTTATTTGTTTATTCTGAACAGATTTGCTCTATCAGATCTGTTTATGTGAATGATTTTGTAGTCTGGTAGATGCTACTGCTAGGTCTTTGCTGCTTGAAATAGTGCTCATCCTTGTTCCAAGATGAGGTTGTCAATATATTAATCTGTTATGTTAGGTTCTTTTAATTTATAGCTCGTTTTTATCCAGTTGACATCTTGCTTTTATTATGCAGAATGATGTTTTTCCTTACACCTTTCTTATACAGCTTTGGAGATTGAGTTCACAAGATCACAGATTGTTGCAGCAATGCCTGGAACATTTTTTTGTGCATGGTATGCTTCTCAGAAGCATTGGCTCGCTAACAATATATTGGGCTTGGCTTTCTGTATTCAGGTCAGGCACTGCTTGTACGTCTTTTAAGGATGAATAATTGAAAGCCTATTTAAAGTGTGTAACTGTCTGTTTTCTTACAGGGTATTGAAATGCTCTCCCTTGGATCATTTAAGACTGGTGCTATCCTTCTGGTAATGAGATGAACTTGTCCTCGGTTTCTAAGATATTTTGGCAGTGGTGGTACTGGTGATTCATTGATCATTTGATACTTGTATGAAAGTTTCCTCTAGCATGCTTATGTTGTGCAACATAGTTCGATTGAACTTTATGAAGTTGACTTGCCTTCGTATCAAAATATCGGTGGGTTTGCATTTGCATTTGCATAGCCTTGCATTAACTCATGCCTTAATAACTTTTACCCATCACACCCTCCTCAGTTGTCATCAGTGTCATCCAACTAAAGATACTACTGTGATATAGTTGTGATTCTATGTTACATGGATCACATGATGGACTAATGTCAAGTTGTTTCATCACCATTGCTCGTTCTGTACACCTTAAATTTGCACGTGGCTTCCTATCAATCTCCATACCAGTACTTCGATTGATCATCCATGTAATTTTGTTGGTTTACTTAGAATCCAAGGATGTAAAGCTATTCATCTTATAGTTGTCTGGAGTTGATGCCTTTGAACATTCAGTTGATGTGGTTACTGAGAAAAAGGCCTTGTGTCTAACTGGTTTGTACACATGTTGTGAACCTTTCTACAAATGCTTTATCTTTACATTGTTTTTGTTTAATATTCTGATTTTTGGAATCAGTTTTATGCTTTTGTAATATATTGGTTGAAATGTGAGGAGGATTTATATCTTTGTCTATTTGCTTATGACAAGAGTGTTTCCCTTCCTAATTATTTTAGGCTGGACTGTTTGTATATGATATCTTTTGGGTTTTCTTCACTCCTGTGATGGTCAGTGTTGCAAAGTCTTTTGATGCTCCTATCAAGGTTAGTGTGCCAGCTGTTATTAACATTCATCTGGCCCAATCACAGCTACTTGATTGTGAATTATGATTTATTAGAGGACCTTAATTGGG
Source organism: Erythroxylum panamense (assembly GCA_027123425.1). NCBI lineage: Eukaryota > Viridiplantae > Streptophyta > Magnoliopsida > Malpighiales > Erythroxylaceae > Erythroxylum > Erythroxylum panamense. The sequence continues at coordinate 16,569,334 of JAOTIZ010000201.1, read as the reverse complement.
AACATTCAATTTTTTCTAATTGGGAACATTCAATTTTTCTATAGCTTCTGTTCCCAACAGCAGATGCAACACGGCCATTTTCTATGCTTGGGCTTGGTGACATTGTGATTCCTGGTAGGTTTTAGATTTTAGAGTTGGAACTTTCATTTTAGCACAATATCTCGTGATCATTCCTTTTAGTTCTTACCCTGCAATGCTCGTTTGCTATTTAGGTATATTTGTAGCTCTGGCATTGCGATTTGATGTCTCTAGAGAAAAAGATAGTCAGTACTTCAAGAGTGCTTTTATGGGGTATGCAGTTGGTTTGGTCCTTACAATTATTGTCATGAACTGGTTCCAAGCTGCACAGGTAACTTGAGATGATCACATTTCTCAAACTATCGCATTGATTGTCTTTGAAAATCTTATTTGGCCCATATTTTAAAATGCTATGGTCTATGCTGTATTTGCAGCCCGCGCTTTTGTATATTGTGCCAGCAGTAATAGGATTCTTGGCTGCTCATGTACTATGGAATGGTGAAGTCAAACCGGTTTGTTCAACACCCAATGTGATTTTTTTTTTTCGGTGTGGTATTATTCCCAGTTCTTTCTGGACCAGTGTGGTTGTAGTTTGGATTCCAATACGAGTTCTATATTCTGACTTCAAAAGAGGATGCTTCAAATTTGTTTATATGAAAAGGAATGTTTGATAGTGCGCGAGCGTGAGTGTTTGCGTGATTGAAGGACCTTTGTGTGTGTGTTGTTCTAGTTGAATAGTTTTGTAAGAGGGGGGATCAAGTTGCCAAATTAGAGGCTTAGTAATTAATTTGCTGCTAAGCTGATGCAATTAGACTGAAGCTGACTAATATGGAGGTGTCCTTTGACCTATATGCAGTTAATGGAATTTGACGAGTCAAAGGCTGGTGGATCATCTGGAGATGGCACTATGACCAACTCTACCAAAAAGGAGGAGTGACAGTGACCAGGGAGAATCCGGGAAAAAAAAAAAAAGGAGAAGACCAGGCAGGCAGGAGACACTGAACCAATCCCAATCGGGTAGATATATTGTAGTCTAGTTTGAGGACCCAGAAAAGCCTTCACCGCTATTTTTAATCTAGGCCAACTTATTCAACCAGCACACAAAATGTGTAACAGATTTTGGAATCAAAGAAGAAAACAACAATAATTATAATAATAATATATTCAGCCTAGCCAACGATGCCCATGTTGCTTTATCCTCTCCCTTTTGCCCTTTTAATGCAGGCAAGCTCCTGTGACTTTTCAGATGGCAAAGTGAAAATGATAGGTTCAATGGTTTATGTTTCTAATTCTGCATCGGAAGTTAATCTGTTCAATACATCCAACAAATGATTATATTTTGTATATAAAGAAGAACTCAGTATCCTACATTCATATGCCTGCTGTGCCCTGTGAGAAAAGTAATGAATGGAAAGTAATGAAAGACCCAGACTCCAATCTGGCCCAAAGCAACGAATCGTAAGTACAGAACGTATATCATAAGTAAGTCTTTTTAATTTATTTTATATACATTAGGCATCTTAGTTTTTGTCCGATTAATTCTGAGCCTTTAACATCTCACCCAAAGAGCTCTAGAGGAGATAAATTTAGAACATTAAACTCCCTCAGGTTTCTAGTAGCCTGTATATTTCTGCGTATAAGGAGTCGTCACATATTGATTAGTCAACTACTAATTGATCACTGATCCTGTTCAAAATCAGGCTCCTAGTAATCCTCAGGTCCTAGGAAATTTAAAAAGAGAAGATGATTAACTGTCGAACAAAACACCAGCAAAATGTAAGAAGAGACCCAAGTTTGGAGTTGGACTTCTAATTCCCATAAACAAAGGCTTGAAATTGAATTAAATCATAAACAGAGAGCAGCAACTACAAACAAATTATTAAGAAAACAAGCAAATTCATTTCCTTCTCTGCCTCTTTTCCACCAAACAATTTTTAGGATTTAGCTAGATGTGAAAGCAGGTGGTGTCATCTCTAGCAACACCTACATTACGTTTGTTTTACTAGGTGTCTGTAAAATTCTGTGATTATACTCTGACGGGGTTCTCTTTTTGAACTTCAAAGAGATAAGAAAATTGAGAATCTCAACAAGGACAAGTCATGGAAGATAAGTTTTCTTCTACTTTTCCCATCAATCCTTATTTTAATGTTATGTGTTTCAATTTTTATTTTTCATTTGCCTTGTAATTCTTTTCATGGGCATGTACCTCTTGTTGAATTTTGTTTTTGAAATTGAATCTTTAGGATTGGCAAATTTTTTTCTGTTTAAAATTAATTTTGCATTTGTTGGAACCGTTTGTAGCAATAAGTCAATATAACGCAGCACGGAAACACAGTCCTCTAATCCCAGAGTACAGAAGACGCAAATCTAATCTAAGATCTACAAAGAACTCAAAAGGTAGACGAAAACCTTAAGAGAGATATAGTATTTGATTGAAAAATAGGCAAAGGTTTTTCCACGATGTAATAAGGAAGTATTTATATGAGTCATAATGACCTAGAACCTAATATCAAGGATAAAAACATCTTTGTAGTCCTAATAAAAGTAAAACACAATAAATAAATAAATGAATAGATTTTCTAATCTAAAGTTCCGTGTTAGTCCCCTCCACTTGTCAAGAACTCGACCTCGAGTTATGCTTTAGATAACCTAACTTGCACTCTGATAAATACGGGTAAATATCTGCAACATTAAAGGTTGGGTTGATATTACCTATTCACGAAGGTAATTGAATGACATATGTATTGTCATTAATTTTCTTCACAATCTTGAATGGACCATACTTCTTGGCCTTCAACTGGTGGTGATGTTCAGTAATCCGCTTCTTGTTCATAAATACCATTACTTCATCTCCCACCTCAAACACTTGGTTCTTCCTTTATGGGTCCACATTAGCCTTATACTTTGCATTAGCCTTTTCAAGTCATTCCTTCACCTCGACTTGTATTTCTTAGGTTTCTTTAGCAAACTTGGCTACACTCGCACCGATGATAACATTTTTAGGTAACTAAACAAGGTATGGTGCATAATTTGATATCTTAGTGTAAAACAAAGAGAATGAAGATTGACCGATAGAGTTATAGATAACATTTTTGTAGGCAAACTCAGCTTGTGCGATAAGAAAATCCCAATTATTTGGCTTATCACGACAAATACATCACACTAAATTACCTAGAGTCCTATTCACCATTTCAGTCTGTCCATTGGCCTATGGGTGAGTTGTGCTACTATACTTTAAGGATGAATCAAACATACCCCATAAAGTTATCCAGAAATGACTCAGAAACTTAGTGTCTCTAGCAGAGGTAATCGATTTGGAACCCCATGGAGTCTCACCACCTCTCGGAAGAACAGTTTAGCAATGACTGTCGCATCTGCTGTCTTCTTACATGGTAAAAAGTACGACTTCTTAGAGAATTTATCAACGACCATGAAAATTGAATCCATGCCTCTTTGCATTCTTGGTAAACCTAGTACAAATTCCATGGAAAGGACTTCTCAAATATTGTTAGGCACAAGTAATGACATGTATAAACCCGCATTTGATGCATGACTTTTATAAGTATGGCAAATCTGGCACCTAAAAACAATAAAGATAACGTCTTCCCTCAATTTAGGCCAAAAATACCTTTTACATACCTCCTCAAGTGTCTTATCTTTGCCTAAATGTCCAGCTAACCTCCTCCGTGTAAGTCTCTGATTATCTTCTCTCTCATTGATGTCCGTAGGAGGCATAATTGGTTACCTCTCATAAGAAACCCATCATGAATGTGGTTGTCTTTGTACGACTTCTCTACTTGACAAGTTTTTCATATTCCTTTTATGTCTTCATCATCAACATATAAGCCTTTCAACTATTCGAAACCTTCAATATCAACTGTTAGCATTCTGATCATAGCTACTCATCGACTCAACGCGTCTGTCATTACATTGTTTCTCCCACATTTATAGACAAGTTTATAGGGGAACTTGTCAATATAAGCTGACCATCTAGCATGCTTCTTGGTCCTCAACTGCTTTTGACTTCCTAAATACTTCAATGCTTAGTGATCAATATAAAGAATAAACTCCTTTCCAATTAAGTAGTGTTCCCATGTCTTCAAAACCCTCATAATGGCGTAGAACTCTTTATTATAGGTAGCCCATGTTTGCCTTGTCTCGTTTAGTTTCTCACTGAAGTATGCCACAGACCTTTTCTCTTACGATAATACTGCTCCGATACCTATCCCACTCGCATCACACTCCACTTCAAATAACTTTACAAAGTTTGGTAAGGCTAGGACCAGTGTTGTACGCAGTTTCTCCTTGATAAGGGCAAAGCTTTGTTCTTGCTCTTCTTCCCATCTAAACTTCCCTTTCTTTAGACAGTCCGTAATAGGAGCCATAATCCTATTGAAATTCTTAATAAACCTTATATAGAATGTCGCCAAACTATGAAAACTCCTCACATCTCTAACGGTTCTTGGTGTAGGCCAATTTCTAATGGCCTTTACCTTATCTTCATCCACTCTGATGTCATCTTTTCCCACAACATATCCGAGGAATAGCAAATTTTTCTAACATAAATAGGCATTTCTTCAAGTTGGCATATAATTGATTTTCTCTTAAGGACTCGAATACATGCCTTAAATGTACCACATGCTCTTCAATAGATCTACTATAGATAAGAATATCATCAAAATAAACAACCACAAACTTACCAATGAAAGGTTGCAACACTTGGCTTATAAGACGCATAAAAGTGCTAGGTGTATTGAATAATCCGAAAGGCATGACTAAACACTTATATAAGCCATCACTCGTCTTGAAGGTTGTCTTCCACTCATCTCCAAGCCTTATTCTTATTTGATGGTATTCTCTTTGAAGATCAATTTTAGAGAAAATAATGGCTCCACTCAGCAAATCCAACATATCATCAAGTCTCAGAATGGAAAATTTATAGTCAATAGTGATTTTGTTGATCGCTCTACTATCAACGCACATCCTCTAACTCCTATCCTTCTTCAGGGTAAGTAATGTTGGCACTACACATGGACTCATACTCTCTCGAATATGACCTTTACTTATCAACTCCTCTACTTTCTCCCGTAGAATCTCATTCTCTTTTGGGTTCATCCTGTAATGAGGCAAATTAGGCAAATTGACTCTTGGAACCAAGTCAATATAGTGTTGGATACTGCGCATAGGCTAATCTCTTTGGTAAGTCCTCTAGAGTCACATCTGCAAACTCCTCTAATATATATTGCACTTCTTGAGGTACCAGAGGCTCGGGCTTGCTTCCTACTAGCTCTTCCCCTTTAACCATTAACAAATGCATATCTTTTGTTTTCATCATCTCACTAATAAATTTGTCTCAATTATTCTTTGCCTGCAACAAAGGCTTCTGGATCTTTCCTTGAGACTTCACACCCTTGATAGGTACTAAAGTATATGTTACGCCATCTTTTACAAAATGGTATGTATTTTTCCTTCTCGAATGCATCGCATCTATATCAAACTACCATGGTCTTCCCAATAGGATCGAACATGCATCCATCTCTATTAAGTCTCAAGAATGCTCATCCTGATACCTTCTAAAGAGAAAGTAACATCGTTCTTTAACCAGAATCTATCCAACCTCCTTGATCCACCCAATACTATAAGGATCTGGATGTGGCTCAGTAGTCAACTTTAACTTCTTCACAGTAGCACTTATAATATTTTTCCTAACTCCCTCCATCAATGATCAACTCACACAAATTCCCTAGCACCAAACACCTCGTACGAAAGAGTTCATATTTTTGCAAATCACTATGCTCTTTGCAGGATATCATCAGTCTTCTGATGACACATGCATACGTCTCCTCATCCTCTCCTCCATGTTATTCCCAACCATCACCTTCGGGCCCACACACTTCCTTTTCATCCTCTTCTTCTTGTTGTTCCACCATATTTACTGCTCCTTTTTGGACACTCATTAGATTTGTGTCCTGGCTCGCCGCACCTGTAACACTTTCATAGAGTTGGTTTAGTATACAAATTGGTGTGTTTAGAAGTTGTTTGAGCTTCCGTCATTAGTACTTCCCTTGCCAATACTACTCCTCGTAGGGGTTGTAATAACCATCTCATTTTCTTTATCGCCTAGACTCTTCTCACCTATATAGCTATTAAACTCTTGTTGCTTCTCAGATTCAGACAACTAGTTGCAGGCTGCCAACCTCAGAAACTCCACTATATATTCATGGATGCTATGATCGCCTTGATGACACTACTGATACGAGTCGAAAATATACTGCTCATAGTTTGGCTGTAAGAATCTCCCTCTAAGCAATTGCTTCTTCCTCCTCCACGAAGAAACCGAATTATGCCCTTATTTCCTTCTTGACTCTCGCAACTGCTCCCACCATATGAAAACTACCCCTTTTAGACAACAGGCCATTAACTTTACGTTCCTATCCTCTAGAATCTCCGTATAATTGAAGAATCTCTCTACCTTCGCTATCCGATCAAGAAAGGTTTCAATATCCAGATCTCCGCTAAAAGATGGGATATCTACCTTAAGTTTATCTTCATAGTCTCCTCTTCGTCTTGGTTAGATGACTTCTTCCTCATCACTGGAACTATTTTCATAATTCCATGACATGAGATTTTGAATCTGAGGATGCCTCGTAGGGTCACCTTCTCTATGAACTAGCTCCTCAATTCTTCTTGTGTTGTCTCTTCGCAACAATGCTTGCAACTAGTCCTGAATCAACCCCAGCTGATGTTCCATATTGAGAATTGACTCCCAAACTTTGGGTAACCCACAAATGTTGTCGATGGTGTTGGCCATTGTTAGACGAAAAAATATTGGATTTTCAAGGCACTGATACTACTTGACGTAGCGTGAAAATGCAGTACTCTAATCTAAGAGTACAGAAAATGCAGATCTAATCTAAGATCTATAGAAAACTCAAAAGATAGGTGAAAATTTTAAAAGAAATAGAATATTTTGATTGAAAAATAGGCAAAGATTCTTCCATAATATAATAAAGAAGTATTTATATGAGTTATAATGATTTAGAATAACAATGATAAAAACATCTTTATAGTCCTAATAAAGCTAAATCACAATAAATAAATAAATAAATAAATATTCTAATGTAAAGCTCCGTGCCATAATGGCTAATAGAATTCTTGTGTAGAAGATTTTTGGTTCGGGGTGATTGTTCATCGAACAAAATAGAGAGCTCTATGAAGAAGAGATTCGTATTTTCCTTGCCTTAGGATTTTTTGCTCTTGCTGTTTGCGTTGCTTTGTTTGGAACGTAAACTTTTTCACACATACCCTTAAACGTTTCATTTTCTCTTGCTATGCCATTACCTTGTAAACCAGTCTATCACGTTGTTTTTAGGTTGAGACCTTTTCTGGTTGCATTTTTTCTGCATTCTTAAATTTAAAGTTTCATCTTTTTTGGTTAGCCTCTGATATGACAATTTTCTTAAGGAGCGTTGAGTTTAAGTGCCTGGAATTTCCAAAATTTGTTGATTTTGTTTCTAGGGTTTAATAAAAAGGTTAAAGGAAGGCAGACTGCATGTGGATGACATTCACTTTGTTTAGTTCTTATTTAGGTTATTGTAGTACTTCCAAGAGTGACGTTTCAAGTAATGAGACTGTGTTGTTACTTAAAAATGTGGAAATTTGTGTCAAAGAAATCTAACCTGTGACAAGGTTGGACTTGCCATTGTCTTTTTAATGCATGTCACTAGGAGGGATAATTGATAGTTAATCATATGGTAACTCTCCATACAACTCTCTTTTTCAAAGGCGTTAGTTTATATTTAGCTTGGGCTTGGTACGGACTGAAAAACCGAAGGGGTTAATTATTACGCAAACTTTTCGCAAACTTATTTGGCACCAACAAAATAAAAAAAAACAAAACTGAAATAATAAAAACATCAGAAATTTGGTAACACAGTTCGACACATCTTGCCTACTTCTGCAGGGCCCTCACCCAGCTTAATTACTTTCACCGAAGTACAATAGTTTTACCCAAGGCTTTACTGAGCTGACACCACTTAACCTTTGACATTATCTCTCAATCTCACTTCCCGTGAATTACACCTAATAGTACGACCGCCTCGTACTAACCTCAACAGAGGATTTTCTCAATCAATCTTTTATCGAAATAACAATGAACAAATAAATCAAGTGATTAAAATAATAAAGAATGAAAACTAAATACACTTGAGATAGAAAAGAACAACTTCCCGATGAGTTCCGCTTCACTAAAATAAATCTAGAAGTCGTTGCAACAATAATGAGTTGATTCAGATAAACACCTACACGAAGTCACAGGTCACCCAATCAACAGAAAGCACAACAACAAGATGGATTAATTATCAACATAAAATCAGGTTGGAGATCAACACTATAACGAATTCTAGTAGGTGCTATCTCAAATAGGAACAACGACACTGCCTCTCACCACCAATGATGACGATAATAGAAGAAAGATCAATTAATGCAGTGTATTTTCCAAAATAGGTGATTAACGCACATCCATTGCACTGCTATTTATCTATAAAAACAACTCAAGCAAGCTACCTCACCATAGCTCTCACACAAGACGTTATTCAGCAGAACTTCATATGTGTGCCGCAAGCAGTATATTTTATTCATAGACACATAAACACCCACACCTCCTTTTATATAAAATTCAAGCAATGTTATGCACTATATCAATTAAAACCACTGAACCTTTTTCCAATTATCACACACATGCACAATAGTCTTCGGTTGTCGCACCCTTACGTACTGCGTTTCCCAATAGACAATTAATGCACACCAACGGACAATTAATGCATACCCACTCCAACGTTGCACTTTCTCACATAAACTCTATGCATTATGTCCTAGTAACTATATGATCTTAACTTCAAATTTGTTAATTCAAAGAAACGTGTGCAGCACTAATAACTCATCATCAGCTCACTTATATCACTCCCACATTAACTCAATACTACATATACACCAAAAAGATTAACTTCTACCGTAGATTGAAGATATGCATAAATCCCTCATATAATAAGAGTTCCACTTTAATTCAAACATGCAACAACCTTATCCTTTTAATTTCATCAATCCACCAAATCTGCAAATCCAACAGTAATTGCTCATATGCCCTTGCTAAACTCATGGCAGAGGACAAATCTAGTGGTTTCAAAAGTTGGACGTGAATCGAATGGAATCATCCAACTCGGCAATGAATAAGCCTGCGTGGAGGTGATCAGGTATGGTTTTGTTTGCACGTGCCAATTTTTCCTAAAATTGCTTCTGATATTGCTCAATGGATCCCGTTTGTCTTAAGGTAACCAAATCCCTGATTGGATTACTACTCTTCAAAGGACCAAATCTCTGAAAGCAATATTTCAAAAAATCAGCCCAAGACATAGTGTCTTTAGTTTTCTTGAGTTGGTAAAACCACATCTGTGCTTCTTCTAAAAGGTGGAATCTAGCTAATCCAACCTTTTCTACCTCCTATGTATTCTAATTTTCAAAGAATTGCTCACATATAATAAGAGTTCCACTTTAATTCAAACATACAACAACCTTATCCTTTTAATTTCATCAATCCACCAAATTTGCAAATTTAGCAGTAATTTTCAACATATCCATTCATAAGATAATTCCAATATTACCAAGATGATAGACTCCATAAGTTATATCTTATATGTCCAATTAAAATTCCAAAACTAAATAAAAGATATATACAATATAGCCTAACAGGACTTTTAACGAAACCTCTACCATTCTGGTAATTTGGTTGATGCAGGCGATGTAACCTTGGGATTTCCTTGCATGGTTTTTTTTAAAGTTGCAAGAACTATAAAAAACAAGGTGGTGTTGTAAATATCAAGCGATGAGTCAAATAAATGTCTTCTTTTGCATCTTTTATGAAAATTTTACTGGCTTGTTCTTATTACATTTCTTATTTCTACTTCTATATCTACCTTTGCAATCCATCTTTGTATGAGATGAAATTTCTAATACATGAGTGGCATCAGCTGGGCAGTTTCCCTCTAAATGATGAAGCTTATCCCTTATCGTCTCTCGTCTACTTTTTACTGATTATCTTTCTTGTACATCTAAGCCAATGTTTAGATATGAGTAAGGAACATTCTGAAGAAAATAAAGTTCCTGTAGAGAAGAATAACAAAGGAACACTGAAGACAGCAGCCCAGCTTAATGATTTGGAGAAATTTTATGATGGTTCTAGTACTTCTCAGACTTTCTATTTATTGCATCTTGAGACCTTAGTTAGATATCACCTTGAAGGTGAAATTTATGATTTTATCAGAGCACAAATATCCCATAGAAGAAATGAAATCAGAACTTGCACTGCGTACTGGATTGACAGAAAAGCAAATATCAAGTTGGTTCTACCACAGAAGTTTAAAAGATAATAAATATATGAGAGATGAAGCATATGCTAATGGAAGACTAGATCGGTCAAGCAGCATCGTTCAGGATCGTGGAAGTGGATTGCGACAAGATTCTTATGACGGTACTAAACAAGGTGATCACAAAATTAATGATGCTAGGGAAGTTGAGAGTGAGAGGCTTTCCTGCCATGAACTTTCTACAGCTGGCCTCATCCATGATCATACCAGTCAGTATATAGCGAGTCTGAATTACACGAATGATAAGTCTTTAAAAAGTTGTTCATCCTTGAAACACAGATTTTTCCATCAAAGCGAGGACCACTATAATATGGAAATATCAAGGTATCTGATGCAAAATGGAGAAAACATGCCATTGATTCCCAAGGGTGCAACTAGCATGGCTTATAAACTGTCAGGGTATTTGAAAGTGAAGGTTGAAATAGAAAATGCTGCTATAACTGCTGTTAAGAGGCAATTGGCTCAGGACTATAGGGAAGATGGTCCTCCACATGGTGTTGACTTCCAGGCACTTCCTCCTGATGCATTCATGTCACTAAGTAGGGATCTAGTAGCTGGTGAGCCAAACTCTTCTGTTAAACTATTTGTATGGGATTTGCAAACTATAGAAACGGAATTGAATTATTTACAACTCTGTGTAAAATTTGCTTCAGAAGTTTATATCTACATATCCTAAAGTGTTTTTTTTCTAATTGTTTGAGAGGCTAAGAACTGGACATTTATGTGATCCTTGTATAGGCATGTGATGATTGAGTGACCATATCTGTTTAGAAGAAAGAGGTGTTGCTAAAAAATCAAAACTAATATGGTGTCAAATTGTCTAACGATGTAAAACATGTTTGAACTGTTGTTCAAACAGTTTACCTATTAGTCCTACAATGTCATTTTTGTTCAATAGCTTTTATCATTGGTTGGAAATTTTTTATTCCATCGAGTCAAAGTAACCATAAACTATTTAACCTATTTATTATTTACAACAGGTGTCTGGCATAAGAATTTGATAATGCGAAGGTTCCCTGTAGTTTTGTGGTAGGACTACTAGTCATAGATCGAGTCACAAGATGATTTACAGAGTAATCTTGCAACTCTGTTATATCCTTGTTCTTGTTAGAATTCTTCTTTCTGCCTATTTTGAAAGAAGAAAAGAAATTCGATTCTAAAGGAGACCGAAACCTTGGACCTCGTTAGAGAGAGCTCCAAACCTCTATTTTGATGAAATGTGACTTACTTCTTTATTCATAAAATAACCCTTATATAGGTTGTGTTCACATAGGAAAAGGAAATAAGAAAACCCTAACTAATATGATTTCCTAAAGTAATAAGGAAACTAGTAATATGTTTCCAATAACAAACCTAAAACCTTTTAAGCAGTTTAAATAAAACTTGTAACCTAATTAACATAATTTGCGACTGTATTTCTGGCCTATAAACACATCCACAACATTACCCCCTGGAGAAAGAGCTTGTCCTCAAGCTCAAAGGAAGAAAATTGTTGCTGGAATAAAGTGACGTCTTCCCAAGTAGCATCCGACTCTGGAAATCCGCCCCACTGCACCAATATCTCCTTGGTACCTCGATTCAAACGACCACGAAGGACTTTAAAAGGAACAAGAACAACCCAGCTATCATCTATAGGAGGCAAGGAAGCAACAAAAGGCAACATGGTTCCCTTGAAGGCCTTCAGAAGGGAGACATGAAAAACTTTATGAAGACGGTTGGTAGGAGGCAAATCAAGCTCATAAGCAACCTGTCTAATGCAACGCAACACAAGAAATGGACCATAGAAACGAGGAGACAACTTATTATAAACATTCAACCACATCGAATGTTATTTATAGGAGCGAAAACGAAGCCAAACCCAATCTCCAGCTGTAAATTCCATATCATGATGCCCTCGATCATTGTGATCTTTCATTCTTTGCTGAGCTGATAGCAAACGCTCTCGAATCTCCTTCAATAGAGCATCCCGATTTAGTAAAGCATTATTAACTACATCTACCTTTGTAGAGCTAGCAACATAGGAAATCAAACGAAGTGGATCATGACCATAAACCACTTTAAAAGGAATGGTCTGAAGCGATGAGTGGAAGGAAGTGTTGTAACAGAATTCAGCCCATGGTATCCATTCAACCCATTTACGAGGATGATCACCCACAAAACAATGAAGATACATTTCCATAGTTCGATTCACGACCTCCATTTGCCCATTAGTCTGTAGATGATAAGCAGAAGAGAATTGTAACTTATTAGAGCCTTGAAGGCAAAATAATTATGTCCAAAAAGTGCTAATGAAGACCACATCCCGATCATAAGTAATGGTCTCTGGAATTCCATGGAAACGGAAAATCTGCTCAAAGAAGACTTGCACCACCCGTATAGCTGTGTAAGGATGAGCTAAAGGAATGAAATGAGCATACTTGGAAAATCGATCCACCACGACGAACAAAATAGTTTTGCCACAAGATTTCGGCAACCCATTAATAAAATCCATAGAAACATCAGCCCAAACCTGTGCGGGTAGCTGAAGAGGTTGTAACAACCCAGCAGGACTTAAATGCTCTGATTTATTACATTGACAAATAGGACAATCAGAATCATAAATGGTGACATCAGATTTCATACTGATCCAATGGAAATCACTACGAAGGCGATGTAAAGTCTTCTGAATTCCTTCAGGAAGGCTATCATGGTAGGCAGCTAAGATGGTGGCAATCCAAGCAGATTTTTGTGGAAAGTAAACCCAGTTTTTGAACTATAGCAACCCATCTAAAATCTCCCAATCTGAACCTAGCTCCCCTTTGAGGACTTGATTCCGCAGCCCCTATAGATCCTTGAAAGTGGACATATCCACTCGAATAAATTCAATCAACGAACTCCAGGGTCCACTAATGGCACATAAAATTGGTTCCTCCAAAAAACAATGCGACAATGCATTAGCCACTGGATTAAGGGCTCCCGACTTGTATTTAACTGAAAAATTATATCCCATAAGTTTACTCACCCAATGTTGTTGATGCGGAGTAGATAGTTTCTGCTCCAACAAATATTTGAGATTGTAATGGTCAGTACGGATAAGAAAAGATTGTCCCCATAAATAAGGATGCCAATGTTGAACTGCTTTAGCCAATCCAATTAACTACCTCTCATATGCGGCCAACTTTAGGTGTCTTATTGCTAATTGTCGGCTAAAGAACGCAACCGGATGCCCATCTTGTTGCAAAACTACTCCAATGCCTCCTCTTGAAGCATCACATTCTACTACAAAACCCTTATCAAAAGTTGGTAGCTGAAGAATAGGTGCAGTAGATAAAGCTTGTTTAAGCTTATCAAATGCATGCAAAGCTGCTTCACTCCACGTAAAAGAATTCTTCTTCAACATGCGAGTTAATGGGGCTGCCAATTGTCCATAATCCCGAACAAATTTCCTATAGTAACCTGCAAGGCCTAAGAACCCACGTAAGGATGTTAGAGATTGTGACTGGGGCCAATCAATAATAGCTTCCTGATCTAATACGATGAACTTTATCTTCATTGATCTCTCTATTGCTTTGAAAGTCATAAAACCAAGTTTACAAAAAACCAGCTATTTCTTCCTAGAAAAATATGTTCAATGTACTACATTGAGTAGACAATTAAATAATAAACGATTAATCACAAAGATTGTTCGTTTTTTCAGAAAAGGCCAAAATCATAATAAATATATAAAAAGGCTTAATTTAATTTAAAAGCATAGAGCATGTAACAACTTTGAAGCTAATCAAATAGCAAGAGGAAGACCTTATTACCACCGTGTATACCTTTTAGAAATTAAATAAAAAGAACTAGAGTATACAAGTATGTCATTACGAAAAGTGTTCCAAAGTAATATCGAAACAAAATAACCTTTGCCTATCATAAGCCATATGAACATCATCTCCTAAAGTTAGTCTAACTTAGATCCTTAAGGATTAATCTAAGCTGAAATTGTCTCCTGACGATAGTTAAACAAAAATAAATAACTCTAAATGTAAAAATTAAATTGCGTACTTCTGACCATATGCGTTAAAAATGATAATATAGAAAATAGATTAAGGACAACTTATAGTAACTCATTATGGGTAATTTCATCATGTCCTATCATTATAAATTAGATGATTTAATTAACTATTAAGATAATAAAATTTTAAACTTAGGGGTTGTTTGTTTATGTTTGTTTCTTATTTTTTGTTGTCGTTTTTGTAAAAAGAAAAACAGGTAAGTAAAACGTGTTTGGTTTACTCTTTTGCGATTTTTTATTTCTAAAAATAAAAAACCACAACGATTTTACAAAAACTAGAAAACATCGTTTCTTTGAATTTTAACATGTTTTTTCGACAGAAAACCAACATATCCTTACTTTCTATCTCGATTAATAATAATAATAATAATAATAATAATAAATTAATAATAATAAGAATAACTTATTAAAAATTAATAATAATAATAATAATAATAAAACTAAACATATTTTTGTTTTCAGTTTTTTATTAAAAATCTTAACCAAACAAGTTTTTGTTTTCAGTTTTTATATTGTAAATCTTAATCAAACAGATTTTCGTTTTTTTAGAAAAAAAAACAGAAACTAAAAATAAGAAACATAAACTAAAAATAATAACAAAAAAATAAAAGTGAAACTAAACGACCGCTTAATATATATATAGAATTTGTTTGTATTGATAGTATCACTTTTGGTAACAAAATTTAATTTTGCTAGTTTAGGTGTAAAGAGCTTCTTCGCAAGTATTCACTCCAACCAAATCCCGAACATCCGTATCATAAGAAACAACAGAAACATCACTGGGAAAAAAAAAACATTAGGAATCTTTAAAACAAAATTTGGATAACAGTAAGATCAAAGGCTATAAAAGAGTTAAACGAGGATCGTGACGTCGTGCAATCTATTCAAGTAGGACCCTCCCCACTTTGAGCCGGCCTTGAAAACAAGTCAGTGCCCCATCCCCCATTAAGTTATACCCACCCCACCAGGCGTAAAGAACATGGTGAGGGATAGTTGCCTGGCTCGCGTAACCGCTGGCGTTGCCGTTGGAGGTGCTGTAGGCGGCGCCGTCGGTAACTTTTCGTTTTCAACGTTGAAATACTTCAAAGTTTACGCCGTTACATGCCTTTCTTGATCTACGTAGTTATTTTTGACTAGTTTTGGTTGATTGAAGCTTGTTGGTGGTGTAGGTACAAGTGATTGTTTGACATTTGCTAAAAACTGTGTTGAATTGAATAAGCTTCGATGCCAAATTGTTTTTGGTTATTGGGTTATTTTGAATTTCCGTACTTTCTAAAGGAGAAGACAATCTTCACTACATGGGATCACCAAAGAAAACTTTTCGGGAATTCGGAGAACTACACTTTTTACTGAGGGATTATTTCAAACCACAGCTTTGGAATTGATCTCTTTTCTGGTGACCGCCAAGTGCCAAGTATGCTTTGGGATTGTTATACGAAGGAGAAATTCAACAACTTTAAATCATTAGTTTTAAATATGAAGAAGTGTCTGTGTGTGTTCATTATGATTTGTTTATCTATTAACTTTTATCATGCTTTGGTTATTAAATGACGAAGTTGGAACTTTTCCTTAGCGTGAAGGCTCCGGTTGACTTGTTTTGCATGTATTTGATGCCCACAATATGAAGAGCTTCAGCTACTTTCCTTTTTAACTATGCTTAAAGTTGAAACTTGGGTACGATCGTAATTCTGGCCACATGTGATTGGGATTGCCCTTGAATTCGTTATTTCAAGCTGTGGGCATTCTGATGAATAAGTGATTGATATGCTGTTGGTGGCTTGTTCATAATCTACGTTGCCGTAGATGTTTTTCACTTTCTTCCACACTAGAGTTCATATTGAGTTCAGTTGTGGCTAGTCAAATGTGGCATGATCTGAGAGGGGCTTTTGTTTTCAATATCAGTTTATGCAGTTTATGTTATGCTGTATCTATGGTGGCATCAAAGATTACCATACTTTTGCTTCATTAATATATAATTACATATCTAAACTGGTGTATTGCATCCAGGTGCTGTATATGGTACATACGAGGCAATCAGGTATAAGGTGCGATGTAGATCATACTAAATCCAAATGCTTTGATGTGGAATTTGATTTTTTGTTTATCTTTGTCCATGTAATTTCTCTGGACATTTATTAAAGGGATAAAAATATAATATGAGGAACATACAAAGCTAAAAAGAAAAAGACGAAGGAACTAGCCGTTGTGCTGCAGGTTTATTCCATTATGCATTGCTTTCATCGAGTAGGACAGTGCTCATACTTATCATACCCTATTTAAGTTGTACCAGCCTCTATGTGGGATTCTACACGTTGTGATTTTCTTTTTTCTTCTGCATAGAATTTGATCATTGGAAGGGCAAGAGGATTTTCTGAAGAAAGGTCTTTTATCTTGCCTTCTTTTTTTGGATACTTCTGAATCTTTTCTGGCATTGACTTGGTAAAAAAATAGAGCAACTGATCCTGTAGCTTTTGTCCCAATCACTTGATATATTGTATATTCCATCTAAATTTGCCAACGACTTGTCCATTTTCCAGTATGTTTTTGAGTCAAAGCACACAAATCATTCTCTAAGGGCTTGTTTTACAGTGATTTTTGTTGCAAGTGGTCTTCAATTCAGTTTGGAGAAAACAGAGAAAAATGATGTGTTTCTTATTATGCGTTTTCTATATTCTGCTTGACTTGTTTTCTCTATATCAAACTAAATGGTTATCTATATAATCAAATTACTAATTGATCTTTGATTATTTCTCAGCATTTGTAAATTTGTTTATCCATTTTGGAAACTGCAGGTGCCGGGACTTTTGAAGATCAGGTACATTGGACAAACCACACTTGGAAGTGCTGCCATTTTTGGTCTCTTCTTGGGTGCAGGGAGTTTAATACATTGTGGGAAGTCCTACTGAGCTACTTGGTGGACGAGCTAAATCCAATTTGTACAATGAGCACATCTTTCAGTTTGAGTTCCCTTGACCAGAATGGAAAGATCTTTTGATGACCATTAGCTGTATGTTCCAAAGTGATGTTTCCTACCTTTGGTAGCTGGCATTCTTTTTGTCATTTTCAGTTAATGACGAATCCATAATTTTTTGGCGAAGTTTTTTCTTACAAGGTGACACATTTCATATTCGGCATTTCTCAATATCAAACTCCAGTCTTACATGAATAGCGTTTACCTTGCTCTCAATAACCAAAATTGTTACTCTAAAGGAACGAAAATAACCAAAATTTTGTGTTCTCAAAAAAATTATGAATTATATGAGGGAATAGCCTGAGCATGAATCTGAGAACAAAAATTTCTCTCTCAAATGTAGGAAAGGCTAAACTCAAACTTTATACTCAACAATTTGTGTATACATGTTGGAGTTATGCCCATGATCTAATCATATATAATAGATTTAACATTTTTATTTTGTAATTATTAATTTTGTTTAATAACATGACAAATGATTATATTATCATATTATATTTATTGTTTTTTATTCTAATATAATAAATCATTGATTAAATTTATACACTTGTTATCATAATAGAGATTATGATAATAAGAGTAAAGTATTTAGAGTTTAATCTAAAAGTGTACTTGATCATTGAATCATGAAATAAGGCTTTTAATGATCCGATTAGATCAATATGTATGTAATAGTATCTATTGGATGAATATTACATTTACTAAGTTACATATATAGATGATGTATATAAAGATATAATCATTGAACTGACCAAACTGAGAATTCTCAATAATTAATACTATCTATGAACTGTCAAGTGGAATATTCTCATAAGGATTTAAATGTATATTTTTCCTTTGACCTGAGATCATCATAGTAATCAATAGATTACTTATTAT
>JAOTIZ010000201.1:16538809-16550909 GCA_027123425.1 Erythroxylum panamense | reverse complement strand
CATGAAACTGGTAGACCCTTGAGTGGCAGTCAAATACAGGTGTGAATGTAGGATGCCAGCAGAATGATCGTCCGGATATAGGCTAGGGCTGCTACAGTAAAAAGGAAAGCAAAAGCACTTTCAAGAGATCATAGGCCCAAAGCCATTTCTTGATAGTTTAGTGAGACCCTAGTACCTTAATCAGAGAGCTTGAACACTCTTTCTGGTCCAACCATAGCCCACTGTTTCTGATAGAATGCTGGAACATAGTAGAAGGGGTCCCTAAAGTCAATTGTCAAGCTTTCGAACAAGCCTTGAAGTTGATGAATGATTGCAAGGCTATTGAGGCTTTGGTGATGAAGAAAACTGAGAACTTTTTAGACTAGGCCTTAACAACCAATGGAAAAGCGAGAAGTGGGAAAGAGCACTTGGTTACATATTTATTGCATTTTTATAATGGTCTTTTTCTTTGTTTATATGTTTTCCTTCCCTTGTTCAAGAGAAAGCGAGGTTAGCTGCTGGCCTAAACAAAAGAGATTAGCCTCTTGGGCTTGGAATGGTCGGGATATGCAAAATTACTAATATAACTTGGCGAAGAGTGATACCGTATAGTGATGGATCTTTAAGAGAGACTCTACTTCTGAGTCAAGGAATGATGAATATTTTTCATTTTCCCCGTATTTTTGGTTGAAAGCTAATTTCCTATCTTGACTGAAAATAAAGAGGGGGAAGGCTCTTGCAGAAACCCTACTTGTCCTTCTCTATTTTTAGGGATCCTTGGAAGGAGCTAGAAATCTAGCCAGATATTTTGTTGGATGATAAAAAAATACTTTGTTTCTGAATCTTCCCTAAATCCCAATCTTCCACTACCTCCTCCTACAGACATCAAAGAAATCGCTGTCTAAAGCCAATGATTTGCAAGTGAGTTTTTTACCCTCAAATTCAAACATGTGGGCAAAAAATGCTATCCTGCTCACTCTACTCGTCCTTTCGATTTTGAGACTCCTATTTATCCAATCCAAACTTCTTTCATTAACTAACAAGGTAAAAATGAAGCGCTAGGCCTCGGACTTGAGATTGGTCAATTCTAATTCCACATCTCTACCAAAAAGCGACTGGCCTTGAGATGTAACTTTCCAATTCAGTGAGACCTATTGTCGAGAGTAAACACTCATTGCACCTATTGGGACAGTTGCCCTAATAAGTTTCACCACAGTGGAGACCAGAATGAAAGTCTAACCAGTAGAACAAACCATTTTTATTGGAAACATTTCTCTAATTCATTCCCCAGGGAAGAAATTCCCCCTTTAAGGAATCAGATTTAGTCTTCCTCCTAGAAACCTCTGCCCGTTTCCGCGCATATTAGTAACCTTAGCTATTGAATCCGCTCTAAAGCTTGGAACTTATTCCTTTCCTGTTGATAACCTAATTTCTCTTATGCAAAAAAATGTTAAAAGATGGGTTAGAGAGAGACGCTCTCCCTTCTCTCTAGAATTTGCTCTTCTCGCTTTCCCCTTTCTTTCTGCTTACCCCACCTCCTTTCTTTTCTTTCCCTCTCGCTTTGTCCCCACCATTTTTTCAAACTTTTCTTTCCCGCCTCATTCATAGCTGACCCAGCTGGCCCACTTGCCCGCCCCTCTGAAGACTTTCCTGCTTTATCTACTACTCCTCCCCACATCTCTCTAACCCCCTCGAGTGCAATTCCTGTGGATGCCCGGAAAACATGGAAACAAATCGTAGGGGACTCCATGGCTTCCTCTCTTTCTTTCACGCCACCCAGTGAAGTAGATGGGAAGCTCATCGTTTGTCCAGATCTGGACACCCTTCAAGCGGGGGTTGCTAGTTGGAAAGCCACTCTTGTGGGCTTTTTCCTTGATCATCGCCCAGCTTTTCCCCTTATCCAACGTTGGGCTACCAAGTTTTGGAAGAACAGAGGCCTTACAGATGTCCTGCTTTCCGAAGATAACTTAGTTCTCTTCTCCTTCTCCTCCACTTCAGTAGCTTCTAAAATCCTGGAGGAGGGCTCATGGCACTTTGATAGTCAGCCGCTGTTTCTGCAACTCTGGCAACTTAGCCTTAAACTAGAAACCATCAAAATTTAGAACCTCCCTATCTGGGTTAATTTCCATAATGTGCCTTTGGAGTATTGGACTACCCAAGGTCTAAGCCAGCTAGCCAACTTCATTGGTAAGCCATTGTGTATGGATGAGAACACGGCAACGAAGAGGCAAATAGGATATGCCCGCCTCTGTGTTAGTATAGAGATGTCCAAGGAGTTACCTGATGAAATCCTGATTATGAGACTTGGGCCTGAGAATCGTTTATGGGAGGATAGCATTGTTGTTTCCTATTACTGGAGACCCCCGACTAAAGCTAAAAATGCTGTTTGGCAACCTACGGGTAAGACCTTTAAGACTGGTACTTGTCAGGAGTTGATGAATCTAGAGGAAGATGGACAATCGCCTGACAACCTGCCCCCTGCCCAACCAAGTTCTCTCCCGAGTCCGCCAAGCCAGGAGGATATTACTGTCGTTGCTCCTACTATCGTTGAACCAGTGCCTCACCAGGATGTTCCTTCCCTTACTCGGCCTTTAGTGCTTGGTGGGACCGCTGACGTTGTGCCTGCTGCTATGCCTACCATGCCTATTTTTGAGATCCCTGAGAACTCTCCTGCTTTGCCTGCCTTCTCCTCAACTTCGACTGATACTTCGTCCCAGGGGACAACGGTCCGTTCTGACGACCTATCTATTCCTTCTCCCGGCCTTACCGCCGATGAGAATAGTGGGGACTCACGCTCCATCGCAAGACGCAAATCCCAACAGGGCAAGGGGAAAAGCCTCAAACCTCCATCTTCTTAATATGTCCATTTTGGCATGGAATGTTAGGGGAATAAATTGTCCTACCAAATTGCTGGCTTTAAAGGATTTTGTCTGCAGAGAAAAACCTCGTTTGATGGGCTTGCTTGAAACTAAGATTCGGCTGGCTAATATGAATAAATTGCAGATTTTGGGTGCTCAATGGAGTTTGTTATCCAACCACCGTTACCATGCTTATGGTCGGATAATCGTCTGCTTTGATTCGGCTGCGATTAAGGCTGAACCTCTCGAGGCCACAGAGCAGGTTATGCATCTTCGTGCTGCAAGGTAATACTGAGTTCTTTGTACATGAAAATATACAAGAGAAAAAGATTAGACAATTGTTTTCTCCATTCTTGAAGAAAGGGTTCTTCAAATTTAACCATAGCCATATCAAGTGTTGAAAGCGGGACATTTTTTCGGTGTGAAGTATATAGAGACTTCATATTTTCAAAATTCAGTATCGATTAATCCTCACAAATTTCAGGTATTTATTTTTTCTTGTTCTTACTATTAGTTCGTTTGTTAAACACAATAGATGAATATAGGATTGCATTTTTGTTTATGCTATGTATGCAATCCTTCAGTACATTGTTCCTCTTATTTATGAATCCCCTAGAACATAATCAAGACAATTGAAAGAATGGTGAGGAATTTTTTGTATTTTAGTGATTTATTAAAGAAATTAATAGCAAAAGTCAAATGATCTAAAATGTGTCTATCTAAAGAAGAGGAAGGTCTTGACATTATTGCCGTTCTAATGATAAATAGTGTTGATTGCGAAAACAATCTAGAGACTATACGGACAAGGAATCATTACGAGTGAAATGGATTCATACTCAATGTTTGAAATGGAAGAACTTTTGGATCACCAAACATAAAGCTAACTTGTCTTACACCGTGCTAAATCCTAAAGCTAAGAGAATACATATACAAACCCAGTTATAATGAATTAGGACCTTTTCACCTCATAATGAATTAGGACCTAGAATTAGGACCTTTTCACCTCATAAGAAGTTGACCAACTTAAGACATATGCTACCAGACCATGCCGAGGTCAAGGAGTCAATATAAGGGAATGATTGGGTAGACAATATTAGGGGTTCTCAATCATACTTGACCAAGTACTTAGTAACAATCCTAATGGAAATTTTGCAATAAAAAAAACCTGACACCGTCATGTTCTTCCAACATCAGTATGTAACTACCATATAGAGCATGATTCAACAATAATATAACCTCTATTTCTAGCAAAATGATTGGTCTAGTATTATAAAATGGACTAGAAGAAGACATCATCTCTTAATTTTTAAGATTGTTTTTAGCAACGTAGTATATGCAATATGAAGAGAAAGTAACATGAGGTTCTTTCAAGATACAAAACAAAACATTAATCATTTTATTTTAGTTACCATTAATTGGATACAAGAATTGATCATTATATATATTATCTATATAGAATGCGATAGTGAATGCAATGTGCAACATCCTTAGTTCAGAGTTGAGGGTGTAGAAGTTAATATATGAGTCGCTATAATTATAATTATTTTGTGTAGCTTAAGAATATTGCATTAGTTTAAGGTTATGCTCATGCTCATTTATCCATCAACGCTACTTCGTGCTTAAAGTATAACTCCTAAAGGCTTGCCTCTATTGATATCTTCATTGAAGGAACTCATTCTTCCCCTATAAACCTTAAGTGACGGTTGGTAATTATTAGAATTTTTAATATGAATAGAGTGTAGAGTCTATTAATAAGAATTGTGCTTGGGTCAATCATTGTCAAAGTGACTAGACGGGCTTTGGGAGAATGAAGAGGGACAAAGCTCTCATCCTTTGGAGACCCATAGAGGGCTAGGCTTTCCAACGTCGATTCGGGGGTGATATCAATGCTGAAAAACCCAGTTAAGTATTTCTCTCATTGTTTATTGTTGTTTCTCTTAGGGATTGATTATGTTATCTTATGTTTAATATTTGGGTGTTGTGTAAGAATGATTGAATGCTCTATTTGATTCTTTTTTATGTAAGAACTCATTTCTAGAATCTTTAATATAATTCGTAATTGTTATGTTGAGATTTGTTTGATTTCAAATTATTAGGGATAACATAACCTAGGTTAAATAACCCGAGTTTGTGTGGTTGTTGCCTTGATTAATCTGTTTTCCTAAATCATAATGCAGCTGTCAAATTAAATCTAAAGAGCTTACTCTAGGTTGTTTGATAGCTAGGTTTAATTAACGAGTTGTTCTTAATTAAACAAGACATAAAGAAAAACCAAGGTTAACAGAATTTATTGTTAGCATAGGATCAATAGTTTCCAGGAGAGGTATAAGAACAAAAATTCAATGAAATATGTCTAATTGGGTATAGGATGAGATTGAACCAAAGAACCGGGTCCTTAACAAATTCATCTCTTTCATCATTTTTTAATGTTTTCTTTAATTTGTTTTCATTAGCTTAGTTTCATTTTTATTTTATTATTTCAAACCAAACAAACCCCCTAATAACCTAAACACCAACTATTTTTAAGCTAACCGAACACTCTCTGTGAAATTGACCTAGACTTACCACTGTTCAGTTGTAGGTCTAGCTATTTTGAGTAATGTTACAAAATCTTATTTATGATCAACTTTTGTGAGTGATACATGCTTGATGTGGTTTGTCAAAATTGACATAACAAGTCATAACGTTATTCAAAATAAACTAGACCTACAACTGTAGCAATGATGAGTATAGTTAGATCCCATAGAGAGTGTTTGGTTATCTTTTGTTATGAAAAGAACTGGTGTTTAGGTTATAGGGGGTTTTGTTTGGTTTGAAATAAGAAAATAAAAATGAAACTAAGCTAATGAAAACAAATTAAAGAAAATATTGAAAAATGATCAAAGTGATGAATTCATTAGAGATCGTTTCTTTGATTCAATCTCAGCCTACATCCAATTAGATATATTTCATTGAATTGTTATCTTCACACCTCTCTTTGAACCATTGGTCATAGATTAATAACAAGCTCTGTTAACCCTAGTTTTCCCTTAGGTCATATTTAATTAAGAGATGCTCGTTAATTAAAATTAGCTATTGAACAACCTCGGAGATGCTCTCTAGATTTAATTGGACAGTTGCATCACAAATTAGGAAAACATACCAATCTAAGCAACATCCACATACGCTCAAGCTATTTAACCTATGTTATGTTATCCCTAATGATTTGAAACCATTAGTTGCCATAAACAATCTCAACATAACAATTATAAATTATATTGAAATTCTAGCAATGGATTTGTAATAAAATGATCCAATGCACCTATTGAAATCATCTTTTCATAATACCCAAACAATAAACATAGGATAACACAATCAATCCCTAAAGAAAGTAAGAATAACAAACACAATGAAAAATATGCTTAACTAGGTTCTTTGGAATCGATGTCATCTTCGAACCAGCATTGAGAAGCCAAGCCCTCTATAGGTCTCTACATATATGAGAGCTTTTTCACCCTCTTCATTTTTGTCTCCCTAAAGCTCCCATGATTTTCCCCAAACGGAAACATAAACATTCATCTATTTGCTATCGCACCTCTTTCTCTTTATATTAAAAAGCTAGGGTTTTTAGTGAGGTGGCATAACCTCACGATGGTGAGTGGCTGTGTCATAGGTGTAAGTAGTGTGTCACACCCGTGACACACCTTTGCATGGGTGTGAGAGTGGTCTCATGCCTATGAAATTGGTTGTACAATCGTGAGACTGCTCACAACTGTGAAATTCTAGATGATCGTGAGCCATGTTAATAGCAGTTTCTTTATGTTCTTTCATTTTCTTGTTTTCTTCTTGATTTTTAATCTTCTTAGTCTTACTCTATTAAGACAAGTGAGTGTGAATCTTTGAAAAATGACTCAAATATAGTGCTTTTGACTCACTTTAGCTTCTTTGCTTCTGAATTATGCCTAAAATCAAATATGAACTAAAGTAAATGCCTTAAGCATTTTGTACCATTAAACATTAAGTGTTATGGAATAAATTCATAACCAATTAAGTGCATATCAATTTCCCCTACACTTAGCTTTTGATCATCCTCGAGCAAAACATCTAAATTAAAGTTACAAACCTAAAAATGCTTACTCATTTTCCATATTTTCTAAGAATAGATAATCATAAGTAAAAATGAATGACTTTCAAAAACCATAGCAAGAATTCAATATTCAACACTTAGACTCATGATTAATCAACATTAATCACCTTTTGAAAGTAAGCAACCTAGAGGTAGACTTGGAAAATGTGTTTAAATAAGATGTATTCATGGGTGAACTCAAATACCACTCATGATCAAGACATTCCACAACTTTGCATATCATTTCATTTCTCTACCACCAAAGGTCACATGCATAATCATGAATCAAAGGACTTTTTAAGGTTATAATGTGGGTAATGTGGGTAAAGCGATCAAAGCTAGTGAAACGAGAAAAACACTCAATATACCATTAAGTGTAAAAACTAACATTCACTCACAATTGTGTACATCAACTATGATGAATGCAAAAACTATATTTCCTAGCTTAAATTGAAGCTCTCACACCACAAACCACATGAATCATAACCAACTAGAGGGAATCACTCATACAATTGATGGCAATATATTGAAATTACAAGGAGTGATCCTTCAAAGCGACATTTAACTTATATGCATTATAAGCAAGTAACCTATTCAATACAACTTTACAAGGAAAGACTAATCATAAGTATCTTTGCAACACATATGCATTTTCTCCTTAATACTTTCATTTTAAATATTCTTTTTCTTTTTCTTTTTCTTTTTTTCTTTTTCTCTTTTTCTTTTTCTTTTCTTTCTTTTTTTCATATAAAAATTTAAAGAAGTTACACCAACAAAGGGATTTGTTACATGACATTCTAGTAAATATAAGCATCCCACACATACACACACCCTCATACTTATACTTTTGTACATCCATAATCATCAAAAATAAAAAAAATGCTTCATTAGCTTTAAGGCTTAGGTAGGACATTTGGTTAGGTTTAAAGCATGTAATGTTAGCACAAAAAGAAAGGCCAATAAGCTCAAGGAGGCTTAACAAAAGAAAATTTTATAACGATAGGTAGGCTATTTGGTTAATATAGCTTGGAAAAACAAAGAATGCTAAAAATTTTCATGTGAATGCATGTGATAAAAATGTGGTTTTGAATAGAAAAATAAAGCAAAGTCAGGATGTACATGTCATGAAGGTCACACATAAGTAAAAGACAATGAGATTAATATGGATGTCTCAGTCAAATAAGCTCAAAATCTCAATGGCTTTTGTCTACCACTAGTCACTACTCTTCGACCAATCACAAAATTAAAAGTACATGCCAAAGTTGCTATGGATTCTTCTAGTCATTTCACTCTCTAATTATGACTATATAATCTTTAAAAAATAAAAAAGGAAAGTTTTTATTTGTTTATTTATTCTCTCTCTCTCTCATTTTGTTGAAAATTTTAAAATAAGCAATAAAGAAGCAAACTTAAAAATAAACATGCAAATAAAAAGAAATGTGAAAATATAAAAAAAGAAATTAATTTCCCTTGGGTTGCCTCTCAAGAAGTGCCTTTGTTTAGTATCGCTGGTTTGACTCCATAATTTCCTTACGTGATAAAATTTTGATCATTGAGTGTCATAGTTTGAGCTTCCACCAGGGGAGGTTTTTCATGATAGGGTCTTAGTTGATGACTTCTCATATTTAGAATATTCCCTATCTTCATAATCTCTACTGAGTACATACACTCTAGAAAGATCTCAAATGTCTCTTCACCTTTTTCTTCTTCATTCAATTTCTCTAACTTGTTAGGTAAAGGTAAAGAGTCAGTCTTAACAACAATTAGGTATCCCTTTCTACTTCGAGTTCCTTCTCCACTTCTTCTTCATAAGCAGTTCCTTGAGTAGGTCTCTTAAGATTCTCAAGCTCCTCTTCACTCTGCAAGGTCTCTGCACTAACGTCCCTTGGGTACTCCTCAGGTTGAGATGGTTGCATTTCTTCGCATTGTGATGCTAGGTAGTTAATAACTTTCACTAACTAACCCATCTGGCTTATCAAGTTTTAGATTTTAAAACTTGTTTCTGTCTGGAATTTTATTATATCCTACTAAACTTGCAAAGTATGAGCAACAAAAACATTAACTGATTCTTCTAGAAATGTGCCTGAGTTTTGCTGCCAATTTATTTTGGAAGTTAGACAAAAATTATCTTTCTTCCTGTTGAAATTGTAAAGTGTTTGCAGCGACAAAATTAATTAGTTCTTCTAGAGATGGACCTGAGTTGTAATAAGAAGCTTCTGGTCTATATGGTAATTATTATACATCCTGCAAACTACCATGGAAATAATTCTGCTGGTTATCCCATCCATAACTAAAGTTAGTATCATCAATCCAATATGAGCTATAAGAATGGGAATATAAGTTATAAAAGAAATCACTTCCTTCCATTTTTTTATTTTTTTAACACATAAACGCTAAATAAAAATTGAAAATATCAAGAAATAACCAAAAAGAAACTAATTATAGACAAATATATACAAAACATCAATTAAAATTAGGAACAAAAAATGCACATTGTAACACTACTCAAAATAACTACACCTATAATTGTAACTGTAGTGAGTCTAGGTCAATCCCACAAAGAGTGTTTGGTTAACTTTTTGTATGAAAATAGTTAGTGTTTAGGTTATAGGGGGTTTGTTTGGTTTGAAATAAGAAAATAAAAGTGACACTAAGCTAATAAAAACAAATTAAAGAAAACATTGAAAAATGATGAAAGTGATGAATTCATTAAGGACCTCGTTTTTTAGTTAAATCTCAACCTACATCTAATTAGACATATTTCATTAATTTTTTGTTCTTATACCTCTACTAGCAACTATTAACCATAGGTTAACAATAAGATCTGTTAACCTCGATTTTTCTTTAGGTCTTGTTTAATTAAGAAGAGCTTATTAATTAAACCTAGCTATCGAACAACCTAGAACAAGCTCTCTAAATTTAATTGGACAGTCGCATTATGATTTAGAAAAACAGATTAATCAAGGCAACCACGATATAAGCTCGGGTCATTTAACCTATATTATGTTATCCCTGATGATTTGAAACCATTAATCGCCACAAACAAATCTCAACATAACAATTACATATTATATTAAAGATTCTAGCAATGTGTTCTTACATAAAAACAACCAAATAGAGCATTCAATCATTCTTACACAACACCCAAACTTTAAACATAGGATAGCATAATCAATCCCTAAGAGAAAGAACAACAAATAATGAGAGAAATGCTTAACTAGGTTTTTTAGCATTGATGTCACCTCCGAACCAGAATCGCGAAGCCTAGCCCTCTATTGGTCTCGCTATATGTGAGAGCTTCATTACCCTCTTCATTTTTTTCTGAGAGCTTTTCTAATTTTTCCCAAACAAAAGCATAAACAATTCGTCTCTCTATCTTTACACCTCTTTCTCTTTTATATTAAAAAGCTAGGGTTCTTGGTGAGGTGGCATAGCCTCATGATTGTCCCACCTGTGACATACCTTTGCACGGGCATGAGAGTGGTCTCACACCCATGCAACAATCTCACATCTGTGAAATTTTCTGGATGGTCCTGAGCCATATTGACAGCGTTTTCTTTATGTTCTTTCATTTTCTTGTCTTCTTCTTGCTTTTAATCTTATTCTTCTTGCTCCATGAAGACAAGTGGGTGTGAATATTTGAAAAACGACCCAAATATAGTGCTTTCAACTTAGTTTAGCTTCTTTGATTTTGAATTGTACCTAAAATCAAATTTGAACTAAAGTGAATGTCTTAAGCATTTCATATCATTAAACACTAAGTGTTATGAAATAAATTCATAATCAATTAAGCACATATCAACTACTAATCGATTAAGTTACATGACGTTAAGTAGAATTTGCACCTTATGCCTAAAGTTGGAGGAAACTCAGGATCATTTGTTTTCTTGAATGTAGCTTAGTAGCTAGCCTTTAAAATATACTAAAAATGAAGTACATATGGAACTTTAATGGGAATTAATTAACTTATTCTATTCAATGGCTCATAGATCATGCAACACTACTAAGATAAACTCTCAAAATATTACAATTGCATTGGGAACTTACGTGCAAACCGTCTGGAAGGAAAAGAAAACCAAGAGGTTTACTTGTAAAGCTAATTCTCTAAATGGATTAATCTCGTAAGTGATCATTAGTGTAAGGGAATTGATCTTGCTTAGGGACATGGATATGTGGTTAATTGATTATACATATATCCCACAACACTTACTGATTAATGCTATGAAATGTTTAAGAAACTCATTTTGGTTTATATTTGGTTTTATGTACAATTTGGAATCATAAGAGCCAATATGAGTTAAAAGAACATTCTTTGGCCATCCTTTTGATGTTCACATTCAATTGTCCTTTTGGAACAAGAAGGAGACAGATTGAGGTGAAGATGGGACAAGAAAATTCAAGGAAATAAAGGTATCAAGATGATTTAAAAGATACACAACCGTGTATTCATCTGTAAGATGCAATGTCTCAATTCCCAATTTCAATAAGTGGGATGGGTCAGATGGCGGGAACTATTAACCACCTAGAGCCACAAAGTGAAGAGGAGCAGCCATCTCAACTTGAGGTGTACCCAAGGAACGTAATGTGGAAACCTTACGAAGTGAAAAGGTGAATTAGAATATTAAGAGAAATACTTACGGGATTGCTTGTGAAGAAGAAGTTAAGAAGGAGCTTGAAGGAAAAAATGATATATAATTTACCTTCAAGGTAAGTATTGAATCCCTAATTGTTGTTAAGACTAACTCTTCACCTTTAGCTAGCAAATTGGAGAAATTAGATAAGGAGGAGAAGGTTGAAGAGACATTTTAGGAATGTAGGGACTCAGTAAAGATTAAGATTTTGAAGAAATGGAGGACACTAAATATCAATGTTTATCAACTTAGGCCTTATCCTGAAGAACCTCAAGTGGAGAAAGCACAAAATTTTATATATGAAGATCATACTTTGTCATATGACGAGCAAAACAAGGAGTTGAGCCAACGATAATAAACAAAGGCGCTTCTTGTGAGGCAACTCAAAGGAAGTTTATTGCTTTTCCTTTTCATTTTTGCTTTTGTTAGGATATGTTGGGCCCCGAAATTTTTTTTATTTTATTTGGATTAATTAATTATTTATTTATGAATTTATTTAATTGCTTGCTTACTTTAATTATTTTTAT
>JAOTIZ010000201.1:16525299-16538349 GCA_027123425.1 Erythroxylum panamense | reverse complement strand
TGCAAGATGATTTCTTAAAAAGTTTTGAAATCTATCGTTTCTCCAAACTAAGCATGCTTTCTTTTTCCGATCCAACAGGAATGTCATTGTATCTCTTATCAATGAGTTCTAATGTTGATGTAGCTTCTTTCAATTTTTACATTTATAAAAAAAAGATAAAAGAAAATGAAAGTGAAAAAGAAAGTGAAAAAAATGAAAAATGTTTTAAATAAAAGTATCAAGGAGGAAATACAATTCTTTTGAAAATATATTCATAATTTGATTCTCCTCCTAAAGATGTATGGAATGAGTGATTTGCTCATGATGCAAATGAGGGAGATGTGGTTTTGAAGGGTCACTCCTTATAATTTCAATGTATTGTTTATCATTAATTTTTATGAGTGATTCCTTCTAATTGGTTATGTTTCGGGTGATTTATGGTGCGAGGGCTTGAATATGAGATGTGAAACATAGTTTTTGTATTCATCATAGCTGATGAACACAGTTTTAAGTGAATGATGGTTTTTGCACTTAATGTTACATTAAGTGTTTTTCTTACTTCATTAGCTTTGATAGCTTTTTTGCCAAATTATCCAAGTACATCTCACCTTAACTTTTACCCACATTACAACCTTAAAAATTCCTTTGATTCATGATTATGCATTTGAATCTTATTCGTGGAGAAATGAAATGATATGCAAAGTTATGGAATATCTTGATCATAAATGGTGATTGAGTGTATCTATGGATTAACGTTATTTACACACATTTTGTCTAAGTCAACTTGTGAGATCCTACATCGGCTAGAGAGGAAAATAAAGTACACCTTATAAAGGTATGGATATCTCTTCCCCATAGACACATTTTCTCAAGTGCCAGAAGAGCAAAACTGAGAGGGCTTTGGCCCGATGGTTGACCCAAAGCAAACAATATCTGTGGGTGAGTGGTCTAGGTTGTTACACTACCGCTAGATTGCTTAGTTTCTAAAGGGAATGATTATTGATTATTCATGAGTAGAAGCCCTGAATGTTGATTTCTTGTCAAGGTTTTGAAAGTTATTCATTTTTTCTTACAATTATCTATTCTTAGGAATTATGGAAAATGAGTAAGTGTTTTAATTTTTGAATTTTATTTTATTATTTTGCCTGAGGACGGTCAAACGTTAAGTGTGGGGGGAATTTCGTATGTACTTAATTGATTCTACATCTATCCCACAACACTTGGTGATTAATGCTATAAAATGTTTAGGAAACTCATTTTGTTCATACTTAGTTTTAGGTACAATTTGGAAGCATAAGAGCTAAAGTCAGTTAAAAGTGCTAAGCCAATTTTAATTCTATAGCCCTTAACATTCTACAAGTGCATAGGTCATAAACGTAATAGTTGAGGTGTCAGTCCCACAAGGAATTAGTGAACTAAATGAAACCTAACTTAGTCTAAGGTCTAGAAATTGTAATTAAAATGAAATAAAAACCAAAACAGAAATTTAAGCAATTGAATATGGATCGATTAAAATTTAAATTCTAAATTAATGCAAAGGAATTAAATTTGAACACAAATAATTGACAATCAAACAGGGAAGATTAACCAAATACAAGAAAAGGGGATTTATCTTATCATCAAATGCTAACTTGATTACTTTTGAGTTAATCGATATTGGTCCTAGAATTCCAAAGGTTGGATTATTCTCTCTCAGGTTTTAATTATTAAAACCTAAATCATAAGCCTTGATTGAATTGAATTATTGAAATTGGAATCTCTCAATTAACCAAAACAGGCTATATTCTAATTAGATCTTAAGCACTCTAATAGACAATCGGGTCCTCACACAAGATCTCTCTTCATGTAAATTACTGATTTGATTGTTTTTGTTATCTATTAGATTGATGACTCTTATTACCTAACCTAATCATTTTGCT
The DNA here is from genome assembly GCA_027123425.1 of Erythroxylum panamense. Taxonomy (NCBI): domain Eukaryota; kingdom Viridiplantae; phylum Streptophyta; class Magnoliopsida; order Malpighiales; family Erythroxylaceae; genus Erythroxylum; species Erythroxylum panamense. Next base: position 16,536,451 of record JAOTIZ010000201.1, on the reverse strand, counting down.
ATCAGTTCACCCTCTTAATTTGTTACCGAAGCATGTAAATACGGTAAACTATCACAATATCCAATACATTAACATCAAAAGTAATCAAATTAACATTGATTCAAGAACAGATCCCAAAAAGAGTTTAGAACATCCTTAAACATAAATTCATCATCCTCATATCTATCTTATACATCAAATAAAAGAAATAACTAGATAAATTGAAAAAGTTAACTTGCAATGGACTAGGAGTGGCAGCAACAGCAGCAACTCCTTCTTCTTCTCTCCTGTTCCTTAGTTATTTCCAAAAATGGAAAATGGAGGATTCTTAATTAGGTCTTTTTCTTTTTCTTTTATAGTTCTTTTACCTTTTAGGGTAAAAATTACATTTTGCCTAGGCTAAAAGTCCAAAATGACCCTCCGAAAATAGAAATGGCACGTATGTTATGATCGTGACACTTGATATTGAGCTTCTGTCACAATCGTGGCCTAGTGTTGTTTGCCTTCTATCACAATCATGACAAAGGTGTCACAATCATGACCTTGGCTGATATCAAACACTAACAAAAACATCAAAATACCTCAAAAGCACACAATTAAAGCCCGATAACATGCTCAAAATCACATAACACACAAACACTTAATCACACAAACATAATTTTGAACCTAAACATGCACAAATCATTTAATTAACAACTAAAAACATACTAAATCACTCACTAAAACATAATGTAAACTATAATTATCAACATCCCCAAACTTAAAATTTTGCTTGTCCTCATTAAAAAACAAAACAAAACACAAGCACAAGCATAAACACACCAATCAATAAGACATACAAGTATACAAATGCAATGTTGATATAATGCATTGAACTTCACGAAACTACTTTAAATTTAAACACAACCCTCAAGCTGCTCTAATTTATTAACTTATGCAATTAGTGACTAAGAACTGTAGACTAAATATACATATTAATCAAAACCTTAACATCATATTCACTCACCTTTGACACTTGCATACAAATATTGATAAGTAGCAATCAACTGAAATTGCAAACATTACTAAGTAGCTTTTAATGAAAAATCATGCTATTAATAAAGATCAGTAGGATTTATTTATTAAAACACCATTTTGTTAAGTTTCTTTAACATTTTTTGACACAAAGGCAAACATTTGCAATGATTGTGCCCCAGTTACTCAACTAGGTCATACTTTTATTAATAGGCTTGGTTGAAATGTCATTATAACCATTTAACGTGAAGACAAACATTTTTTATGAATGTCCCCCGGTTACTTGGCTATATTATATTTTCAACTAGCTACAAGTTCGATTCATAACTGAAAGGCTAGTGAAATAGTTATTTTCTTAAGAAATACATATATTTTTTTCATATTTTATTGCCTACCTAATTTCTTTAACTAATCATTTTCATGAAAAAAATACTAACAACATTGCTTATTCAATTGACTATGATTATAAATGTATGCCACAAATTTCTTAAGGTGAGCAAATTAACGTCAGATCTTGATTAACATGCTTATTTAACTAAAGGTACCTAGAACACGAGTAATAAATTTTTACAACTTAGAAGACTATGTTCAAGGCTAAGCTAATTTTGTTAAGTCCTAACCATTGACACATCCATGAAGTAAATCACTTGTTAATAGAGAAATCTGATATGATATGTAAACTAAACAAGAAGGGGGGTTGAATTGTGTATTTTTTTTTAAATATTAATCTTTTGAGGCTTACAAAAATTCGAATGATTACCAAAATACTTTGCTAAAGTTGATAAGCAATGCAATTGCAAATAATATTATCTACTTGTCTAATAATAAGAAAATTAAAAGATAAGGGTTAGAGAATAGACATTGCGATTTTATAATGGTTCACCCCAAACCTTAGGCTACGTCTAGTCCTTAGAGTTAGTCTGAGATTTCACTATACTCTTCTAACTTTACAAGTATTCTTTCTACACTTGCACAGCCTCTTTAGGTCTCTCACAAAGTATTCTTTATCAACTGTATTAGCCTCTCCAGGCTCTAGCCTTCCTTGCCCTCTCTAAGAAAAGTATTTTTGAGCTTTAGGTTACAGATGTATTTGCTCACTTCTTTCGCACTTTGAATACAAAATTTTTGCTAATATAAAAGCATTTGTTATTTTAGTCTTCGACTAGTATTTATAGCCTAAGTCTCCAACTGTCTTCTTGAAAACTGCTTCTTGAATCTTTTAGAAACGGTCATTAGTTAAGTCATGTAACTAACTCCAACTAACTAACTGTCTGACATTCTAAAATATCTTCCTTTTGTTTCGTCTAGAATAATACTTCTTCTTTTACTACGTTTTGTCTGTTATTCCGCTTTGTCTATTATATCACTTCATCTATTGTTGTGCTTCATCTGGTGTTGCACTTCATCTGGTGTAGTGCTTCGTCTGATGTTGCGCTTCGTCTGGCGTTGACCGGGCACCTTCTGAGTTGACTAAGTGTTACTTATATTGTTCTGCAAACTTAACAAATTTATCAAAAAAGCTCATGCATTTCTAAGATTATTATTATTTAATTGTCATCAAAATTAATAGAAGTGAAGTCCTATTGACTCAACAATCTCCCCATTTTTTATGATAACAAATAATCATAATTTTAGAAGATAAAATAATATTTATAGACGAATAGACGAATAGTATTCCGATGAATAATAAAGCAAAAATATAAGAAAAAACATAAGAAAAGAATTGCATACAAGATATATATAATGCTTTCTATCTACTTTCTATTGCATACAAGAAATATATAATGCTTTCTATCTGCTTTCTATCTTCTATTCTCGTTCTCCTCTTTTTCTCTTTCTCCCCTGTTTGTTATTAAACAAAAAGATTGTTCATCGTAGATCCCTTAGAACTTCAGAAAACATTCATTGCATGTCAATGTTGATTGTCTTGAGGTCTTGTTCAATAGTAACCCATAGTAGTGTTACTTCCTTATGAAGATCACCCATTGAGTCAACGAGTTCATCAACCTTAGTATGAACCTCCTCAATTTCTTTTACTAATGCTTCCTAAGCTTCCTTCTGACTATGACTTGCTTCCGTCCAATTTATGAAATGCTTCAAGAATTGCGGATTATCAGTAGGATCTTGTTGTATTTCACTAAGTAGATGAAGGTTTTTCACAACAGATGGTTCTGAAGGTAAAATTTAATTCCGTCAATTTACCCATGTCATAAAATCCTACTAACCTTGTCATAACAAATTAACTCCAAAAATTAATCTATCAACACCTCATAATTCATTTAAATCATGCTTAATAAATAATAAAAAAAATTAGGGGCCAACATAATGTTTGATAAAGGGAAAGCAAAATATAAATTAGGTTATTGTAGCCAGGGTCTTGACCTAGCTCTTGAGGCTTTTTCCTTTTAAGAAAGTTATGAAAGGTAACTTAGGCAAACGTTGCTTTTGCACCATCAAAATTAGAGTAACAAAACTAACAAGAAAGTAATAACTAAAATGGGAATGATAAGGAGGAGAAGCTTTTAGTCTCTATCTAAGATCATTTCCTTTTTGAACCCACTATGACTATTATTAAAAACAAGTTTTTCCTTATATATAGTTGCAAGTTGTCTATTGTTGTGATTTAGAATTAAGGGAAGCTTTGGTTCAATAAGTAGAAGCTTTTTGGAAAAAAAAACTTTGAACAAAGAGGTTAGATTATTCATTTTACTGATTTGACTTCATTTTACATAAGATTAAAGATAGAGGTTAGGTGGGTAGTGCAGGCTTATTTAATAGACAGTAAGCAAGTAGTAAGTACACCCTACTATACTCTTATCAAAATTAAAATTTGTCTTTTTTTTAGTTAAGCACGATGCCTCTCTTAGATAAAGTCATAACGTGCTAGCCCCTTATATATGGTTCTAAAACTATACACCCTAATAAGCTTTGAGATGTTTGGGATATTTGAAAAGGTCCCTCTCTAAGGATAAAATAACACTTCTTTATTAATATAAGGACCTTCTCTCTCAAAGTCAATTTTCTCATTTCTAACTTCAGTTTGATTTTAAGGGCACTAATGCAATCTTCCTTTGTTAGGTTCTGCCTTCTCTATTTATTTCTCTCTTTTTCCATACTTGTTAAACCCATATCGATATCCATTTTTTCTTAATAGAATTGTTTATATATATCTAAAGATGGAAGAACCAACATAATGTCCTTAACATTCTTCTCCAACAGTGCCTATCAGGTGAAAGATACTTGTAGAGGAAGAGATACATTAAAATACAAAGGGCCTCTTTTCATACCATTTCAAACTATTATTAATAAGAATTTAACAGATGTTAAAGGTAACTTGTTACTTACTAAGCCACCCACTTGAGAATCTAGTTGCCAAAAAGAAAGGATGAGGAAGGGAAGTTACTTATAAAGCTTTGCTACCCCACCCACTTTAGCCTTATTACTAGACTTCTTACTACTTTGATTCAAAAGGTAACCAACAGTTCATAACTTTATTTGATTCTGCAAATGCAACTATTTATCATTCCAATTACTCCATCTATGACCACTTATACTATGTAATCTAATAAATTGCGCACTGGGGTGTATAGGAGCATTGATATGGTTAGAAGAGAGTTCATATAAAGGGAGTTTAATAGGAAAAACAAACGCCATCTACTTCTTTAGGACATGTTTTAAAAACCTAAAAACTTATAAGGTCTATAATTAAAGAAAATAAAGGTGGTAAATAAGTCTAAGCTTATAAAGTTGGCTTCGTATATGTTTTAAGACTGTGATGCAATTTGGTATCACATCTTTAAAAACCAAATATTTCAAAAATGGAGATTTTCTAAATCAGTAAGAAATTGATCCGCTTCATGGTGAGGTTCCTTTTAATCGAGTCATAAGTAATATCAAATTTCTATCCACTTACTTTTTTTTCTAAACTCTAATTACAAAAAGTTTTTTTTTTCTGCGTGATCATGTAATAGAATGGCCCATAAAATTCCTTTGCTTTCCATCTACTACCCCGCATGTAATCCAAATGTCCTACATATTTCCACCTTTCTTAGCCTTCAAGTAGTCTAGCTTGTCTAGCTACAATACATCTATTTGAATGTTTTAAATGTTGATTTACTTTACTCTTTCATTATCCTTTAAGGACCTTTCCTTTCATGAAAAAAGATCTCCTGTTCAAATAAACCCTCCTAAGCCATTAACATCTTTTCTCTATGAAGAGGTAACAAGGTTATTTGAATTCTAGGCACAGTTGGCTTCTAGTTCAAGCAAGAAAGTTACTTCTAGGATTTCTAGTTCCGGTAAGAAGAATAATTCAAATAGATTAGAAGATAATCTTTCTTCTTAACTTTTTAGGTAGTCAATTCAAGCCTTGAGTACAAGGAATAAAAGAAAGAAGTAAAGCAAGTGGCTTTAAGATGAAAAAATGGACTAAAAGCCAACTCTTAGAAGAAAAAAGTCATTTACTGAGGCATGCTAATTCAAATAGAATAAAACAAGTACTCTAAAAGACCTTAAGGCAAGAATGGTTAGGTATAGTCAAAGAGGTAGGTGTCTAGAATGAATAATGAATGTCCAGTATTAAATGAAGACATAAATCAATTTATGTTTTAAGTAAAATTTTAAAGGTAGATTAATACATAAATTAATTGGTGGTTAGTGGTCATATCTAATGACTAATTTAGATAGATACAATGTATTATGTGACTTGTATTAACCATATTAGATGATGCATAAAGTGAGATTATAATGTTAAATAATTGTATATATGTGCATTATAGTTTCCTATTATTCATTTCATATGTTTTTAAGGCTTGTAGTGTTATATAAACATATGTAAGTTTATTGTTTATATAGTAGTAAATGAGTAACGTTTTATTTATTTTGTTATTTTTCCTACTTGTCATAAACTACTAAGTTCCATTTATGATTTTAGGTGGAGAGTTTAAGGTCGAATGCGGGGACTAGATGAATATGAGCTCGTGGTAAATAGATTAGATAGCAATAAGTCTCTAAACAGAAAAAAAAATCATGTTATAATCTTTGATTAAGTTTGGTCGATTATGTTAGTTCTTGGTAAAAAAAAATTTTAATGTGATATTTTGGCACTTAAACTAATTAAATTGTAATGTTTCTTTGTTGTTTCTTCTAAATTTTAAAGTATATTGGATAACTTGAAGACTTTTACAAGTTAGTTAAGTCGTAATCCAATAGTGAAGTCTATATGTTTAGACCTCGTTGTTAGATGGCGACTTATCATTGATCCAATATGATTGTTTGGAGTTTAGAGTATGGCACTATATGATTCATTAGTATGAAATTTTTTTTCAGTATTTTCTACTTAACACATTTGTGCTATAGTTAATCTCTTTTCCTAGTCAAGTGTCTCCCTTTTTCTTGTAAGTTGACAGTTAGGTTTCCCTTTTTCATGTATTCAAACACCAAATACCATCTCTATGGTCCATCTTACATATTATTGTGTGACTAAATGAGGAAGACAATCAATGCGCCATCTTCCTACCTTAATTAAATGTTATCATATCCTTTTTTAATAAATAATGACATAAGTTAAAAATAATATGGTTATGTTATGATTTTGTATGAGTCCTTTGTTTTCTTTGAAAACAATGTGGTAGTTGTTGGCTATATATAACTATATAGGAATGTCAACAATAAAACAAGAAAAAATTTATTTTATAATCTTTTTTTCTTTGCGTCTCTCTTTATTTCAATCCCTATTTATTATCTCATTCTTTAACTCCTTTTTCTATCTATAATTATTGTCTAACAATTGGTATTTGAACTTAATTATGTTACTTAAAATAATGTCAACCAAATCATCCCTATAACCTCTTCATGGATGAAAGCACCAAAAGCTAGGACATAAAGAAAACGGAAGAAGCACTGCGCAATTACTTAAGGAAAGGAACCATAAATGTTGGATTCACAAAGGAAGGGAACCATAAAATGTTGGATTCAGAAATTAAGCTTCAAGATACACAAGCTCAATAGAGGCAAGAAATGGTTGTGTTGATAGAAATGTTACAATAGTATATTATGCTAATTACACCCCATACTTCCTACTTTAATCACCCAGAATATAAAGATCCCTCTTTAAAACATCTTCCTACAAGATAGAAACATTACCTCATTGCCATTATAGCATGCTAAACGGAATATCCTCTAATCAATAAATTATAACTTAATAGTTAGTTATTTTTTACTAAGTAGCTCTTGCTTCTGTTGAATTTGGCAACTTCAGTAAACAAATGATATAATTTAACTAGTATGTTAGACATTTTCCATTTAGGGGAGGGTTATATCAATCAACTAAAGTCTATAATCTCTAAAATGTTTATGAGGTTGTTATCTAAGCCTTAATTTAATAGCAAAATTTGTATATTAAGGCATCTTTATCCCATGGAACTATAACTCTAGAAACTGAATATTAACATTAGAATACTTAAAAAGGAACAACAAGAACTTAATTTCCTTCTAGTAGAGTTTAGTTGTTTATTTAGAGAAACAACAGGCTTGCCTTTACTAAGCCACAAGATCACAAAATTCCCATCAAGTAGGGAGTTGAATCAATATCAATATACTACCTTATAGATGTCGAAGTTTACAAAAAACTATCATTAAGGAATTGATTTGAGACCTTTTGAATTAGTTAGTGATTTCATAGTCTTTTTTCTTCTCCAATTGTGTTAGTGAAACAAACTATTATTCTCAGTGCTTGTGTGTGGATTATAAGTAATTAAACAAGAATATTATCAAGGACAAACTCTCTATACCAATTTTTAAAGAACTTTTGGATTAATTACATAGAGCGGTCTATTTTTCTAAATTAGACCTTTGATCAGGCTATCATTAAATTTGGATAAGATCGAATGATGTTCACAAATACTTATAAGGGATATTTAGGCTTATTAATTTTAATTCTACATACCGAAGTTTAATGAAAAAAGAATTTAGAAAACATTTGAGGCAGTTTGCGCTAGTTTTTTTAATGAAATGCTTTTTTACAACAAGATTTTAAAGAAATATATAGAGCATTTTTGGGTGTTTTTGAAATTTTTGACGCATAACCAATTTTTTCTTTGGGGAATAAGTGTAGCTTTCATGTGTCCTAAGTGGATTATCTAAAGCATGTTGTCTCGATATTTGAAGTTCTTACCAATAATAAGAAGATAAAATCAATTATCAAATGGCCAAATCCTATGAATTTAACAAAGTTAAGAAGCTTCTTGGGTCTAGTGAGATGATACCAAAGATTCGTAAAAATTTAGCATCAAGAACCATTGATAGATTTACTTAAGAAAACACCTTCAATTGGAGTAAACAACTAAAGGCCTTCTAGGACTTCAAGATGGCCTTTGTTGAAGTACTAGTTTTGGTGCTACCAACCTTCTCTAAGCCATTCAGTAAAAGCATTCGTAAGTGGTCATAGATTAGGGCTAATTCTAAGCTAATGAGGACATCCCTTAGTTTACACTAGCAAGCCTTGGCCAATCAAACACCTTATTGTTGAAGTTTAATTTAAACTTATCTATACCGTAAGTATATGGATCGAATCATACAGTATAAAAACTATCATTCCCAGGAGAATTATAATGGTCACCTAAAAATTCTTGTAACACTTTGTTTAAGGTTAAAAATATGATAATATAAAGAGAAAATAAAATAAACTAAATAAAATAATTGATAATTGAATGATGAAACAAGCAACAATGAAACAATTGATTAATCAATGATAAAAAAACTTAGTAATTACTTCTATCCTTATTTGTTGACACTTAACCTTCTTGATTTAATTATATTTGACCCTAGATATCCAATAAGTATGATTACCCTCTTTTGAGATCTATCAAATTAATCATAATTAAATTGATAGAAACTGAATTGTGACCTCTCAATTTATCAAATCTCTTCTTAACTATCTAATAAGTTTTGAAGCTATCCTAATAAAAATATAAGATCTCTCTTCAGTTGTCTCTTAATTTGATATTTATAGGTCTATATAGTACTAGCTATTACTACACAACATAACACAAATTATTTAACCTAATCACTTGAATCAAATTAAATATAAAACAATTAACATCACAAAGTTTATTCTATTAAATCAAGAATGTAAATTTTAACAAATAATTTAAAAGTAATCCTTAACGGAATTTTAGCAATCCATATCCAACATATATCATAATTGATTCATCATTAACATTCACCTAAAAGGAAATAAAAGAAAAGAGTATAGGTTAGAATTCTGAATGTCTTATCTTCTTTTGCTTTAAGCTGAAAAATTTTGTAGTTTTTGCTCTCTTAGAATTTTCTATCATTGGTCTCTTCTTTGGAGTTTCCAGCCACCTCTTTGATGTTTTATTTTCCTTTTTAAATTCTCTTTAAAAAATACACTTATCGATGAAGGGAAATATACACATCCTATTCTAGGTATAATAGTACAAAAGTTTCAAGAAAATCAAAAATCTTAGGTACAGATTAGATCAGTGGTTTTATTATAGTAACCATCTAAGCTTCATACCCTAAGAGACTCTAAAAACTAACCCTCTAGTTAATAAGTTTAGTCTACACTAGAGTATAATGATCTAATAGACTTGCCCCTTGCTTTTTTCCTCCCTCCTAAATAAGATGTTATTCCTTTCTTTTTATAGATTATAAACCATTACTACTAAGTTGATTTTTGATACCTTTTAGTCTTATTTACTTACTAAGTTGATTTTTGATACCTTTTAGTCTTGTTTACTTACTGTTTTGATATATGGTTTCAAAGTGCTTGTGGCATGGTTCATAATGTTTATAAGGAATGACAAACTTGATATTCTCCTTTATTGATAGTCTCCTAGCTATCACTGGCCATAGGATGAATGTATGTGAGGGATTGACATCATTATCCCATATAGGGTTCATTCACTTAACATTGCTGATTACTCCTTAATGTAGAAGGATTTTGCATCCTTTGGAGTTGAATTCCTTTTCACCATTGATACTCTATATATTTGATCTTGGTTAGTACCTTAGCAAGTGGGTAGGTTATCCATGATTACTTCCACTCCTCTACTGCATTGGTATGGCCATCTTCGTTGGTTGTTGCTGATGAGCATATTCACCTTTGTACTTAGGGTGATAACCAGTCTTAAATGCTAGATTTCCTTAATTCTAAACAAAGGACTTTTTTATACCAATTGACAAATAAAAACAATGTTGTTTCACCATTCCCAATTTTGTGAATTACAAGGTTATGCATCCATTGCCTAGTTCTTAGTATTTGCTTCAACGTCCATGACATGTTCATGTTTAATTTTATACTCCCTAAGCTTTACCCTTTATATAAACATTATGAACCCATCTGACCTAGAGCTCCTCTTTTTGCTTGCATAACCACCATAGTTTTTTTTTACCAAGTAGGCCTTCTTGAGTTTTTTACTGCATAGATACCTAGGCCATCCTAATTATTTGGTTGACATACCTTACCCTATCTCACTTTGGCTTTGCAATGGTTTTTTTTAACTTTCTATAGAAACTCCCTTAATTTTTTTAATCTATCTCCTTTAGTATGCTCGTTGGGAGTGCTAGGTGATTGATTTAATAAGTTGCTAAGTTGCTTAGGATTAATTTTTCTAGTTGGAGTCTTCCTTCATAGCTCAAGAATATTTCCATTATTAGGTTGATTGATTGTTTTTTAGCCCTGCGAAATAATAGAATGTCATCTGCAAAGGCAAGGTGTGAAAGTTTTGTACATTTGCACTTATAATGGTATTGGAATTTTGGGTTGTTTGCTATGTTCCTTGCTAGGTAAGTTGATAGAACTTCCATACATAGTACAAACAGGTAGGGGGAGAGAGGGATTCCTTGTCTTAGACCTTTCCTATCCCTTAACAGGTTTGTTGGTTCACCATTTTTGAAAATTGCAAAAGGAAGCTATGGAAACACACTTTTCAATCCCCCTCCCTAAATTTTATTAGGTAACTTGCAACCTTAAGCACCTTTGAGTGTTGGAGTTATGTAAATATAGGGCCATGGAAAGCAAGTGTATTTACATGTAACTTTATCTTCTTTAGTTACAATTTTGTAATGAAAATATTTATTATTAATAAAACAAAAGAGTTTGGTTTTATTTGTGTGAGCATTATATATCTAGTCA
>JAOTIZ010000201.1:16499592-16515939 GCA_027123425.1 Erythroxylum panamense | reverse complement strand
ATTTAATTTTTTATGTATTAATTATATTAAATAATCTTATTAAATTCCTTATTATTATTAATTTTTGTTCTCAATAATAATAAGGATAAAAATATATGTTTATACTCATCATCAAGATAAAAAGAATTAAATAAACAAACAAAAATTAAGGTACTTTTATAATAAAGAAAAATAATTAATTATGTACATAAATGAAAAATAAATAAATAAATAATGTATCAGTGGAAGTGGAATACTAGAAGTTGAAACAAAAATCCAGAAGTGCAAATTTTATCTCAGCTGTAGGCGGCTTGCCTTTGAAAGAGGACTGCTTACACCGAGACTCTTAAATTTTTAGCAAAAACGATACCGTTTTAACGTTAGACAGAGTAGAACAGGGTAATTTTTAACAGAGGATCCGGACTCGGTCATACGACGCTATGCTCACTAAAGTGGGCCAAAAGAACATTACAGCAATTGAGAAATAGTTTGGAATTGGTCATTTTTTTTAATTTTAGCATTCTTACAGCTATTTTTCTTTAAGTCTCGATAGTAGTTAATTATTGTAACTGCAACAGTGGCATTAACGCGTATATATTATGAATAAAGGAAGGCTGAGCCAAGTTTTTGCCTACTCGAAATACATTGTTCCAGAGATCAAAGGGCTCTCCCTAAATGATCTTTCAATCCCTTCATGCCCAATCCTAATAAGAAAGGTATAAATACTAACAAGAATTCTTCACGGCAACAATTCCACGAGTTCGACTGCACTCTTCAACAACCCATAACTAGATCCTCTCTCCGGGACTCTAACATAATGCTAAGGTTTACATAAGACTGGACGGCATCTTTTTTACATTCTCAAAGATTAAGCTCCACTCCACTAGCCATGGAGTAACGTAAAAAGTGGAAAATAACAGACAAATTGAACAACTATTCGATAATAAATGCCTAAAAGATCCAACATTATAAGGAATAGAACTTTCACATTTCACCATCTTTGTTCTCTTACAGAAGAATAAGCAGGAATGTGACTTCAATTGAGTACCAGTGAACTCATGAAACCTAAATCTTGATATTGGAAAATTAAAAACAATCAATAATCACTTTCTTCCTTCAATTCATATTCAACTGTTTCAAATTGCCAGGATGAAGGCGACAGTGGTGGAGAATCCCAGCAAGTTGGAGAAGAGGGAGGAGAGATCCATCGAGTTGAAGACTTTAACCAATCAGAAAACTCCATCATGGGTAATTCTTCTGGCTCAAGGTAGAATTGGGGACTTCCAATATCAGCCTGTGGGATAAACACATAGGGATAAGTTTGACCTACAAAATAATGCATCAAGGCATTTAACAGGATTAAAAGAAAAACTGCTATTTGCTTCACCCATTAGACCAAAAATCCTCAGTAATTTATCAAAGATTTGTGTCACAATTTTAACTCATAATTTTGCTAATTTGTCAACAACACAACGGTAAACTTGCAATGGGATAACAAAAACCTGCAGCAAAAACAGAATCTGGAGAGAAGTTGCAGAGATACTACTCTATTCTGAACACCTCCATTAATTAAAAATCTGATGCAAACATCTATAGTACAATAAAAATGAAATGCAGAGCCATTGTAAGGCTTTACTGACACCACCAATTAGATTATTCCTGCTTAAAGCAAGATTACACCACATGGAGCTCAACTGCTCCAACCAGCTTCTGACCAAGTAAAAAAAACTTTCAATTAAGCTAATTAAACATTAGTTAAGCTTCAATTTTCTTGGGGAAAATATCATATAATTTAAAAACTCATAATCATCATAAAAATTACCTGTGCTTCTTTAGCCTCAGGATATTCACCCGTAAATAGAGAACCTCAGATAAACAAATAAATCATATATTTAATCATAGCTACAAAGCATTGTAACTTCTGAAATCCCAAAAAGAATCTTGAATATGGATTTTGATTATTTCTCAATTATCGACCTTTACTTATTGCACAACTCACATTTCTTCACAATTGTAACTACTCGTTCAAGTGACTAATATAAGAGAGTAATAAACAAACCTGAAAAAAGTGTGTAGTTTGAAGTTCAAAATGTTAGTTATCATATTCAAGTTAGTAAATTTCTGCACACTTGCATACATTCAGAAGAAATGACTGCAAGCCACATAATATGACTCAAGTTACTGTTAGACTGTGTTCCTCTAAGTTACTGCTAGACTGTGTTACAGATTTCAAAACAGAAGCTCTCCTACAACAAGTTCATGACAGATAAAGTTTAAATTCGACCTAAAATCTAGTACTCAAGTAGTTCATCAATAACTTTTACCAGAAGAATAATAAATTGAATACAAGTCTTATTAACAACATTAAACAGTCTATTAAGAATACAGTTAGTTTGTAAATTATGATGTCAAAAGTACAGGAAATGCATGTGCCGCCATGTTACCATGTCCTGGAAGGACCAACTCCAGCGAAAAAGTATTCATTGATTTAAGCTGTTCCTCGATGCACTTTCTATGGTCGTGCAAAAACATTTCCTCAGCTTCATTAAATTCTTCCTTTATCATATTCTTCTTCTTCAGCGATGCTTCATGATGCAGAGGATCCTTGTTCGTAATATCACCAAGAGCTTGCCGACGTCCTAGTGCAACTCCACTTTTCTTTATATCTTTCTTAGTGTTCTTGGTATTTCCATCCAAAAAAGCTTGTGAAATAAAAGAATATTCAATTTAGTAAAGCAGAACCTAATATATCACCGATCAGGGAAGAGATTTTGAAAGGCCACCCAAAAATCAACCGTGCAGATAAACCAATAAGGTAGGGTAATAAATAAACTCATGAAGCATTACCTTTGCCATAAATATCTAAGTTCTCACTTTGAATGATCAGTTGTCTTTGACTGACCCGGGTTGCCATGATTTCACTATCTTGATCAGGAGTGAAAGGATAGGAGTGTGAATTCTGCATAACAACATATTCCGGACCACTTACGAACTTAAAACAACATTCAGGTACAAAAAGGGGCAAAGGAAAGGGGTTCTTACTTTCAATTATCCAATGTAAAAGCACCACATCTCAGACAGATTTAGTCAGATAGGGCATTACAACAAAGTTGATCATTTTCCAAAAGAAAACCAACAAATTATAGTCATATTTGATCTAATTTTCAAAAGAAATCAACCACAAATGCAAAAGATCAATGGAAACTAAGCCCAAAATATCAAATTCCTATGAGAAAATATATTCAGATGCCGCTCGCACATTTTGCCTGTTTGAAAACTCGTAATCGAAATGACCATAGACTTCGACTTTGGCTTGAAAAGAAAAAAATAAGCGTCAAAACAAAACACCCTAAGATGGAAACTAATTAATATTTATATTCTGAAGATATACAAGAAAGATTATACATAAAGCAGAAGTTCAAATGGGGGCCATGAGCAATTCTGAGAAATGTCCCAAAATATATAAATAGAGAGAGAGAGAGAGAGATTAGTACCCGAAATGAGTTGGTGCAAAATGTGAAAGAAGTAGGTGACTTGGTGAGCCTGAAAGTACAGAAGTCTGGTAATAGTTTTTAGACGTAAAAGAAGAAGAAGAAGAAGAAAAAACAAGTAGTCTCCTTTTCATGGGCTGAGTCATTCATAAAATAGATAGGTTTTGGATTTCCTACTTTTGTGGTCCGACCCAATTCTTATGGATACGGGCTCCGACGTAGACGGGTCGAAGGGTATACAAGCTAGGCTTGTGCCGAACTCCCACACTTGCGCATGCTCAACGGTGATGTTGGACAAACAGGAGAAAGAAAAAGACGGAAACTTTAAAATGATCCTTGCTTCTAGTCGGTCAAAAACTTTCTCTCTTACAGGTTAAAGCCTAACCCAGTTTCCTGATCTTTCAATCAGTGAAGTCTTAATTTTTTTTCAATCTCTCTCTGTTTCTTTTGGTACTAGTGTGAACACATATTTCTATGCTTTCTTTTTGTTGTTTGTTGTTGTGGCACTGCTATGACATCAAAGTTACTTGAAGTTGGTGCCTATGAGGCCACAAACGAATTTGAACAGTCTTTGATTCAAGCTTTTGAAGAGCTCCAACTTAAACTAAGACCCCCTTTTTCATTGGCTATCCCGAATGCACAAGGATATGCCCAACTTAATCGTGCTATTCTTTATGGGGTTTTAACCGAGCCCCAGTTTTTCAAAACCCATATTAAGCATCTACATGCCATTGTTACTGATGGGTATGCCTTCTTTGTGGGTTTGGCTGTCAGAGTCGTTAATGATTTGTATGTTAAACTTGTTCATTCGGTGAAGTTGCAGTTAATTTGGGTTGTCAAAGAAGTGTTGAACGTTTTAGGAGTGGGTTTTGATGGTTTGTTGGTGTGTTTACTGAGGCAACTTGTTGGTGGGGATTTTAGTGATGGGAATTTGTGGTTGTGTTTTGAGTTGGTAAATTTGTTTCTTGACAACTGGGATTGCTTAGTGGAGGAAGAACCTTTTGTCTTGACTAGCGCATTATATGTGTATCTCCGGTTATTAGCTGATCATTGTAGGGTATTCAACAATGAAAAGCTCGAGCTAATTAAAAAGTTAGAGATTGAGTTTTGTGTTAAGATGCTGAGGGAACAATTTTGTTTGAGTATGCAGATTGGAAGGGATCTTATTAGATTACTGCAAGATTTATTTCATGTCCCTGAGTTTCTAGCTATATGGAAAGATTTGATTTTGAAGCGAAGTGAATTCAGGAATGCAGGATTTTCAGATATCACACAACTTTACAGCTCTAAAACATCAACTCAGTACTTTTTACTTCGTGTTACTCCAGAAATGGAAACCCAATTGAGGTTTCTGCTCACGCATGTAAACTTTGGTTGTCAGAGGCGGTACCAAACATGGTTTACCAAGAAATTTCTTTCAGGACAAGATAAAGAAACTGTCATTATTGACATTGTTCGGTTTATATGTTGTGTGCACCATCCACCTGATGAAATAATTCATTCAAACATCACACCGAGATGGGCTATTTTAGGTTGGCTTCTAAAAACCTGTAGAAAGAACTATATTGAATCCAACGTGAAGCTGGCATTGTTTTATGACTGGCTTTTCTTCGATGATAGGATTGATAATGTAATGAATATTGAGCCTGCAATGCTGTTGATGGTATGCTCAATGCACAAATATATTGGCATGACTCAATCACTTCTTGATTTTGTGTTGCTTCTTGTGGACAACTATGATATGGATCATAAGCATTTTGTTTGTAGTGGTCTTTGTTCAGCTTTTAATGCACTTGTTAGGAAAGGAATAGTTCACTCCTTGGATGTTTTGACTTCTTCTGACACACTTTCTCCTATTCTGAAAGAAAGACTTGGGATCTTACTGTCTAGACCCAATTTTGTGGCCCATAATGAATTGCAGCCAATCAATTCACCCCGTCGCTCTCTGCTGCCTTCAAATTTGCAAGATATGTCTTGTTTGGAAATACCAACACCTTCCATAGACCATCAACATGCAAATAACAAGCAAACCAGAATTTTCTCTGCAGAAGATAGTTTTCTTCCTATATCCAGTGAATCAGTTAGTACATCAATAAATACTAATGAAAAGCAAATTGTTGCTCTTGAAAGTTTGGTGCAAAATCTGGCAAATGTTTTGAGAGACTCCAATGTGCAGGGACTTCAGATCCTTGAGGATATACTTTCTTCATATATGAATATTGATGCTGAAGCGTCAAGTTCTTTTAGAGTTTTTCCTGATATTATAGCTTCTGCATTAGATGACCAATTCGAATCAATTGGGTACAAACTTTTTTCTGCACTTGATTTCAATGCTAATATTCCTCTTGTTGACAATCCCATTAGTTCTGCAACATTCATAATTACTCGTTCCTTCGTTATTTATGAGCATGAAAGGGTGCGGGAACTTCTTATGTTCTGGTCAAGGAAAGGTTTTCCTGTAGGAGCATACTTATTACTACATGCATCAAGGCTAGCTTATGATGCTTATGTAGCGAGTTACTCCTCAAATGGAATAGTTGCCAATAATTCACCTAGTCTACATGAGTCAGGGATGCCATGGTTGACTTTTCATATTGATGGATATTATTCTTCTCTGAAAGGAAGAAAGGAAGATTCTGGTGAAGATGCCATTTCTTCTTCTAAGTTGGGCAAAGATTTTCTCGGTAAACTAGTACAGAATGCTTTCAATGCGTATAAATCTTTCCTTGCTTACTCAAAATCCATCTTGCATAAAGAAGATGTTATATCATTGTCAACACTTCTGTCTATGGACCTAGTATCCTGTTCCGAATGGGAAAAAGAAAGAGAAAAGTTTTTATTCTGCAGCGTCTTCTATCATCTTGCTGATTTAAGCATTGCTAAAGGAGATGTCATCAAATTACTTGTGAATAAGTTGGATGATGCTGATCTTGTTAATATGCAGTTTGATGTTGGGTTGAAGAAATTATCTTTGTTTGGGGAGAACAGTGAAGCTATATGCAACTTAATTACAGTTTCGCTTAGTTGGAATGCCTTAGAGCAAAAGAAGCTCTGGGATTTGATCAGGTCAGAACTTGTAGTGTCCAATATTCAGGTGGAGAAGATCATTTTGGACATTTTTTGCTCGCATGATCTAGATAAAAATGTAAGTGCCATTGCGATTGGAGGCCTTCTCTCATTATTCAGTTGTCTTGTACCCACACCTGAACTTGTTGGTGCAATCATGTTACTACCAAATAATATATTCCCAGACTTTGCTGCCTCAGTTTTGGCTACTTGGGTTGTCTCTAATGCTTCAATCTTGTTTGAGAGCTTGGCTAAGTTTTCAGAGAAGCTTGTTAACAAGAATGGGAAAGATATCAGTTCAGCTGGGATCATCATAAACAAATCTGCAACTCTTTGGCTGGTGAAGTTTTTCAGTGAACATGGCATAAATGCGTCCGACATTTTGAGCAACTTTTCTATTAATAATCCCAATTAAAAGTGGCTTAGCATTGTCTAGTTCATTAAATATTCGACAAGCTATATGCGTACAGGCAGTCTGATTTTGTAATGAATTGAGGATCACTCTAATGGCTTGATTAATCTCATTGGTGCTTCAACTGATGATCAAGCATCCTCAGCCTATGGGAGGATGGATTCTGTGAATTCCCCATGTCAATGGCTTATCGGAGTCCTCGCTACATTTTCTGCAGGTTTGATAGACCATTTCTTTTACCTTCTCTGGTCCATTATAACCCCAACCGTGAATGTGAAAAGATTATACCTTAAATTGAGTCTTTTAACTGAACTTTATCAAATGGTCAAGTAGCTTTCGTCATAAAGATAGAGAAGAGACTATGAAATGCTCGGGATTCTAATGTAGTGTCGACTTTCAGGTCTTTAATTCAAATTTTTAATGTTTTTTGGTTGTGCGTGGTTTTTCTTTGGTGTTTTCTGTTTAGGTGGATATTAAAGCAGAGGATGTATCACCTATTGCAGCTCAGAATTCTGCTTTCACTGGTTCTAAGCAGAAAGGACTTCTACTTCATAAATTTCTAGGGAAGAGCCATTTGAAGAATTGTAGAATTAACGAGTCTCCGCTGGATGATGAATCTGGTATTGAATTGGAAAAGAATTTTAAGGAAAGTGGATTGATCGGAGCAAACTTTTGATATTGACTTGAAGCCAACAACTGATGCTCAGATTTCTGAAGGTAGCAGGCAGATTTGAGTGCATCACGGAGCTAGCTTGAGCAGATGAAAAAGAAAATATTAAGAATACAATGTCCTGTCAGGATTTCTTTGGCACGGACAGACCTATTTTTGTTAGCATTGAGGGAGTGGTTTTTGATAATATTTAATTTTGTGATGCTTTTTAAAAGTATATAAATAAAATATAAGAAATTTTACCATTAGTTTTTATTGTTTATCATATTAACCTGAATTGCTGAAAATGTATATTTCTTTTGGTATAATAAAATGTTCCAAAGTTCCTTCTTCCTCCCTTCACTGCCCTATTTATCTTCTCCCCCGTCTTTATCTCATTCCTTTTTCTCTCCCACGCTACATCACCACCCCCTTCTTCTCAAAGTTGCCATCTTTTTGCTTAAAGCTGCACAGGCCGCATGGGCAGCTTAGGTTGTCACAGGATGGTCATATTGGGGATTTGTGTTCATTGTGGGTCTCAAATGTTGCAAGCATTGAGTGATTGATGATGTTTATGTTTGTTGTTTCACTTGTTTTGGGTTTTTGTGTTCTTATTTCTTATTTGTTAATGACTAAAGCCTTGTTCATGCCTTTGTTTCTTAGCTGTTGCAATAATTAATGCTTCATTTGGTTTTTTGAAGAGGCGCAGGAAATGGCAATTTCATCTTCTTTAGGATTGTGTCATAAGAAGTTAAATTGTTTGCCCGATTTGGCTTGATTTAATGGTTAGTTCCAGGGAATCATAGATAAACAAGTCAAATAGATTTTGAACCTATCTTTTCTTTCCAATACGTGTACTATATGTGGTGAATTACTTAATGGCTCATTCGGGAATCATAATACTCTTTAGAAGATACGATTTTATTTGAGATTAATATGGTTAAGATGCATCTAAAGCTATACATGCAAATGAATAGGTATTGGATTTTTGGACTAAGATGCATGTTTTGCTGTAATAATATTTTTTATATCGTACACTTCTTAATTTGGGGGACTCAAATGCATTTTATTATTACATTTCCTATGATTTTTATATAAGATTCACTTTTGTGTTTCACGATTTGCAGTGTTTTCTGTTATAGGTTTTAAATAAATGGCTATGGAGATCACACTGTTTCTACTATTTACACAAGCACCGTATGCTAAGGTTCAAACTAAGGTAGAGGCCACTTTAAATGCAATTATTTTAGTAAAAGTTGCCACTATTTTTCCTTTCCTTGTTATTTGTTTTAGGAAATCGGATCGGGATTTGATCTTATACGCAATGAAATAATTACAAAACTTTCTCTTATTTTAATTTTTTAAAAACTAAGATCACTTTAAATTCTATAAAATTATTAATTCATAAATCATAATAAAATATGAATCTTAGTTCGTACCTTATTTCAAATCTTGATCATTTTCTTATTATATCCTTCGAACAATTTTTGAAATTGACTCATCTCAACTAACTTAGTTGTACAAGTGTCCAATGTTTAAAAGTATCTACATAATGAGTTAAGAGAACTCTGTAACTGTTGCGAAAAAGGATAGGTAAGGAGTGTTAACTCCTTTAGAGCTTAAGTTTATTTATAATAGATTTAGGACATTTTAATAATTTAATTGAAATTAAATTCTAATATCAATTATGTTCAAATAAGATCCAATATCTCATATTAATTCTAATTTATTAGATATCTCATATTTAATCATAAAGTTTCTCAAAATTTACAATCAAGTCCAACTTGATTAGATTATCTTTTTTCTCTTCAACTTGTTCTTTGTATATGACATATTAGCTTTTAAGTCCAATCATATTAATTATTCAATATTAGCTATTGATTTAATTAATGATATTTGTAAACTATTTACAAAGCGTCATTCCACTTTGGCTAAAAAAATTTCAAATTAATACTTATAAAGAATAATGCAATATTCTCTTTAATTATTTTAAGGTGATGAATCATATATTGAAGACTCAAATACCTTTATATAGTTCATGCTACATTAAATGACTACCGATTAAGCTATCCTTGAATACAATAGGTTATAAGTAGTATTAAAACATAACAATCTCTATATAAGATAACTTTAGAGATATCAAATTAAATGATCACTTATACAATCATCACAATAAGAATTTCATAAACATATAAGTAATATTCCAAATAGATTTCTTATATGGGGTCAGTTTAGTGAATTTATTCTCTAACAAATACTATCACGTTTGTTTAAGTATATCATACTTTAGCCTATAAGATTGACTACTTCCTTTATAAGGAAAATATAACATGTGCTACTCCTTTTACGTTCTACTATTGTCAAGTTTCAATAGAACAATTTATGAATAATACATAAATACAATATGAATCTCATCATAATTTCATTTTCAATGTATATTTATCTCACGAATGTTATCGTATAAATATAAGTATGTATAAGATAAAACAATTGTGTTTTGCTATTTTGATTGCATTGATTCTTCTATTGAACACAACTCTGTAATGGAGAGGAAGTTCCCATTTATTGTGAAATGAATTGCTTTCTGTGAATTGTGTGTTTTGTTACAGAGTCCTTAACAAAGATGAACGGAAAGATAAAATTATAGTCCTCTATAGAATTTGAGTGAAATGGGTAAAATAATAAATAACGATGGGATTATGGATCATTTGGCAGCTCGTTGATGGACGCACTGTCTTTGCAAAGTTTTGAGCAAATCTTCATGATTCTTAACTAAACCATATTTATATTGTAATGAACTTTGCCTGAGCATTGGTTCTAAACTACATGACAAACTCTCGTGACAAACAAACAAAAAACCAAGTTTAGTGTGCTTTGCATCATCAGATAAATTCTAGAGTATTATTGATTATACTACGAGACTCCCATTTGTAATTGTAATATGGTGATTGAGTTTATTTTTGGGATGAGTGTAATTGTAAGATGATTAAGTTTGGTGGGTGAAAAGAAACAAATAGGTATAGTTATTATCTTCTGTCTTCATGCCCAAAGACAGTTACAGACCATGTCTTTGGAATAATAGATTCATATGCGTCTAACCATTAACAGCAGTTCATAGATTTGCTACTAAGAGAAGTAGAAAGAGGAATGGGAAAGTCCATGTTAGAACACTCAAGATCCAAGGAAAAAAATGTATGTTGTAGCTCCTTTATCCCCTGCATACCCAAGACTTTGCACAATCTCTCTACCCAAGGAAATATGTAACATTTTAGCATTACCATTCAGAAGCAATGCAGTAATGAGTGAATTGACTACCAAGAATCCCAAGTACCAGTCATTCCTCCTTTTTCCTTCAACCACTTGGCACATGCCATAACCAGTTATGCCTTAGAATTGTTTCCGATCCAAAGCACTTCTAAGCTGTTCCCAACAGGCAAGACTATTCATCACAACTGAACTGAGTTTTCATGTGTTGTCAAATTTACCATCTAAAACTAAATTTACTCTTAAAAACGGAAACACTTAGTAATGCATTGTAGTTCGGGGTCTATTGATCTACTAACAATCCAAAACATGCATCTTTAAATGCTAGCATATTGTCGATCATCAGCAACTTAGAAGTTTATTAGTCATTTGGTGAAGTAAAGGCTTACAAAATCACGTAAAACCCAAGAGTACCACTTCTTAGACACAAAAATAGTAAAAAGCTAAGCTGGACACAACACATCCTCCCCATTAGCTTGCAAAAACTACAGTAAAAAGGTTAATAATGCGTCAATGAGAAGAATTTAGTTGACAAGTGCAATTGTTACCAACTCTTTCATTTAAACAAGAATAATCAATTTAATCACACTTTTTCCTAGAAAGTAGTTGTTCTTAAAGAAATTCATAAGAGAGTTTCCATCAAACTTGGGAAGACAAAGTCAAATTATCTCTTGTCATGAAATTCGAGTGCCTTGCACCAGTAGGGAACAGCTTGTTTTTTATTGTATATCATTGTAAATGAATAAAAAATGATCGACCTGTAAAAGAAATTCACGTTAATCATTGTTACTCCAGCTAATAGCAGTAGTAAAGCCAAATAGATCATACACGCTAGTGATATATGATGTAATATATTATGAAATAAAACGTTTCAAGATAAGAAAAGCATGCTTTAGATAAAGAATAACATTTAATAGCAGTGGGAGGAAAATGTAGAGAAAAGGTGATTATTTATGAAGGGATTGGAAATAGGGTGAAAATATGGGGAGTATATGTTAATTTAGGGTTTCTGCTAAACATTTAAATGATTTTATTTTTTTGTTTTTTGAAAATCCATGCACGTTGTTAACGTGACATTTAAAGACTAAGTGACTTGTCTATAATAGCGTGTGTATAACACGTCTTAATTTTTGTCCAAAAAAGCCTTAAATTGAGCAGACTCGTGAAATTTTAGACTTTTGTTGAGCAAGTTACAAGTTTAAGTCATAAACTGATCAATATCAAAAACATTACGCCCCAATTTGGGCTTTTAGCCTACTAATTGATATAATTGGAACTATTCAAGGTAAGTCATTATACTAAGTATAACTATAAAAGAAATAAATATTTTATCATACAACATCTCATATTTTATTTTTTTCCCTAATAAATCCATACTTTTATGGAATTTTATTGTAAAATTCACAAGAGAATCTCATTTCTTATAAATAAACAAAAATTTAAAACTCACCACATTGATCTTATCGAAGTGCTTCAACATTCTCAATGTTTAATTTATACTTAGATTTAGATATTTGAACTTTCCAAAATTTTTAAATCAATATTTCATTTAATATATATGATTGTATCATATAAAGTCATTATACTACTAATGAAATATCATATTCATTCTTTTATGGGTTGTTATTCCATCTAATACATCCTTTTCACTAAAAATTGATTTGGTTATTCTTCAACCTAATAAATTTCACTAATTGCATACAATTCAAAATCAAAAGGATACATATCCTTGTACATAACTTTACGATTCTCATTACTTTGATTTAATTAACATGGCATAAAAGGATAGTCTTGGCTATCCAACTTTGTATTCTTGCCAGTTATGTTAAGTATGAGTCTCCTTAGGTCCAAATACATACAAATTATTTGTATAAATCTCAACCTACTACTTTTGCTCAATAATGTATTTCCTATCATGCCTTAAACATTATAAAAATGTTTAATCTAAATTCAGTATCAAATACTCATAAGCATGAACCTAAAATACATATGATCTCTATCGTATCACCTAAAATACATATGATCTCTATCATATTACGTATAGGCAAAAAAAAAGTCATGCTATCATTTTTTTAATGATAATATTATCATACTATAGCAAAGTCTTTAATTGATATCTATGTTTATGCTTTTAATAGGCTAAATTGAGTGGAACAACTCCATCAAGATACTATACCTTTTAGTTCTACTTCATACAACCTCTTGCATCTTATTATCAAAGTACTGGCATACATCTTACATGTTGTCATTAAAGTTTATAAGACATTAATCAACTCAATAAATATACTTAATATTTTAATGAAGGATTTAATTTCATTTGTCTCATCAAACAAAAATTGCATGTAAAATATCCCACGTATGAAACATACAATTTAACATACATCCAATATATATATCAAACATATAAATCAAATATACAACTTATACAGTTATAATCAAATTATATGTATAAAATAACAAGTTTCGTTTGATTTAAGTTATTGACTTTTATAATTTAAAATAATATCTTCAACTCCTTAAATAATTAAATTAGAATAAATTCATTGATTCCTAAATGAATTTAAATTTCTATTCCAAATAGAAACTTAATTTGATTTAAAAAATTCTCAAATCTAATTAGAAACTATTTCCAATTATCTGGACTCCTTTAATTGAAAATAATTTTCGATAAATTACCCTTCCTACTTATTATAATTTCAAAAAACTCAATTCTTAAAAATCAACAAGAAATTATAATCCAATTAGAAAAATATTTCTATTCTAATTAGAAAAATATTTCTAATAACTTTTCATTAACTAGAAAACTATTTTCTAATATTAAAAGGACAATGTTTTCAAAATTAAATAATACCTTTTATTTAATTAAGAAAGTTATTTTTAATATTAATTTAGAGATTGATTTATTAGTCTATTAGAAAATATTTTCTTAATAAATTAGAAAATTCTTTTTCAAAATTATTAAAAAAACTCAATTTTCTCAATTAATAAATTAAAACACTTTTTCAAAAATTAATTAAGAAAATATCTTCTCTAATAAATCAAAAAATTATTATTCATAAATAAAGAAACTATTTCTAAATAAATAGAATAATAATTCTCTAAAAAATAAAATTATAAATTTAAGTTATCTCAATCAAATTGAAATAAATAAATATAATTAAAAAATATCTTTCTTAATTACTTTGAAAAATACTTTTGTTAATTTTAGGAGTCTAATTAATTAAATTCAATATAATTAACAATAATTAATTATAATTTTAGAAACTAATGTCTAAAATTTAATTAGGAATCAATATAATTATTAATCTTAATCATATCAGGGAAAATAACTACCTTTACTTTGGAATTGATTTTGGTTTTAAAACTCCTTTTAAATTATGTTAAAAATTGGGTTACATAAGTAATACAGTATTCCATATTTATAATAATTTTATTTAGTCTTAAATTATTTTAATCCAAGACTTAAATAAATTATCTCCTTTTTGTTTTAAGTTACATTTAAACTTATGACCAAACAAACCTTGTTCTAGACCTGTATCCAAACAAGTCTATTCTAAGTTAAGAAATCCCTTATTCCGAACCTTAAATAACCTTAAACCTAAGGCCAAACACACATCCTCCTTCTGTGAAGAAAACCAAAGCCTCTATGAAACCTTAGTTAGGCCATTCACCATTTTGCCGCGACATATTCTTCCTGGTAACAACATCGCCAACTAATTCATATTGTCGAAGTCACCGCTGCTAGTGAGTTCAAACGTAACCGCCAATGAGCACCTCTAGAAAGATGCACAGCAAGCCACAATCAACTTCTAGAGCGTTTAACTAGAACCACCAATACTTCCCAATGATCAATAGCAGCTACAATAAAGATAAGATTGTATGGAAACCAAACTCCAAAGGTTTATTCACAAACAAATCTTGCCATAGTATCATATAAGTTGAATATCAAATGATGCCATGGTCCCAACTACTTTGGAAAAACAGTCTAAGCCCCTGAGCCTCAATGATCATTTGGTTAGTCAATAAAAATTGTTTAAGTACTAAAGATAGATGGCATGGCAGCTATGATCTAACTTATGAGTTATGCAAACTATCAACTAAAGACAAGAATAACGAAAGTTGGTAGGGTCAACTACTTCATTGGCTAGAAGCCTACCACACTTCTTATGAATGGAATGTCATGTTGAATTGGATCATCGGAGTCTCCAAACAACAAAAGAAGTATGGCAAGCTATTTAAAGCAGCTTTCATAATCACAAGTTATAATCTATAGAAGGAGAGAAACAGAAGGCTCTACTCAAGGGAGGAGACAAGCAAATATCAATTGGCAGAGGAAATTATTCATGAAATCAGAGCTCTTGTAATAGCAAAGGAAGCAACACATGACTTGTCAACAAGAATGAAGTTAAGATGGAACTTGTAACTTGGTTTTTGTTATGAACTTTATGCAGTGTAAATCTTTGTTCAAGCCATTGTAATGTAGTTTTTTATTGATTTCCTAAAAGGTGATCTCCTTGCTAGCTAAACACTGCAGTGGCCTTGTCTCGCTGTCGATTCAACCAACCTCATTG
Organism: Erythroxylum panamense; assembly: GCA_027123425.1. Classification (NCBI taxonomy): domain Eukaryota; kingdom Viridiplantae; phylum Streptophyta; class Magnoliopsida; order Malpighiales; family Erythroxylaceae; genus Erythroxylum; species Erythroxylum panamense. The sequence continues at coordinate 16,500,507 of JAOTIZ010000201.1, read as the reverse complement.
TCAAGAATTTCTCCGGTGATAATCAAAGCACTAATACATACCAAAAAAAAAACTCAAAGACATTTCCTCATTCAACACAAACAATCCAGCCATATGCAGTAGCCAACACAACAATGTCAAAAGTATAAACCCTTATTCTTAACCCAAAGACCAGAAGATAAACACAATACAACACATAGAACCTATATATCCAATTCAACTTTTTTTTTTATCCCTGAGCTATTTAGTAATTTCCAAATTTGATATTATAAGTTCTAAGGTCTTTTAAGTTTATGGGTTTCATAATTCAATAGTACCAATGAGTTTCTATATTTTTCATGTCTTATTGAAATTTCATGGATTGTATTCGTAAATTTTTAATTTGGTGATTTGATGTTTAACAGGTATTAATTCAAAAAAAATTCAGATTTAATATGCAAACCTTTTGTTATTTAATTCCAAAATTATAATCAATAACAATCATATACTTTTAGTCGATTTGTAGAATTAAAGTTGACTTTAATGCCACAATTATAAAATTCAGCCAGGATCTGATCTCATGTGTAGTGAAATAATTATGGAACTTTTCGTATTTTGATTTTTCAAAAATCAAGACTACTTTAAATTCTACAAAATGACTTACACATAAATCATGATAAAGTGTTAATTTTAATTCATATCTTATTTTGAAGCTTGATTCTTTTCTTTTTGTGTCTTCTAAATCATTTATAAAACTGACTCATCTCAACCATTTGTCGGATCCCGTTTTCGGAACCCAACTCTTGCGAAAACCATCATAATTAACTTGAGCGTTCACATCATCTTGAAGGGTTATTGCATTAAATCCCCATAGCCATCAATTTTTTTTGCACCCATAATAGACATTATCAATTCATCTTTATTCTCATAACATCCCAAAAATTTACTTACAAATTG
>JAOTIZ010000201.1:16487824-16499492 GCA_027123425.1 Erythroxylum panamense | reverse complement strand
TATTTTTCATTTCATTTCAAATTCATGAATTCTCCTTTCTTTATACATGAATAATCATGAACAACTTCTCATTTAATCGTCCTCACTTCCAAGAAAGGTTCGGGGCCCAACACATCAAAGCTGTAAAAATATCCAACTTCTAACAGTATTCACATATCTAGTTGATAGAATTCTTCAACTATTGGAGAGAGGGTTAGGCAATGAATTCTAGCTAACTTAGAGCATAAACATATTAATAATATGTTTTAGACATTTTAGTAATTTAATTGAAATTAAATTCTAGTTTTAATTATATCTTATATTTAATCATAAGTTTATTAAACTTTACAATCAAGTCTAACTTGAATAAAATATATTTTCTCTCTTTAATCCGTTCTTTGTGAGTGACACATTAGGTTCTCAAATATATTGACAATAGTTATAAATTAAACCCTAAATTATATTTTAGATTAGATAAAATCTTTTAATTTATCTTTAGTTCTCTAATTAAACAATTCATATCTATAGATTAAGATTGACATCTAGCAACATATGATGACCACTTGAATATTTAGGAATGTCAAAATAGTTTTGGCTAACTATTATATGCATGATTTTTTGTATAATTCAATCTTTTTATCATACAGTGTTCTGAATAGGCATATAACATGAAATTAATGTCTATACTATTTTGTATTAGTTTTCCACCGTTAGCTATTAATTCAATTAATGATACCTGTAAACTATTATAAAGTGTCATTTCACCTTGGCCAAGAATTTGCTAAATCAATACTAATTGAGAATAATGAAACATTCTCCCTAATTACTTCAGGATAATAAATCCTATATTGATCACTCAACTACCTCCATATAGCTCATTCACATCTAATAACTACTAAATGAGTTATTCGTGACTAGAATATGTCATAAATAGTATTAAAATATAGTAATTCCTATACATAAATAATACTTTTAAATAATTATCACTGTACTACAACTAACCGATTGACTATAGGGCGTAAATCAACAAGTTGAACTTGTAAATAATGAGAAGTCAAATGAATCATGTCAGTTAGCTGGTAATGTGCTAGAGAACTCACTAGATGCCAAAGAAGTTGTGGGAAAGGGACATCTTGTTGAATAATGGATGGCAATAAAAATTTCTAGCAATTCACATATCAAAGATTTGATTTTAAGAACTCTTGGCTCCTTTATGCCAGAAGCATGACACACGCATGCTCAAATAACTCCCAAAGTTGCTTCTATTGAGATGCTCATAAGTTCATTGCTCAATAATATGATTCTAATATATGCATAATTGATCATATTTATACCTCATATTTTTTTATATTTTATACATTTATTGTATATTTGCTACTTAATTCACTCTAGGTGTGTTTACGATATGTACTTAATTGATTGTATATTTATTGCATAATATTTAGTGATTAATGATATGAAATTGTTTGAGATACTTACATGTGGTTTTAGGCACAATTTGGAAACAAAAGAGCTAAAATGAGTTGGAAGCACCATCTTTGAGCCATTTTTCAAAGATTCACACTCACTCATCATTATGGAGCAAGAAAAAGAAGATTAAACGTAAGAGAAGACAAGAAAATGCCAAGAAAGATGAGATATATGTTAAATATATCAAAAGGGGGAGACAAGAAAAAGAAAAAAAAAAGGAAATGACATAAAAATCACTCACGGTCATAAATTAATTTGGCATAACCATGAGCATTAACTCACAACCATGTCAAATTATTGCATAGTGGTGAGTTTTAACTCACCACTATGTAATATAAATACATGGGTGTGAGGCAACCCTCATGCCCATGCAATGTTAAGTCATAGGTGTGACACATAGTCACACCCATGACAACCTCATGCACCATCATGAGCTATTAACAGCTCACCCCATTTAACCATACATTTTCAATATATATAGAGGGACATGTGATGACAAGAGATATGAAAGCTTTGGTATGTTTTGGCTGGGGAAAACAAAAGGAGCTTCGGGAGACAACAATGAAGAGGGCAATGGAAAGTCTCAACTATGAGAAACCTATAAAGAGGTAGATGTCCCAATGTTAGTTCAAATGTCCAATCAATGTTGATGACCTATTAAGCATATTTTTCTTTGTATTTGTTGTTTTCTTTCTCTCTTTAGGAATTAATTATGTTATCTGATTTTTATTGTCTAAGTATTGTGAAAAGATGATTTGAATGTGTTCATTGGATCATTATATTATGTTGAAATTCATTTGTAGTGACCAATGGTTTGTAATCATTAAGGATAACATAACCTAGGTTAAATGAACTTATCATATGTGGTTATTGCCTTGATTAATCGATTTTTCTAGTTTGCAAGGATGGTTGCCCAATTGAATCTAGAGATCGTATCCTAGCTTATTTGGTGGCTAGGTTTAATTAACGATCGTATCTTGATTAAACACAACCTAGGAAAAACTAGGGTTAATATAGTGTATCGTTAACTCATGATTAATAGTTACTAGGAGGTAAAAGAACAACAAATCAATGATATATGTTTAATTAAAGTGTAGGCCAAGATAGAATCAAAGAATCGGATTCTTAATGAATTCACCATTTTTATCACTTTGCATGTTTTCTTTAATTTGTTTTTATTATTTTAGTTTCATATTATTTTCTTATTTCAAAGCCAAACCAAACCCCCCATATCCTACACGTCGATTAATTTCATTTCAACAACTTAATACACTCTCTGTGGGATAGACCTAAACTCATCACTGCTACTGTAATAAATCTAGTTTACTTTAAGTAGTATTACGATGCACTACGTCTGTTTATAGGTTATAATTGCCTTCACTTACTTAAAGGAGAAGAATTCATATGAAAACACGACTTAAAATGAAGATTTAAAGCATAGAAGGGATACATAACTATGCATTAGCCCATGTATTTCTCTCAGGCCATGCAGATTCACAAATTCTATAGATTTTGGGTTGCGCATGGTTTGATACATGGTCATGCATTAACCCATTTATCTCCCAGAACCTCAAAAGTTATTATAAAAAGATGTGTTCAAAGGCAAAATAGGAGATAGACTTTTAGAAACAATTCCAGACATAGATAACATACAGAAGTGGCGATTTTGATCTAGAGAAGTGGAAAATGCGAAGAAATCATTGAAAATCCAAGATAATACAAGATTAATCTCTACCTTGCAAGAATATTTGATAGAACATAAACAGGGAGATTTAGAATTATGAACTCATTGTTTTGAATTCGTTTTTCTTTCTGTTTATGTTCAATTTTTTTAATATCATGTGTAACTTAATTCTTTTAGTGTCTTGGCTAGATGAACCATAGTTTTATGCCATAACATGTTTTGATTCTTTTATTAATGCAATTGATTGATTTGATATGTTATGATTAAATTACGCGTCTAATTTAAGTTCTAATAGATCCAAAATATTATATCATAATTTGATTTCATAACATAGAGATTGAGATATCCTCGTATGAATAGATATACCTTAATTGAAAAAAGTTGATTGCAACCCTAGAGATAAGATGACATAAATCCTCTAGATTATTGTTAAGCTTAATATCGGGATTCATAAATCGGTAAAGCAATTATATAAGCTTTAACCTGACTAATTCCATTAAAAACTTAAGAACAATTGATGATATTATTATTACTCATTCTCATGCTGATGCAATTGGAGGTCTGTGATATTAACACTTTCTAACGCTATTCCGTCAATAAATTAATATAATTTAGTCTAACTCTAAACTAATTTCTTCTTTCTGCTCCATTCTTCCAAATTTTGACCTATAGCTATGGTACATTTGTAACTAGAGGTTGTGATGGTTTTGTAAAAGTTTGGGATGGCAATAATAAAAAGAGGTTGTATCAGGTTATTGGTTGTTTATTTTCTACAATCTAGCTTACCTCTGTAGAATTTTTTTTTATTCCCTTTCTAATAAATCCCTAGATTTTCCAGTACTCAAAATACCTTTCCAGCATTGCAACACTGTCATTAGCAGAGATGGTCGATCGTTGGTCACTGCATTATGGTCAACCATTGGCCACTACATCAAGTTATGCATTTGAAGAGGGAGATAAAGTGTATATAACTTCATCATCTTTCTATATGTTGCCTCTAGTGTTCTCTCTCCTAATGACCCTAATTTTTTTTTGGCTACAAGGGAAAGAAAATAAAAAACAAACAAAAAACACCCTAGCTAACACAAGGTTCTGCGGTACTTGACTCCTTGCTGATCGCGATGAAGTAGTTCCACAATCGTCATCGGAGGCTCTTGAAGCATATGAAGACCTGGACTGGACATCTCCACAATAGAGGCTAGTCAATCGGCACACTGGTTCCCTTCATGACTCACGTGCTATAGTTGTACCTCCCAGGTTCGGTGTAGAAGGCCACAAGTACCTACCACCAAAAAGTTATCTTCAGTTAAAACTATAATGGAGGAGGAGAGAATGTTAATTACCTCGAGGGAGTCCACTTCAACAATTATGCGTCAATACCCCAGTGTCCATGCTAGGTTAAGGTCTGAGTGGACTCCCCATAATTCTGCAGTTATAGGAGAGCCCCTGCCAATGTGGTGTAGAAACTTACCGCACCACTTCCCTTGACAGTCCCTAATTAAACGACCCGTAGTGGCAAGATTCGAACTATGCTTGACTGCACTATCCATATTAATTTTGACCCAGGACTTTGGCGATTTCGTCTAGCCTACTAAGGTACCTATACGTGACCCTAACTATTTTGTTTCTCTATTGCAGTCACGAACTAGATGCCATCTTTGTATGAAGTGTAAATGAGATTGAAGTGAAGCCAAAACCTAAAGTACACCCAAAGCCCGCATCATAGCGTAATTTGAAAACTTCTATTATATAGTGCTTACCTATGTGCTACGTCATGACTGCGTATGGGCTTCCCTCTTCCTCGTGAAGCTAGACAACTTCAAGTGAAAAATGAGTTTGGATCGAGTACAAGTTAACTTTCTTATTTGTCATGTGAGGTGATTGTTGATGCATGATATGTTTGTTGGTTTTATTGAATGCTGCTCTAATTTTCAGTCCATGGATCTGCATATTGGTAAGAGAGGAATGCAACCAAGTCCTTGTCCTTATGGCTGCTTTTCGTAGTTCCTTTAATCCATAGGATGTTGTGAAGTAATAAGCTTGGTTATTGTGTTGACGACGTGAGTGAATTTGTGCCTAATACAAGTATGGAGTTCCATTTATTCACTCGATCACAGCTCTCTCATGACTGTAAGCATTTATAATTTGTAAACTAGTTTCTTTATTTATTATTTTGTCTATAAAAATTGTAATTAAAATTTTATGTACAAAGAATATTTTTTTGGTAATTAAAGTTGTAATGCTTCGTATTTTGAATTAATAATTTTTATACAATTTAGTTGTATAATAAATTTACAATAAAAAATATAGTGATGCATTATATACAAAATATATTGTTTAATAACAAATAAATTATTGCAACATTATATAACATTTGGATAAAAGATAGCTAAAAGTATTTGACTACGTTTTATAAAACGTAGCTAAAAATATTTGGCTATATTTATGAAAATGTAGTTTAAAAATTTTGACTATGTTTTAAAAAATGCAACGTATCTAAAAATATTTAGCTACGTTTTTTAAAATATAACTATTTTTTTTTGCTATGATTTTGAAAGCGTAGCTAATAGTATTTAGTTATGATAGTAAAGCGTAGCAAAAAGGTATTAGCGATAATTTCTCAAAACGTCATCCATAATTTTTTCTACAAAAATAAAGCGTAGGCAATATTTTTTAACAACGATTATTTTAAAACATAAATTTGGGATGGAAAAATTTTAGGCCTAGATCAAACCCAATTACATATATTTTTAACTTAAAAAATGATTTCATTTTCATTGAAAATTTTAAGCTTCAAAACAAGCAACCTAAGCTAAAGTCTGACTTAAAGCCTAAAATTTTCAAAGAAAAAGCTAGAGCCTAGTCTAAATTAAAGTTAACTCTACTCGGATCTATTGACTTTAGGTTGGGTAAGCTTTGCCATACCTAGCTAGAACATTATAGATATGAGGACATTTTAATGGATGATACAATTAAGAACCTCAGTGTATATGGTAAAAAGTAAGGAGACAAAGTGTCACCTTGCCTTAATCATCTAGCACCCTTGAATAATTCAGAACTCTCACCATTGATCAACACGATAAAGGATGTAGTAGCTATACATTGGGAGATCCAAATGATGAATATGTCAGGAAACCTAAATGCTTATAATATGTGAAGTATAAGATCCCAATTCACTAAATCAAAGGCTATGTGAATATCAATTTTGAGAGCATAATTAGCACCTGAGCCTTTAAAATGGTAATTCTTTCGCAATTCCTATGCAAGCATAACATTTTCCCTAATACTTTTTTTCTTTTAATAAAATTAGTTCTTTAGCAATTCCTATGCAAGCATAACATTGTCCCTAATACTTTTTCTTTTAATGAAAGCAACTTGAGATTGGCTAACAAAGGAGGGTAAGATATGTTTGATCATATTAGCTAGGAGCTTGGAGATAATTTTGTAAATAGTTTTGTAATAAGAAATTGGTCTAAACTCTTTCAAGGATGATGGATTATGAGATTTAGGAACTAAACATAGATGAGTGCAATTCCATACCTTAAGCATCCTTAAATTGGTAATGAACTCCTAATCTTTACAAACATGATCTTTAATAGTAGCCCAAGAATATTGATAGAAAAATCATTAAAACCATCAGAACTAGGGACTTTATTAGGACTAAGTGGAAATACGACTATCTTCATATCCTCATTTATGAAAGCTCTACCGAGGAAATTAGTCTACTTAGGAGATATAACCTTAGGAATAATTGAACTATGTGGATGGTAACATGAAGTTTCCAACACCTTAGAAAATAATCTCTAGCAAGGGCTTTAATATTTTCTATCTAGTGACAAAATGTGCATCTTCCATACAATATTGGTTATTATGGTTCCACCTTACAAGTAGTAATATATAAGGGAATTTGGAGTTTATGCCTCCTTCTTTCAACCATAACACTTTTAAGCTTTTAAGACCCTTATATGCTAAGGCAAGTGTTTTTTTTTTCTTAAGTGAATTATCAGTAAAAAAGGCATAGAGATTGTCCAGACATTATTTTAAAATTACCTTAACCCAATGAACACCTTTATAAGTGTCTTTATGTAAGTTCAGATATAGGGATTTAGGCTCCTATTTTATCATCAACAGCTTTTTTTGGAATTAGAAGGAAGCATAACCTCGAACTTGGTAATCAAGACCCTTGATTATAGCTTTCTGGAAGCTATTCATTCCATATAGATAGTTAGAAAACTTAAATGGAGAAGGACCTCTTGCTTCATCTATGAGATCATAGATCTCCACTAAGAAGCATTTGAACAAAGGTTATTATTAAAGAAGGCTCTAATAGAATTGAAATTATGAAGCCCTTTAAGTTTAATTGTTTCTAGCTTTTTTTTTCAATTACTATGATCCCTTCTTATTGTTAGACCAAGTTTAGAATCTTCAACTATAATTAAGATATGTTACTTAAAGATTTAGAATACAGGATCTCAACCCACTACATAGCTTTCGCAAGCTTGTGTTCCCCTTAGATTTCATTAACAAAATTATACTAATTAAAGTCCCCAACGATAAAACAAAGTTTATTCACAAAAATTTTATGATGTGCTAGGTCATTCCACAAGGATAATCTTTAGAAGGCAAAGTTGGATGCATAGATGAATGTGAGCTAGGCCCTTCACATTAATCTTATCCATAAGTGAATGCATTGGTTTGTACAAAAATGTTATAAAACAAAGAAAAATTTAGGATTATAGGTAACAATTACTTTACCCTGATGGTGTTTATCATAATTAGTTACAAGTTTCCAATAGGATTTGAATAACAATATATTTATGCTTTTTCCTTTCTTTAATTTAGTTTCCAAAAGACCTATAAACTTTGATTTTGTTGACTTTATGTACTCACACACCATTTTCTACTTTTTAGGATCATTAAGACCTCTTACGTGCTATATAATCACCTAAATTAAGGTTGTAAAGGGTATTTAATCTAAACTTAGCTTTACATCTAAATTTTCTCCTTTCCATAACTTTAAAAGCACATGAGGATACATTACAAGAGTTTGGAGAGTTGATCATTTTATGGTTCATCCCCTTTGACTGCTTGGATAACTTTACCATCTAGTGGTTAAGTAGGAATAATTTTGGAATTATCTTTAGGACATTGAGTAGGCAAAAGGGGTGATTCATCACTTTTATTAGAAGCTTCTTGCTTAATAGGTGAATCCTTAGGACGCCTTTTCTTTAAAACCTTCAAATTGAGAGTTATTTATAGCCATCAATTCATCATAGTATCATAGTACCAATAGGCTTCCACTTTTTCCCTTGCTGCACCAATAATGGTCCCCATTAGTAAGAGACCTTAATAGTGTCCTTAATGAGGGTGTCGTTTGTTCCTAACATCCGCAAAAGGATCCCCTCAAGTAAGTTATAGTTCATTTTAACACTGATACATAACCTTGCATACCCAATATGTTTTCTTATTAATGTTGCTTCATCCATGCACAAAAGGTTGCCTATGTAGCTTGTTGAGAGGCTTAACCCTTTTATGGACTAGTACTCTAAAGAAATTTTATGGAAGTTAACCTATAAGGGAACATTTTTCTTATTGTTAATTATGATTTCAGGTTTTGACATCTAAAAGAACATTGGTAATCCATTCAAATGCCAACATTCCTCTTCAATTATTTGAGAGATTGATCCTTCGAGTTGAACCTGAAGAGAAACATATGATATTCACTAAAATGAACCTCTTGAAGACCTCTAAGTCTCCAACATTTCATTGCCCACAATTTCATCAATGGGAAAGCTAGTCTCTTTCTTATAAAGAATCCAATTAACGTAGCTTCCTAAGTGCTAGCCCCAAGTTTGAGGAGGGAGAGACAATGGTTGAGCCCTCTCTAACAAAAGGGGGAATAAATTGAAACATGGTTTTAGCACAGTGTTTGAAGTGGCAGGAACCTATGAAGGAGAGGGGTCAATTTGAAGAGTTGAGATCCAAGGAGGGGTGGAGGGATGAGGGGAGGAAAGTTGTGATGGAAATTCAGTTATGGAAAGAGGAATACACATTTTGACAATATATGTTATAATGCACATTTTGTCAATATATGTTATCTTGTGTTAGAGGAGAAAGCTAAGAAAGATTAATACAAGTTAAAAGATACTAAAAAAATCATTCCTAAAACTGTAAGACAAACGTTGAGAGAGAGAGTTAAAAATTGAATTCCCTAAAATGCCTTTACTTACCTGGAGGCAAGGGAATCTAGGAGATCTAATGAGTGTAGGAATAAAGAGGGAAATGAAGGAGAAGACACAAGCTTGAAGGAGGTGAAATACAGAAGGGGAAAATACTAAGAATGAAGCAAGAAAAACACAAAGAAACAAAAGGAAACAATGTATCCAAAGGTACAGCTAAATCTAACCATTAGATTTAGCTAGTCTGTGAGATGAAAGAGAATCTTTCACTAGCCATTCCAATCTTGTATATAATGCAAAATTTGATTTCGTAAATGCTAAGTAACTGGATTTATTAAGTGATGATGTTTTGATTTGACTTGAGAAATCCCATAAGAAATGTGCCTTCAGATAAAATTATTTATTTTAAAGGTACCATCTTCCTTGATTTTGAATTTTTAGAACTTACTTTTCATCTTTTCAAGATTACATGTAAGATATGTACACACATTAAATGTAAGTAGATTAAATGTAAGATATGTACCTACATTAAAATGATAAAGGCATTTATGATTGAGTTTTAGCAAAATTGTTGACATTCTATACATTAATCTATTAGTGAACCTCTTTAAGCCTTTTAGACATTTTGTACTTTTTCTTTGTATTAAAAACCTTAAGCCTAAAAATAAATATAAGTAACTAATTACTTATTCATAATGAGTAGAGATGATAATATACATGAAAAAAGTATTGCAAAAGGAATTCGTGACAAATCAAATCAAGAAAAAACAAAAGAAAAAAAGAAAAAGAAAAAGAAAAATAAATGTTGCAAATTAATTGACATGGGTTTCTTGTACTTGAAAAGAATAAAGGAAGAGTGGATTTTTAAAACATATAAAGAGTTAGTCAAAAATTTGTTATCATATTCTTGATTTACTTGCTCTACTAATTATGAATATTTTTTGTTTCTCTTATTCCTCTTCCTTTGTTAACCTACTTATCACATCGACCTTATTACAATTTTATAATGTCATTTTGATTTTTTCTTATATATATTTATTTTATTTGTGGAGATTGGATGATTCTCAAGCTTAATGTAAGTTTAATTTCATAAGAAGATGATGAGTGCACCTCACGTAAAATTTTAGACATTTGTTCAAATAAGTGATACCTTATGATAAAATATTAAACTAAAGTATTTGAGCTTGACAATAAAGGTAGAATAGTATTTAAATTGTTTTGTTTGTATCATGATTTATTTAAGAATTAATATGTGTTTAATTTTTACAATTTAATTGAGACTTGAATATCTACGTCTTGTTTTATTAACAATTAAGTTAACTAATAAGTGTAGAATGATGTTTGCAGTTATCATTTAAATAAACCCTTATGAGACTAGAAGCCCTCCATTAGGGAAATCTTAGGGTTTAAAGGCTTATAATATATGTTAAATGTTATTATACAACTATAAAAGTGGAATTCTTAGTTTAGTTAGTTATGGTTTCTTATTGTGAATTACTTGAGGATAAGAAATGAGTTAAGTATGAGATAATTTGATAAGTTCACATTCTTATATGTTATTAGGGGTCAAATTAGTTGTAATTTAGCATTTTTATAGCATGTTTAATATGAAATATGATGTTTTCCTATATTTGGTTAACTTGTCTTATAGGTGATGATTTGAAAAAAAATCAAAATTTAATGCAACTTTCTCTAGTTGATCTAATCGAAGAGATATTGGAGTCATTTGGAAGTTAACATAATAGAAAAAAAGTTTGTAAAAGGCATTAGATTGATTCAGGCTCAAAGATGTAAAATACTGGAGGAAAAGTGAAGAAGTGACCAATACAACATAAACACGGGTTTGTGTTGGAACTGTGTTGGTCGTGATGTTGGTCCTAATCAATACTAGACATGCAGTGGAATTAGTGTCGGACTCATCATATTTTTTTCCTATAAAATTTTAGAAACAATAGACACCTATCTAGAAGTATATAACAGGCATCAAACTCGTACACACATTCCAAGAATGCATAAAAAATCATAAGTTCAAATATTGTAAGACTATTTTGTAACCCTAATACAAATACTCTTATTAGGTTTTATTTATAGGACTTTTGAAAGGTGTGTGATAGTCACCTTACTATTCTTTTTTAAGTTTCAGTCTTTTGTAGTGTTAAAGGAGTAAGATTAGTGTTAACGAAGGATTTTTTAGTAAGATTGAGGGAGACCGTACAATTCTTCTAGTTCTTTACTTCTTCGCTTTCTCTTATGTTTAGAATGATTCAATTTAGTTTTGTTTTTTTTTTATGTTTAGTGGCTAAAACCTTAGTAATGTTTATGAATGCAGTTTGTGATAGATTCTTTGTAACATCCC
>JAOTIZ010000201.1:16448289-16487724 GCA_027123425.1 Erythroxylum panamense | reverse complement strand
CAAAATATGCAATGCAAATTACTAGCCTGTCCCAATTGATCAGTTTAATCCTCCCATCGGTGATGGGATGTTACATTCTTTAATTACTGAAGCATGAATTTATTATCTTTTGTTTAATTGTTGAATTTATGCCTAATCACCATAGATTCATTCTTAGAGAATGTATGAGGATTAAAAGGAGAAGTATGATCTATAGACTATGATAATAAATATGCCACGTTTAGAGAAAGAGATTTCATAATAGGGTGATAACTAAATAGATTAACTATAATTAATCAGTTTGAATAGGTTGAATTGTGTGTCAAAAGATGGTAGTTACCTAATTGACCATATCTTTGTGCCTCGAGTGAGGGCACAAATACTTCAGATTAATTGTTATTTCAACATAAATAACCAATCTTGTATGATAATCGGAATATCTTATAAGTACCCTAATGCTCATCTTGATTTCTTTTAATTAGTTTAATTGCATTATTTCTGTTAGTTTAGTAATTCAATTATCTTTCATAAATTATTTTTTATTATTTATTGTTTTACTAAGATTAATAGACATAGTAATACAATCCCTATGAGATCGATACTTTAGAGTAATCTAATTTTAGTAAATTGCTGATATCGAAGCACAGATATCCTTACATACATAACTTGAGACTTGTTATGTGGCATTGTTAAACTAAATAAAATGAAAACGACAATATCGAAGTATTCTTAATCTCTTCTTAGTAGCCATATAGTCCCCAATATTTAGTCGATATATCAAAGCAATCAATGATATAATCCTAAGATATATAAAAAATGCTATAACAATTAAACAAGAGTAATATATAAAAATTTAACAGAAAAGAGAAGAAAAGGATACTTATTCGTTATAATGGTTTGGTCCTCCTATACTTACATCCACTCTCTAAACTTGCTCAAGAATTCCATATCCATTATGGCTCATCTTTGATGGGTGGAGAGTAAATTGGTACAATTCATCTTTTTCAAGAATAATGATAAATCTTACAATTTTTAAGTATTTATAACTTTCTCTAACACAATTATAAGTCTCACAATAACACAATTATCTGAAGCGTTGCATAACTCACACTGTAATAAAGCTTTCTTTTATTAGAATATAATAACTTAATTACAACTCAACATTTTGATCGTTATAGTATTTAATTCATTTTGGTTCTCTTGCTTTCATATGTTCTTTAGCTTTAAAAAATACTTCTTATATTTTTATTCAACCTGGTAGCAAATGTTAAGGTCACTCCCTTCCTTATTGAGTGAAATATAATTGTTTGAGGCTTAAAAAACAAATTTTGTTTAAGCAATTGATCCATCTTAAATGATTGAACTACTATTCATAAGTCTTTATTTAGTCATCTTAATTTGGATTGTTTCTTTTTTAGTTTTTAGCCCTTTCTTTTAACTATCTAATGCTACTTAAATAACCTCAATCCTACACCCATAAAGAAGCTTATGATTAAAATACTACAACAATATCTCTCTAATGTTAACTTGCTTCTAAACCTTCAAGCTACACTTAAATCACTGTATGTAACTTATCAACACCTTAAATCACCTCTTAGAAATCACCAAGCATGAATTTCAATTCTTGAATCATTCTTTTCTAAACTTGTTTATTTAATTCAAGTTTCAAGAAACAATTTCAAAACTTTTTTATAAACTCTCTCTTACAACATTACTGTCCAATATTACATATCATTGCTTAGATAAATTCATTAGTAATTTAATTTCTTGTAATAATAAAAATCGTATATTTGAATCTCCTTAATTCTTATAGTCTTTCTTTTTTGCAATTTCAAATAGATGGCTAATCTCATTAAATGTTATTTTTTTCTCAATTGTATGCAATTTTTTTTAAAAAAAGTCACATCCTCATTCACAATTAAAAAACCTAATACGATTACAACATTTACATAAGAAATGAAAAAAAATAGACATTGAATATGAGGATAGCATTGAATGAACTTCCTCAACAAAACTCAATTAAAGGATACCTCACATAATAAGAGATATATGAAAATAATTGATGAATGATGATGGTTATCTCAAAATATGAAGTTATAAACCTTTCTTTTTGCCATCATTACTTAATAATTGAAAGTTTACTCACACAAAAGGTAATTTTTGTATTCATAAATATGTGAGCTAACATATTTAAAAGTATTTAACCTTTTAACATCTTTTCAATTTAGTGTCAATTTTTAAAAAGTTTTTAATTTAGTGACTAACTTTTTTAAAATTTATATAAATCAGGTTAAAATATTGTTTTTATGTGGTTAATAAATAGATATCTATATAGCATTTAATGGACACGCCATATCAGTAAAAACAATTTTTAAACTTGATTTATTTACATTTTAAAAAGTTAGTCACTAAACTAAAAATTTTAAAATTTTGGTACTAAATTAAAAAATATCCTAAAAAATTAGGCACTGTTTAATTTGTTATCCTTGAAACTTATATGAGAATTGTTAATTATAAATTTATGAAGAAATTCTTATAAATGATAAGATTTCTTAATTATTTTTTTATATACTTGTACATGTATATAGACTAAATTATCAACTACTTATCCATCAATTTGTTGAAAGTTTATGATAAACTATTATCAATGTATCAAAGACATCGTTCTAAAAACAACATTAAGAGGAGAAATCTAATTATTCTTAAATGTTGATAGTCTATATATTATCTAAGAATTAAGAGGACTTCAATTATAATTTGTCATTTGTTGAATAATTCTACTTGTTTAATTTTTATATAGCTAAATAGATACATGGCGTTGCTGTAATTGCAACTAGTTTTGATGCTTGTATCAAACTACAATCAAAGGTGTACTAATACAATGATTAAAAAATTTAACTGGTTTAGCCGATTCAATCATAAAATTTTGAATCAACTTACTTTTCAATTTGACTTTAAATTTTTTGGTTTGATTTACTTTAATAATCTTTATTGTTAAAAACTTACTAGTTTAATAATTAATCCGTGGATTTTGTAAATTAATCAATTTTTATAAATTAAAATTAATTAATTAATTTTTAATCAACATATTTTTTAATTAAAGGTCAAAATTTTCCATATATAAGTATAATTTTTTTCAATTATATTTAAAAAAATTTAATTTTATTCAATCTTTAATTAATTTTATGACGATCCGGTTGAACCTTTTAAATTCTTAAATATATTGTTTTATCGATTAAACTTTTAATCCAATTTTGAAAATAGTGCTTAAAAGCGTGAAATAAAAATATTTCTTTCCAATTAGACCAAATCTAAATTCAAATTCAGCTCAACCCCCTAGTTAGCTATCTGTAAACTAATTTCAAGTTTCATAATTTTGGTATTAATCTACTGCTCTAAAATGTTACATCTGGAACGTCGGCGAGTGACAAACACTCTCTTAAATCCCCTACCTCTTGGAGCGTGGATTTTGAAGAACCTAAAACCAAAAATCAATGCCAACTGTATTCAAACTTTTGTTAAGTCGTTACCAAAAGTAGACAATAAACATTTAGAAGCTTAGGCGTCGCCGTTTAGGAGTTAGAGTTGGAAAGCGAATGGGAAATGGCGAAGAAAACACATTGAATTGAATTCAATTTATAATAGTTTCATCCCCAAATTAATTTCGAACAAGCAAACCCTAAATCACCAATGTCTATCTCTTCTTTCTTTCTCCCCAATTTCTACTATTCCATATCCTTCTTCTAGATCTGATTTTACGGGTATTTTGTTCTTTTTGTTCTATTTTTTTTCCTTATTTTAATGGTTTTTGTTTGTTTGTGTTTGCGTTCTGTTTGTGGTTGATGAATTGCACTTCGACGATCGTTGTATACTCTCCACGGATCGCTTGTTAGTTTGTTCCTTTCGCCTCGTTTTCTCTGTTAATTAATTTCGTAATGGTTTTTCTTTTTCTTGGAAATTATTCTCTGTTGATAATGTTGTTCTGAAACGGTATGCATTCGTTTTCTTTCTTTTTGTATTTTTTTAAACTCCGGCTTTACTTTTCTCTGTTTTTATCATAAATTTGAGAATTATAATGAAATCGGAACTGTCTCCTATTTTTTAAAGGGAGGATATATAAGATCTTTGGAAGGCTCCGTATCAGTTTATTCCTATTTATCATAGGATGATCAGATTGTTGCTACGTGATTGAATGTTTGTGGTTTTGATCTGACAGTGTCAAAAGGTTTCTGTCAACTGTTAATAGTTAATTAATTGTTGATACTTGAAACTCTTGGATTGGGTGATCGAAATCGTATCCTAAATTGCAGTTTTTATGGTCATGGTGCTTGTGGATTTGTAGTAGACATGGTTGTCCAGTTTATGATTTCTGAATATTGGTTTTGAAAAGCAATGTTGGCCAATTGGTTAAAATTCAAATTATTGATGTTCATAAATGAATAGATTTTGGATGATAAATCATGCATTATTGAGCAGTTCTTCTCGGCTATGCTAATTTGCTTCATGGCTTCTTTTTTGAAATTCTAGGCTAACAAATTTTGGTCCCATTTTGTTTTATTGTTTGACAGCAGATCTTACCGATGGCTATATCTATCTATAAAATGAATGAAGTTGTGATTTGATGGATGATGATTGTCAAAATGGACAAAATGTCTGATCCATCATGGGAGTGTGCTCAACGACTTTATGAAAAGGTATTTTTGTCTTTCCCTCGATTTTTACTTTTCCTTACCTGCTCAAAGCACTGGGAGCCTTGTTGTTTGCCTTGTGGTTAGACGGAATATAATTTTGCTGCTTAATTATCCTTTGTCCATGAGAGTGTCCCTATCTTGTATTTATGCATGTCCATGTGCTGGTTCTGAAATTGAGTTTGTTGTGTTCTAAATCTTTATTCTTTTCATGCAGAATATAGAGATTGAGAATAAGCGCCGATGTTCGGCTCAGGCTCGTGTACCATCAGATCCCAATGCTTGGCAGCAGATGCGTGAGAACTATGAAGCTATAATTCTCGAGGATCATGGTTTTTCTGAGCAGCACAATGTAGAATATGCTCTATGGCAGTTGCATTATAGGCATATTGAGGAATTTAGGGCACATTTCAGTGCTGCTTTATCCTCCTCCGGCTCAAACTTATCACCAGGTGTAAAGGTTTCAACACGACCTGATCGAGTTACAAAAATTAGGCTTCAGTTCAAAACATTTCTTTCAGAAGCAACAGGGTTCTACCATGATCTGATTCTGAAAATCAGAGCCAAGTATGGGCTTCCTTTGGGGTACTTTTCTGAGGATTCAGATAATGGGATTGTAATGGAAAAAGATGGAAAGAAAACAACTGATATAAAGAAAGGCTTTATCTCTTGTCACCGTTGTTTGATATATTTGGGTGACCTCGCCAGGTATAAGGGAATTTATGGGGAAGGTGATTCAAAAACC
Organism: Erythroxylum panamense; assembly: GCA_027123425.1. Classification (NCBI taxonomy): domain Eukaryota; kingdom Viridiplantae; phylum Streptophyta; class Magnoliopsida; order Malpighiales; family Erythroxylaceae; genus Erythroxylum; species Erythroxylum panamense. Next base: position 16,482,312 of record JAOTIZ010000201.1, on the reverse strand, counting down.
CGTGAGTATGCAGCAGCTTCAAGTTACTACTTACAAGCTGCATCTCTTTGGCCTTCAAGTGGGAATCCACATCATCAGGTTGATAGTTCTTTTATGTTGTCTTATTATTGCTGTAGCATAAACTTGCAATTTTATTCTAATATTTAAATGAATTTGTTCTTTTCAGTTTTATAAATCTTTTACATGTTTCAGCTTGCTATTTTGGCTTCCTATTCGGGTGATGAGCTGGTGGCAGTGTATCGGTATTTCAGGAGTCTGTCTGTAGATAACCCGTTTGCAACTGCAAGAGACAATTTGATTGTTGCTTTTGAGAAGGTACCTTCTAGTTGTGTTCTTGTTTGTTATTTTTCTCAAACATTTAGTTTTAGTTTAGAACATGCGGTGTTTGAAATTATGTTAGAGCTATTGGGAAAAAGTAGGTATTATGATCTGCTACTCAACATACTTTTTGGAAGAACTATAAATGTCTAACTTTCTCTTTATCTTTTGTTTCAAGTGCTAAGTATTATGGATAATTCAAGTTTTATATAAAATTGTATTGACTTCTATGGCCAAGTGCAGAAATGGGCTCTCAATTAACAACATGGATATCAATTTGGTATGGCCGTGTTTAAACCTTTTGAAAGTCCTATCTGAGTATTAAACTTGTTTGATGCTTAGGCTTTTGAGTTTAGCTGACTTAAAAGCAGAATTAGATAATATCTTTTAAGTAGTTGGAAACAACAGTTTAAGAAGGGCTTGTGTTAATTGATGTTAGGTTGTAAACATTAAGTTATTCACTGCAAGAAAAGTTTTTTTTATGAAGTTGCAATATGGTTGAGGTAAAACAATGATTTCATACAAGTCCTTTATTTTACAGAACCGCCAGAATCACAACCTTCTGCTTAAAGAGTCATATGAGCTATTGGCTAGAAAAGGAAAAGGAAAAGGAAAAGGTGATGCACCATTTACGTCCAGAGATGTGAACTTTGAAGCTGTTGCTAAGAAGGAAAGGGCCTCTAAAGTCTTGGAGATGCGCAAATCATTTTGTATCCAATTTATACAACTAAATGGCATTCTTTTCACTCGTACAAGGTATTCTTTCTTAAGCGCTTGGAATTTTGTTCAGACTCTTTTATCTGGATTCCTAGATAATTACTTCTTTTTCCTATCTTGTCCAGCCTGGAAACATTTGCAGAAGTTCTAAAATTGGCAAGCAGTGGATTCTGTGAGCTTCTTTCTTCTGGGCCAGAAGAGGAGTTGACTTTTGGTTCAGATGCTTCTGAGAATGGAATGTTTATAGTTCGACTCATCTCCATTCTTATATTCTCAGTTCATAATGGGAAAAGAGAGGTTGAAGACCAGACATATGCAGAGATTGTGCACCGGGCTTTTCTACTTCAGAATGCATTTACTGCAGTATTTGAGTTTATGGGGCATGTTCTATATAGATGTGCAGAGTTACACAATCCTACTATAAGTTTCCTTCTACCTGGCATCTTGATTTTTGTGGAATGGCTGGCATGCTGTCCTGATGTTGCATCAGGCAGTTATGTTGATGAGAAAGAGGCTTCTGTTTGGTCACATTTCTGGCATCAGTGTATTTCATTCTTGAACAAGATATTGTCATGCCACTCGATGTTACTGGATGGAAATGAGGATGAAACTTGCTTTCATAATATGCACTGCTACGAAGAAGGGGAGACAGAAAACCTACTTGCTTTGTGGGAAGACTTCGAATTGAGAGGATTTTTGCCACTTCTCCCTGCACAAACCATCTTGGATTTCTCAAGGAAGCACCCATTTGGTGCTAATGGAAGCAAGGAAAAGTTAGCTCGCATTAAAAGGATTCTAGCAGCTGGGAAGGCTCTAGCCAATATCGTTAGCATTGATCAGAAATCATTATGTTTTGATACCCAAAAGAACAAATTTGTTATAGCTGCTGATTCACAAATTGCTGAGGATGATGTTTTGACTTTTGATACAAAGAGTATGCAAGAAGATATGCCTATTGAGACAGCAGTGAGTTTGGGAATGATTCAGCCTAATCAGGAGCTATATGTGGAAGGGGAAGAGGAAGATGAAGTAATTGTCTTTAAGCCAGCAGTGACACGGAAGCAACCTGATGTGCTTAATACCCATTGGGATGTTTTTGAAGGCTTGAAACCTGGTCTAACTGTACCTCAAAGTGATCATCAGTTTTCTGGTGGTTCTGCTGTAGTTCCTCTTGGTAATCTTTGGCAGCCAGCTGTTATTGGCCCAATTCCTCATATTTTGGCAACTACAAGTGGCAGTCTCCCTCAGCACCTGCAGCCTATTCAACAATACACTTCAAAATGGTCAGCAGAAGAAGCTGCTTCACTTGCTAAGAACATAAAGAGTGTCCGTTTCATGGAGAATGGACATGTGACTACTAATCATGAAATTCAAAAGGAATTTGGCATAGTTCCGCCTGTTGTCCGTCAAGTGCCATTTCAGCAGACTGTGAATTTAAATAATGATAATATCTTTTGTGATCCTCTTCATACATCAGAAGCTGTAATTCCATCCAAGATTGATGTCATTGTATCTTCAGGAGTTCTTACTGATGATATGGTTGTGAAGACATCAGCAGCTTTGCCTCCAGCAACAAGAAAAAGTCCAGTTAGTCGACCTGTGAGGCACCATGGGCCTCCCCCAGGTTTTAATCCTGTACCTCCTAAACAAGTTGTTGAACCTGTTTCCGTGTGTGATTCAATGAAAAATGCTCCATTAATGGATGATTATAGCTGGTTGGATGAATATCAAATGCCTTCATCAACAAAAAGCTCTGGATTTAATAGCACCGCTGCTTTAGTTGCTCATATGACACCTCAATATCTAAATAACAACAGCGGCTTGTCTGAAGCTATCAGCTTCCCATTTCCCGGGAAACAGGCTCCCACGGTTCAGTTTCAGGTGGAAAAACAAAAAGATTGGCAGAACTATCAGGGCATTGAGCACTTTAGAGTGCAACAAGAACGGTTACAGCATGAGCAACTAGTAAATGGAAATCAGCAGTTCAGTCCAACACCTGAGCAATATCATGGACGTTCAATCTGGAGTGGTCGTTATGTTGTGTGAAATCAGAATGATGGCTTAGATGGTAAGACGAGCTTTCTCTATCCTACACCCTGGTACTTAAAAGTGGTTTATACTATGTTTTTTCGTGGGAATTGCTCTTCTTTAACTTTCATCATTCTTCTTGAGGGTCTAAACATGATTTCGGTGAATGTGCTGTGTCCTTTTGCTACCGATACAACTCCAACTTAGCTATCCTTGTTAATTTCAATTTAAGTTTTTGTTGGAGCATGGTAGCGTTGGCTCATCGCGAACTCTTGCTATTAATCAAGTAAGTACCTATCTACCCTTTCTATTTGATTATCTCCTTTATGTGACTAATTTGGTGTCTTGCTGGTTAGGCTATTGGATTGACGCAGCTTAAAACCTGATTAGACGCAACTAGATTATCCTCTGGTTAATTTTTATTCTCCATGTCGCTAGCCTTTAACTTTTCCCAGTTGAAGTGGAAAAGTGATGTTTTTTGAATTCCAGTATAATGTGTATAATATATTGTTTAGGGTGACAGCTTATTATCATATATGCATCTTTGATTCCTTTTTCCATTATATTTAGTTGTTTGAAACATTTGAGCGATCTACTAGGGTCTTAAAGCTAGCATAAATCTGTAAACTAACATTTGTAGGAAGATAAAGTGCCCAGATCGGGATTTTTTTTTTCTAGTGCCTACGGTTATGGGAATCAGGTGGGCTTGCTGTTCTAGATGACTGCCTTTTTAAATTACTTACCTGCAGCCTTCTGTCCTGTAGTATTTTGGGTGCCCACTGAGCAGCTGTGCTCACATTTTGCTTCCTTTTTTTGTTGCCATATTATGAACATTATCAACTGAAGGTCAAGCTATTGCATGATATCATATATTTGCCTGTTCGCTTGGAAAATAAAAATTCTCATTCATGCTATGAGATGACAATTTTTCGCTTAAAATGCAGATTTTTCGGGCCTCTGCTTCCTGTGGTGGGGGCAACTATTGATGCATCTTAATGATGTGCAGTTCGTAAGAAGTCAATGCATTGTCAGATCAATTTTGAAGGGAGATGTAATGTGTCTATGAGGGCAGCTTGAGCTTAAATTTGGAGGATTGGTGGATTGAAGATATAGTGGGCTTATCTACTATACTTCCATCATGCTCTAGCTGTCAGAGTTGCTGGTGCCATATGGTGGGCAGGTTGATGCCTTATTGTGTACTTGGCCAGTCCTGTCCACAAATTCAGGATTATGGTCCAAGTGGTGGTGCTTATTTTTGGTCTTGGTACTCGGATTTGGATGGCAGGATGCTGATTACAGCATGTGTACGGGTGAGTGGAAGTTTAATGTATGATGCGGTTTCTTCTTAGAAGACATTTTTAGTTATTGCTTTACCGAATATTTAGTTATTAGGGGAAGGAACTTGTGACGTTTGTTTGAGTTGAAAAGGGTTTTACCATTCCAAGAAAGAAACTGTGGGATGTGGACTTAAAATATGTTAAAAGAACTCTTGCTGTTGGATGTCATTTGTATGAATGTGTATGATTTCAATCGCCAAAGGTCGTGGGAGATTATTTAGTATTGAGATTTCACTTAACAATGGTTTTTGATTTACGTCCACTGCTCACATTACACTGGCTAGAGCGATGGTAGGGATGAAGTCTTTGCCATTTCTCACAAAGCATTGTCAAAACTAAAATGCCTTGTGTTTTTATACTCCTTAGATGTTCTCGTGTGAATTATTTTAAGCTTGCTGTCTATGTGGGCACGAGGATGTAAAAAGGCCCCAATGGCAGTAATCGAAGTGTTCCCTGGAACAGGTGTTGTATGTTATATTCCAAAATAAATTGGGCGACGTTAATCTGTTGGACAAAAGCCAATTATCATAAATGGCAATCAAGATTTTATTGCCACTTTACTTGTTAACTATCAGTAACGGCTACTGCCTGATTAGTATGTAAATGTGTATGAGATGAAAACAGTGACTACCAAGTATTGTGATCTCTGGGTAGCCGTGACTTATGAATGTGAATTGGATAAAAAGCAGCATACAGATGACTTGCCACTCTCTGCTCATAATTGGGCGGAGTGGTCAGTCTTATAAGTTTCGTGTCGTGGCGTGGCGTGGCGGTACCATAAGTCATGCGCTTACGCTGTCGTGGTGTGGCTGTCTCATTAAGTCATACTTATTACGCGGTCGTGTTAGGTGGCAAGCCACTCTCTACTAGCTAATTCGTGGACGACATTTTCATTCAATCAATTATTAAATTTGTTGCAGTTGGCATCCAATTCTATAAGCTCTCAAGTTTGACTGAAATTTTGACATTCTAAAGAGAGTTTCGTTACATTACATGGTCGAGTACCTGAGACAAAATCTTTTGTTTAATTTTACGATGTTTTATTATATTCAGTAAATTTTAGCCATTTATTTTTACGGGATCTGCATTTGTTTATCTGGGACTTACGCATGACTTACATAAATAAATGGCTGAGATTCACTGGACACAATAAGACACCATAAAACTAAACAGAAGATCTGGACTCTGAGTTTGCACCCCACTGTGGTGAATTGTCTATCTCCTAAACTGGGAAGCAAAATCATTATTATTATTATTATTACCTTTCAACAAATACTATAAAATATATATCTATTTATAAAGAGTTTTTCAGCTTACTTAAAGTAGACTACAAAATAAACATAAACAGTAAGAGATGTTTAAAATCAAGTACAAAAGTTACTACTATTCTTCACATTATCTCCTATTGGGGTAGCGTTAAATTATAAATAAATGAGAGGTGGTCATTTAGAAAAATAAATGGAAAGGTGTATCTCCTTATCATACCAACGCCCTGTCCACTGCTCCTCCATAATTATTCTTATACTTTTTGAACAACAGTATCGAGGGTCGTGATCGGCAGACCTTGAAATGCAAATAATTGAAAGCAAATGTGACTTTACGCAATTCCGTTGCAAATGATTTCATGGCAACTAAGAAGGAAAGGAGCAGATCAAGATGCGGTAAATAATAATAATAATAATGAACTAAACGGGCAAGTTTTTGATACCTTTAAATCTTTTTAGCTGTACTCCTAGTTTTGTAACTATTGTTTGTTCCTATAAATTGCCTTTTGACGTTTTCAATACTTTTTATTTATTTATATAAAAAAAATCACTTGCCACTTGTTCATGGAACGCTGGATTCTCCTTAAATAGAGCAGAGCAGATCACCTACATCAAAGATTAGATTGCTCACGGGTCTGAACTCTGAATAGTTAGACATTATCAGATAGTCAGTGACACGAAGGCAACACATTTTCACTTGTGTCTTTCTCTCATCTACTGACTACTGTGAAACGAAACATGGCCTCAAAGACACCAGCTTCCTTGGCTGCTTCTATTTTCGTTTTCCTTCTCCCACTCCTCCATGGCCAAACCCATGCAAGTCCCATTAAAACAATCGTTGTCCTGGTCATGGAGAACAGGTCCTTTGACCACATGCTGGGTTGGATGAAGAAAATCAACCCTGAAATCGATGGTGTTGATGGGACTCAATCCAACTCATTGAACACGACTGACCCTAAGTCACCCAAATTCTTCTTTAAGAACCAGGCTCAATACGTAGATCCTGATCCTGGTCACTCATTTCAGGCCATAAGAGAGCAGATATTCGGCTCTAGTGACACCTCCAAGGACCCTGCAATGAATGGCTTCGCTCAACAGGCATTTTCCATGGACCCATCCGCCAACTTGTCTCGGGACGTCATGAATGGATTTGAGCCTGATAAGGTTCCTGTCTACCAAGCTCTTGTATCAGAGTTCGCCGTCTTTGACAGGTAAATCACTCCGCAAACACACCTAAATCTGGAATTTTCCATTTTCCAAGATGCTAATTATCATTAGCTTGGCAACATAATCTTCTATTTCCTTACCATGATCAGCAAGATCTGATATTTCTTGAGGAGAAATCATGAATTTATATACCTTGGGAGTATGAAAATTCCTTAATAGCACCAAAAGTAGTGTCAAATACTAGTTCAATTGTTTTAGCTTTAATCCAATGCAGCATTTGCCTCACATTGTGATCACAGATTATTGATTGTTAATTATTGCCATAAGTGTGGTATTTCAGATGGTTTGCATCAGTTCCGGCATCGACCCAACCAAATCGGTTGTACGTTCATTCAGGTACATCTCATGGAGCAACAAGCAACAACTCGACGTTGCTGGTAAAGGGATACCCACAAAGAACGATAATGGAAAACCTGGACGAGGCAGGAATATCTTGGGCAGTATACTGGCAGAATATTCCGGCGACATTGTTCTACAAGAACTTGAGGAAGCTTAAGTACATATCTAGGTTCCGTCCGTACGATGTCTCTTTCAAGACGGATGCACGACAAGGGAAGCTACCAGGATATGTGGTGATAGAGCAGAGGTACATGGACGTCAAAATCTCCCCTGCCAACGATGATCATCCGTCCCATGATGTCTACCAAGGCCAGCTTTTTGTGAAGGAGGTAGGTTTTTGTTTTAATACTCTGAGCCTGAGGTGATGCTGTAATATATATAGATATAATAATATCATATGAAGTTTGATTGTTAAGGTGTACGAGACGCTGAGGGGTAGCCCACAGTGGAATGAAACTCTATTGGTGATCACATACGATGAGCATGGAGGATTTTATGATCACGTACCAACCCCAGTTGATGGGATCCCAAATCCTGATGGAATTGTGGGTCCTGAGCCATTCCTTTTCAATTTTGATCGATTGGGAGTTAGGGTTCCCACCATAATGGTCTCACCTTGGATAGAGAAGGGTACTGGTAAGCAATTGCTTCTTCCACTTATAATCACTTGGTGGGTTAATGGTTAGAAAATAAACAACCCAGACCAAACATTCTTGTGGATTGGTCTTAATCTAGTAAAGTGGATCACGACCAAATATTGAATTGAATTGAATTCCTTCAAACCACCAACAAAATATTTATATTTATTTGGAGTGATGTGCATGCAGTTGTACACGGTCCCAGTGGATCACCATATCCAACGTCACAATATGAACACTCCTCCATTCCGGCCACCGTGAAGAAGATCTTCAACCTCACTTCTGCCTTCCTCACAAAGAGGGACTCATGGGCCGGCACATTCGAGAGCATTGTTCAGACCAGGACCCAACCCAGAACTGATTGCCCAGGTCGGTGTGGGTCTATCAATTACGTGTTTTACTGTTTATATTCACTCACTAACTGTTGCTGAATTGAATAGAGCTACTTCCAAATCCTACCAAGATCAGGAACACCGAGCCAAATGATGAGGCAAAGCTTAGTGAATTCCAGCAGGAGCTCATCCAACTGGCAGCAGTACTAAAAGGAGATCATGTGTTGACTAGCTATCCTACTACCATAGGAAAAGAAATGACAGTGAAACAAGGGAAGGAGTATATGGAAGATGCCGTGAAACGATTCTTCCAGGCTGGACTTGAAGCCAAGAGAATGGGAGTGAATGTTGACCGAATTGTTCAAATGAGACCATCCCTCACCACAAGATCACAAGACCCCACTACCCAGAATCCTTGAGAAAAGCTAATAATAATACTTAGATTGCTGTTAAATATGTTTAGCTTGTGAGAAATTCTTTTCATTTCTTCTTGACGGAAGTGTTCTGCTGCTTCCATTTCAACTGCATCTCCTTGGCATCGGTCCCTGTAAATTCCACTCGCCCCCAAAACCCTTATAAGGTAAATAGAACAATATCCTCAATTTTTGCTTACATTTATATTTTCCTCTCTATTACTAGGAAGGAATAAAGCTGCTTATTATTGAACTTCTTCAAGAACTCACGTCTACATTTTCCTTAGTCACGTTGAGATGGCCACTTGGATTATGCATCTCCACACAGATTCAGCAGCATAACACATTCTTAACTCAAAACTAAACTCTAGTAGGATACTTGTGATTGCATTGTGGATGGAACACACCATCTTAACCTATCAACTACTTAAAAAAACAACAACAAATCGTTGTAACTAAGTTTGATTCCATGTAAAACATGTTACAAGAAAACCAAACAACAAAGACTTGCAATTTACAGTTCCGTAGACAATCAAAAAGACGACAACAGTGATAGATAAGCGTACAAAAGAATTCAGATGCCTTCCTAGTTGTTTGCTGAGCTCAATAATCAAAAGTGCTGACTTTAAGATGTAAGTTTCTATTTGCCATCTATACCACTGCTCTGAGACGCTGTCAAGTATTGGGATATAATCTCCTTTGAACTATACTGTTGCTATGGAGAAAGGATCAACATTCTTATCATTCAGAGAGAGAACCTCGATGATCCGACCTCCATTATCAACCACTGTTTACCAAGTCCCATCCTGGAATATTAGCTGTGGCTTCGTTGACCATCTTTACAAGCTTGACCTGCAGGCAGTTACAAGGAATGCATAAATGCACAAGGGTGTATAAGAGAGCCTTCCAAATTCACTGAAAATATTTAAGACTACCGAAATAAGAGTACAATAATGGAAATTAACATACTTTAACCATGCAGATACCACTTGCTTAAAGATAACACATGAAGTTTTCACTTACTAAAGATGATGATTGCAGAATATTGGTTCATCAGTTCTGCCTCCAAGAACAATTCAACAACAGTGCATTGATTTTTTTATTTATTAGGATTTGGAATGTTCTTAGATGGAGAAATAACTGAGAACATTCAATTCTGACCACAGGCATTAGTAAGGAAAATTGTAAAGATTACTGAGCCATTATAACAACAATAACAAACTTCTTCTAAATGAAAATTTGCATTTATAGCTTATGCTTGTGAGGGACTAACTTCAAGCTTTGGTTTGCATCATAATTAACCAGATCAAAATAAGAAAATATGAGGAAGGTGAACAATCCCTCTCATTAATTGCATCCTGTATCAATTAATAAGTCACTTAATATCTTTCAATATCAACTTGATTACACTTACTTATTATTCACCGTAAATCATGTTATAGAGTCACTAAGCATGGTTCCAACTTCCAGTAATACCTATTAACAACCTGAATTATGTTCTCTCAAGATCTCTAAATTATCATCACCCATATGTCCGCTATGAAAAAGATATGGACCTACCACACTTTCAGGAACTCCTGGTGGAGGTAACGTGAGGTTCCTTGGGGGAGGAGCACTAAGATATGATCTCTTATCAAACCTCCACTCTCCAAGTTTTCCGTATGTCAGTTCTCCCTGGGTTATAACCAAAATGTTTAAAACTGATATAAGGGCCAAAACAAGAATTCTAGTAGTAAGCTTTTTGCAAAAACAAACTGGAGCAACAAAAATGAAAAGGTATTTTTATATACCCAAAAACATCAGGTCTCTAGGCTGGTCCATAAACTAAGAGAGAACCTACCTTCATATTATAGTCACACCCATACGTGTAATGGATGATAAAGGTCTTCCCAAGTTTCAAGTCCCAGGGCGGCTGAAAAATATAAAAATGTTTGTAATTCTAGACCTAAAGATACAGTAATATGCATGAAGCTTTATTATAGACACAGGGCTACCTGTATCATGAAGTCCTTGCGAAGTATATGCCGCACACCATGCAATGCTGATGCTACAGCATATGCATACCTTAAGTTCATTATGGATGTAGACAAAAGAATTAGCTATATGACAATACATGAACTGAAACAGAAACAACCTTCTAAAACAGAGCTCACATTTCCAATACCCAACCAAATGCCTTATCGGTCTCTGGGTCGTCTTTCATTCTTAATGAAACATTTACCCAAGTTGGTGAAATATCCTCTAGCAAAGACTGAAAGGTGAAAGTTTTGTTGAACACAAGTTAATAAAGAGTCAATTTTACTGAATGAAAAATATTGTCCTCCAACTGCACAACACAGTAAATTATGCTACACCACATGTGTGAGGATTATAGTGAATCATACTATATAAACTATAGGCACATCTAAGGCTTCCAAACACCTTAAATAATAGTAGGATTTTTTATTTTCAAATACAATATTAGAGGAAATGCATGAATTTGTTAGAACAATTCATATATGATACATCTGAACACAACTGCTACCTTTCTAATTATGACTGGAGAATTGCCAATTGGATCTACGTCAGTCACAGGACCCTTCTCCACGGGATAAAATTTTCTAACAATCTTCTCGTGTTCTTTGGGTTTAATATAGAAAAATGGAAATCCAGCTGGATGTTCTCCATGGGCCAAGTTAGGCAAAGGCTTGACAAATAAATGATCCGGTTCTGCCATCAGGATGTATCTACATCAATCAGAAAATGGCCAACTTCTCAGAAGTCATTGAGGTCAAGCTTGGAAGAAAGATTATGCATGACAAATTTAGAAACTCACTCTTCCTCAATTGTCGCCTTTTCCAGCCATTGTACAAACGCCCAAGGCCTATTTAAGACAATATAACCCTGGATATAGCATGAAACTGTAAATGAGTAAATGATGAAATTAAACTAAACATAGCAGCAAAGTTGGAGTGTTGAAATCAAGTAGCACAACTCAAAATTTCTGTCAATTGACAGGTTATGATTTTTTATCAGACATCACAGGACACTATAATGGGATCTAGCTTCAGTGTCCTTGCAAATTGCTACCATACAATCAAAAAATAGCAAAAGTTTGACCAATAGTCATCAAACAGGATATCATGGAACTTGAATGAGAGCTCACATTTATTGAATGTTATTACAAGAAATAGGCTTCTAGCCAAATGATTTTCGTAAAATCAACACAAATTACTGTAATTCAGAGATTAGAAAAATTTTATCAAGCTCACCCGATCTAGACCTTCCGGAAGGGGATCAACAACAAAAGTTGGAATCTCATCCATCAAATGGTCAGCTTTTCCAGAGTGCAAAATTCGAGTAAACTGTCCCATGTCTGATCCAGGCATTACTTTTACCTTCTTATACCAGTAGTACATAATCCGGCATTGCCACTGGCTATATGGAGCATCGGTTGCAGTAAGGGCAATGTGGAATTTAGAATTTGATTTTCCAAGTATCTTTAGCTCAGTAGGCATCTCTGTAATAGGATCAGATAACTCTGACCCATCAACTGAATTTGATTCCTTAGAATTTAATACCAGGGTTAACAAGTTATATGTTGCAAAGAAAAATCCTAACGCCAAAAGCACCAAAAGTAATGGCGACACTCTCCCCGTATTCTTCCTCTCAGTCATCTTTTGAGTCCCAAGTACACAAAAATGCAATCCAAACCACTCAAAGTAACCAAATTGGTGCTACCAACAATAACATATAAGCACCAACACAAGAGAAAAAAGATAGCTTCTCCAAATTCTTACGAGAAAATCAACTTGGTCAATCATAAACCTGCACAAAAAAAAAAAAAGTCTGAATGAATCTTCATGAGAGTATCTGAATATAGTAGTGATCAGTTGATATGGACAGTTACAACTAGCACCCGGACTACTAAACTAAAGAGAAAAAAAAAAAAACGTTATTTCTGAAGCAGGGTAAATTGTAGTACCCAACAATCCCAGATTTTGAATTCGCTAAACAATGAAAGCGCAAGAGTCAAAAGATGTTCTTTAGATCAAGAACCAAGAAAAAAATAGATCTGAGAAGTTTAATTTCAAGGAAACGAGATGGGGAAATCCCAGAAAGTCAAAGACTTTAACACACAGTTCTGATTGAAAGAGAAAAAATAAAGAAAAAAAGAAAAGCGAAATGAGAGAATCAATGTTATGGTTCGTTAAGCAGAGAAGAAGGGTAAAGGAAGTTTCACCGTGAAGAATGAGCAGAAACAGAGGCAAAGTGAGGAACTTTGGGTTTCGTCAACGCTCTGAATCTTGACAGGGTGCATAACTGAAAACTAGATCGTATAATATTACTTAGTCTAAGACATAACGAATGTATTACATACCGTATTTTCGTGTTCTCTACTTCTCTTAATATATACTCTGCCCCGACTAATTCTGTGAGACCAAAATAAAAATAGTTATTTAGAAGACTTGGCATTTTCCAATCCATCATTACAAGTCAACAATCTGTAAATTTTTCCAGGAAGGGAGTATTCTGGTAGCTTTCCTACCTATTTAGCATGTTTCCTTGAAAATTAATGCTGCATCCACTTAATGGGATGTTCTATTACTTGCAAGTAAACTCCAACTTAGTTTCCTTTGTCCCATCAGTCTTTACACGCTTTCTGCTTTACACAAGCACTTGAGAAATGCTCATCTGTTCTTTCCTGTTCGTCCTTCACGGGTTTAAGAGACGTTACCCAACTACGCATGTTCCATCAGTTTAAATTAATGACCATTTCATTGGAGATTGAAGAAGGAGAGAAAGCTACTGTCGACGGTCGACCAGCTCTGGCTTAATTGACGTTACTACTCCGCTCGCATAATAATAATAATCATCTTTTTTTGAGAAATCAAAATTGTATTATATGCTCCAAAAAAAGATACAATGGCATAGATCGATGACTTCCCATCGTATTAGCTAATAATATCTTTGTAATGGTTCTATTCATCCAACCTCAACTATTTTCTACTCGGTCGTTTTCGACAACCCGAATTGCTCTCCTTGCATGCGAGAGCTTATGCTAGGTTCTTCGCTCCCTTTTGACTCTTTCATTGTAGCGGTTAGCAAGAGCTTCTGCTGGGTTCTTCACTCCCTTTGATAAGGACTTTAGGAGAGCTACACCTCAAAAGTTAGCTTAGGAGGGTATAGAGCCCAAAATTCTTATAAATTCTATATCAATTTTGTATTTAATCAATATGGGATTCAAGTCTCATACCTTGCAATTAGATCAAACCGTAATATTCGTCTTTTTATATGGATAAATGTCCTTATTAGTCACGATCATGTTGGTCACGGCTAACACTTTTCAGGTCACCATTTCATAGGTCACCACTCTGAGGTCCTTGTTGGTCACGGCCACGTTGGTCACGGTTGGCACTCCCAGGCCACCACTCCATGGGCCACCACTCCATGGGCCACCACTTCAAGACGGGCTCTGATACCAATTGATAAGGACTTTAGGAAAGTCACACCTCAAAAGCTAGCCTATGAGGATAGAAAGCCCAAAATCCTTATAAATCACATATCAACTTTGTATTTAATCAATATGGGATTCAAATCTCATACCTTACAATTAGATCAAACCGTAACACCCTTTTGACTCTTTCATTGTAGAAGTTACCATCTCCTTCTAGGAATTCTCTAGTAAGTAGTAATCAATTCTCTCATACTTATTTGGGTCCCCAAAGAACACTTTAAGCACCAATATGCCTAACACCCAACCTTTGTGGGTTTCACGGCACCATTTTTAGCTGGACACAAACAATAGGAAAGTGATATTTTCTTACTCCTTGGATTGAGAAAGCATGTATTGGGCACAAAATCAATCACCTTTGGGGATTCCAGTTATTAAAGGGTTGCTATGAGACCCTCCTTTTAATGTTCCGGCAACCATCACAATTGCGCAGGTAAATGCCCCAATATATACTCTAGAAGTTGAACATAACGAATTAAATACATCTAAGTATAGTAAAAAAATATAATGGTACTTAATATGAAAGACAAAGATAAATGAATAATGTATTTACTTTGATATAGATATACATACTTAGACATGAAATATGTATGAAATTCTTTTATATGTTTGCTTGGATTTATGAATATGATGTGAGGGAATTTGATAAAAGAAGTATTCTATAAGTAAACAGGATGTTCTGGGTTAAATTGGATGTATTTTTTGTTGTTCTTATATGATAAGACCTAAGCTAGTTAATTTGTGATGTGTACCTCACTGAATGGATAGGTTTCACTGAACAGATTTCTATAATTTGACCTTATCTTGGCCTGTAGACCTCCAAATTGGATATTTTCAATTGGAGATTAAATTAGAGACATAGGTATAAAACTTTCATAAAGGAACTAAAATCTGATTTTGCCTTTGAGAGTTTTGAATTCTGTTTTGAAGTTGAGTTCTGGCTATTGTCTTTGTTTTCGAACAACCTATAATTTTCGAGGTATAACTCTCAATATAATGAACCAAAAATTAGTGAGGTACACATCACAAATCAACCGGTCTTATCATACAAGAACATCATAAAAATACATCCAATTTAACCAAAAACATCCCCTTTACTTGTGGAATACTTCTTTTATCAATTCCTCTCACATCACATTCATAAATTCAAGCAAATATACTGAAAATTTTCATACATATTTCACGTCTAAGTATGTATATTTATGTCGAAGCAAACAAATTATTCATTTACCATTGTTTTTTTACGTTAAGTACCATTATATCTCTTACTATACTTAGATATACTTAATTCATTATATTCACTTCTTAATATACACAAGACATGCTATAATACTTCCAGAATATATGTTGGAACGTTTCATCGCAACTTTGGCAACATGAAGGTGGCATATTGTGGGAAGGTGTAAGGCTTCTTTGGTGCTATTTTTTTTTTTGAAACAAAGTCAATGTCAATAGCATTAATCAAAGAGTTAGGGGTGAATCCCAACTACACCGGCTAGCATATAAATGTGAGACCCTTGCTAAAGTATGAGCCTCAACATTGGCTTGCCTACGAACCCAACAAACCTTGATATGAGGTCTAACACGTAATAATTGTTTACATTCCAAAATGACCCTACCAAATTCAGTCCAATTATCATGAAAACTATTAATAGCAGAAACTACATTCTGGGCATCTGAGTAAAAAACTCCTCGACCGTGACAAAGAGGTAAGACCCAAGTCAACGCTTCTCGCAGCGCCACAGCTTCAACCACATCTGCACTACAACGCCTTACAAAATGATCAGAGACTGCTCTCACGAAGTTTCCTTCCCCATCTTGACATACAACTCCATATCCGTAAAGGCACCGCTTCATAAAAGTTACACCATCAACAAAACACAACCAATCAAGTTGGACCTCATCGCTAAGCTTCTCCACTAATAGGAGGTGGATGTTCTTAAATGTCAATTGAAATTGATTCAATGATTTGGATAAGGTTTCGATTTGGTTTAAAATTCAATTTAAATTGTCCCTTTTTAATAAATAATATTATTTTAGTTTGTATATTTAAAAAATTTTAAAATTAAAATTATTAAATAATTTAATTTAAAATTTAAATAGCAAAATTTTATATGGTTTTAAATACGGAAAACGAAAATATAAAATAAAAAGAAAACGTAATTACGAAAAATGGAAATACACAAGGCGGTCAAAACTAAGTGAAATCACACCGTTAGATTTACCACCTGATCCAACGGTCAGGATGCCTAAAAGATTCCCTGAGAATTGTCCCCATAATTAATAGGACAATTTTAGGGCACGAAGTACAAGCCCTGGCTCAGATTTTGGTACCAATTTCATTTGAAATCTTACCTTTTGATTCTCATTCTTTCAATCGCGAGAGAGGAAGAGAAACAGATCAGTGGGAGAACCATAAAGAAGGAAAGAAATGGTGAGCTCGCCGCTGGTAAATACGTACCCGTTGTCGAGCTACACGTTTGGGACCAAAGAGCCCAAGATGGAGAAAGACACCTCCGTCGCGGATCGTCTCGCTCGCATGAAAGTCAAGTTTGTTTCTTTTCCCTCCCCCTTTTTTTTTTGTTTCAGAATTCGTTGTCTTTATTAGCTCAGTTGTAAACCCCAGATAAACCCCACTTTTGTTACTATTTGTTTGGTAGATTATGGAAATGCCCCGCTAGTTTGCTAGTTAATTGGCGAGAATTTGCGTTTCAAATCCCGAATCTGTTTGTTATTTGTTAGTGTCAGCTAGGGTTTTTTGGAGGTGTATGGTTTTTTTTTTGGAGTTTAATTTTGCTCGGATTCTGATGGGCACTGTTTCGTTTTTGTGATTCAGCTATATGAAGGAGGGGATGAGGACAAGTGTGGAAGCAATTTTGCTGGTATGATCTCTAGTCTATGTCGGTGACCTTTAGCCTAGGTGGCTACAGAACTGCAGTCAATATTCACTAAAGAACTTCGTCATTCTTGTAGATGTTGTTTTGGTACAAGATACTGCAGCAATCATTTTTCTGAGGAATAGATTTTCGAAAAGCATTTCTTTATTGGATCGATTCAATTGTATCATGGAAATATATTTTAGTGTTGGATTATTCAATAATTTGCAACATGTTGTTAGAATTGGAACAAATATTGTATGTTGAGATCAGCTATCATTGCTTCATATTCTTCCCTTTTTTACTTTCTTCAGTCCCTATGTTATATTGGAAATTTCATTTTGTATCAGATCCATCATAAATGTCTTAGAGATTTTTCATCTTATTCTTGGCTCAAATGCAATTTTGATGTTGTAGGTACAAGAGCATAATCACCCCCACATACTACTTCTACAGATTGGAAATACCTTCTGCAAACTTCCTGGTGGACGACTGAAGCCAGGAGAGAATGGTACTTTTTTCTGTCTTTTCTTCAATACTATCTTTCCTACCACAATATTTGTTCTCTATGCTGTGCTTGTATTAAGAAGAGATCCATTTCAATTTTTAAATTTGTAGTTCTTATGTCATTCATGAATATCTTAACAGAAATCGAGGGTTTAAAGAGGAAGCTGACCAGCAAGCTTGGTGCTAGTTCAGCTGCTCTAGTTCCAGACTGGCAGGTATTGTTCTCCTACGTTATTCAGGTCTTAGGGTAGATTTGATGTTTTAGTACAATTATTTGAAAAATGTCAAAAACTATGTAATAAATGATACAAAAATTAAGTTTAAGACAGATGCTATCTTATGTGCCTTGTATGGAGGAGTTTATGCCTTCGGAACTGTTGTTGGATGGCTTTTTCTCTGCATTCTTCAAGCTCAATGGGTACTTCTCTTAGTATATTATGGCATTTCTAATGAACACTCCTTGTGGTTTTGGCCTATTCTGCAGATTGGTGAATGTGTGGCCATTTGGTGGAGGCCGAACTTTGAGACCATCATGTATCCTTATTGCCCTCCCCACATTACAAAGCCAAAGGTATAAGTTCTCTGCTTGGTTTCCTTTTTTTTGGGGGGGGAATTTCTGCTTGGTTTTCTTGTTTCTACATGTGACGTAGTTCTATGGGTGCTTATTACTCTTCTCCCCATTCATGGTGATGTAGGAGTGCAAGAAGCTTTTCCTTGTTCACTTGTCTGAAAGGGAATATTTTGCTGTGCCGAAAAACTTGAAACTTCTTGCTGTCCCTTTGTTTGAACTCTATGATAATGTGCAGGTATGCTTTTTTGAATTAGTTAAAATTATAAATCTGATTTTCTTGTACATTTTGTTATTATGTTTAGTTTCAAGTCAATTACAGATTTGGTTTATTAAATACGAAAGGAGAGTGGTGGATGCATCAAAAGGAGATTAGTGAATATCTTATATGTTAATTAAAAGCTTCTCTTTGGAAATAAGAGACTACACTCTTTTAAATTTATTCTTGGTTGCTTCCATGTCTTTGCCATCCAAATCTTCTTCGTGGCAAACATGATTCTTACTTTGTGCTTTAGTCAGTGTCATTAATCCTCCAGTGTCCTTATGATGTATCTTGCTTGGTGACAGAGATACGGCCCTGTTATATCAACCATACCTCAGCAGCTGTCAAGATTCCAGTTCAATATGATCACTACCTAAATTTTATTGATTCGAGCTTGCATATCTATGGTAGTTCTTTCATTCCAAGCGGTCACAGATGGGATGGACACAGAGATTTGAGACTACGGTGGCTGTTCATGATATAATTTATAGTTATTTAAACTGCTTATGTGATCATGACTTGCACTACATGGAATTGACATCTTTACTGGCTGGGTGTTTCTTTTTTGGACTATATCTGTTCTGTAACCAGATTGCAACTGGAATGATTCAAACCTCAGTACGCTGGTGTAGGAAGTTTAGGGAACACGACATTGCTGTTAAACTGTTATTGCTATCAACTAAACGTAGTGGAGGAATTCCCTTTGTTTTGTTTTTGTAATCACGTTTGTCGAAGGGGCGATTATAGGGCTTGGGCTTGGAATTTTGTATGTAGTCATATTTTAATGTCTGCAATTGATGAAAAGATATGCTGGATTGAGTGGCATCCTTAGAAATACCTTGAGAGGATGAAGAGGAGTGCTTTGATTTTTGGCATCTGCCTAAACTATTTAAGTAGCATGATCATCATTGTTTTTGATTAAATCAATGCCATATTTATGTTTTTTCTTTCTCTATCGCATGTTCGGTGAGTTTAAGATTGGATTACACGACTATGGTAGTTCTCTTGTCCCCCAAACTTGCATGGGATCTTGTCTAAACTAGCTCAGCACCAGCAGCCGAGCTCAGAAGCTACATGGCGGAAGTGAACTTAAAACATGAGTTTTATGCCACAATCCTAGCCTTTTTCCTTGGTCCAATTTCCTTTAACCTTGTACATTCCCCCAGAGCTTCTGGCCATTAACCTACAAAGGGTGTGGGTATTGAACATGAGAGCATAGACCTTGTTGTAGGGATGTGAGCTGCCTTTGACTCGTTCAACCTAATCCTTAATTTTGTGGTTTGAACTTAATTGAGATCAAAACAATATCGTTTAATCGAACTGGTTTGTTTGATTTTAAGTTTAGTTAGGTCAGTTTAATTTGTAAACTCTAACCTTTTGAAGTTCTCTTGGTAATTAAGATTTGATTACATTTACTCTAATCTACTATCAATCTTTTCTTATACATGCCAAATTGTAATTCAATTAAGCTCAACTCAAATATTGAGGTTCTTGTATTCATAATGTTCTGAGTGTCACATTTCATCAAACATATAACACACCTTCATTACTCATTAGTGGCATTCCAAATTATATTTGAACATTTTCCAATATCAAATGACAAGGCATTGACTATGATAATAGATTGCTACAGCTTAGTGCTTGCAAACATAAAATACTAAAGATTTAAACTTTCATTTATTCACATGGGACATAACAATCTATATTGGCATGTTCCTAATACAACAAGCACTAAAACCAAGGAAAAACTAGATGTTGACCAATTTAATCAGAAAAGGAAAATGACAAGCAATATAGATGAATACAATAACTTGTGACACTAGAAGTAAACTATTGTGAAATTGGATAGATTAACCAACTTGAATTGATAGTAGACCACTTAGAGCTTGTTACTTATAGGTGTATACTTGAGTTGAAAATGACAAGTTACTATGAAATGACCAAAGCATTGGAATATTTGTGAAGTCATTGACAGGTTATATAGTAATGATTAAAGAGTCATTGTAATCCTAAAATATGACTATATTTAAATTGGGAGATTAACTTTAATAACCTTAATTTAAGGTAATGTTTCTTTCCCTTTGTTAGATTGACTAGTTTCAATATATTTCGATAATTAAAAAGATGAATTGGTCTGATCAGTTCAACTGCATAAATTTTGAACCGGTTAATTTTTCGGTTTGATTTAGTTTAATAATTTTTGTTGTTAAAAACATACAAGTTTAATTTTTTAAACTAACCGATTTTTATAAATTAGAATAAATCAATTAATTTTTATCTAATAATTTCCTTATTCAATTAAACTTCAACTTCTTCAATGAATAAGAATAGTTCCATTCTTCAATTTTATTCAATCTTTATTATATATCTATAAAAACTAATTAAAATCTTAAACCTTTCAAAAAATATCACCACTCCGTGGACTGATTTCGCTGATTTCTTATGCTACCACTCGCTTTACGAGTGCACCGATGCGAGAGACAAGGAAAAAGAGAAGAGTCAGTCTTCCAGTCGAAAAACAACGTTGTTAAACATGTGATGGTGCGCTATTTCGCGGTGGAGATTATAACTTTTCGTGAACTTTTCATCTCTCACTCAACAATAGAACTTTGCTTATTTCTTTTTTTAAAGATCGACAAATCAAATGATACGCCTTGCTCGAATTTGAGAATAGGGATCTATGCTTTACGCCGAATTCAATCAACAGTTGTGCCGATATGGTGGACACCTTTCACCAAAGATTCTATTGCTTCCCACCACTTGCTCGACTTCGAGAATAGGGATCTACGCCTTGCGCCGAACTCGATTAATAGTTGCGTCGATATGGTAGACGCTTTTCACCAAAGATTCCATTGCTTCCCGCATGCTTTTCTTATATTTATTTTATAACGATCTAATACTAATTAAAATTTTAAACGTTACATTTCTTACATTATTGAATTAATTTTGATCCAATTTTAAAATACTTACAATTTTTTGGTTTAATCGTGTCTTTAGGAGGAACAATTTATTGTCTAAGGTGCTCATACACAAGTTGACCGAGATAGAAGACCAAACTACATTGCATTGCATTAATTATGATAATTAGTCCAGCAAAAATAAATTAATAAACTAATCTTTTCTTAGCTAGCTAATATGCCGATTTGTCTGGCATCAATCCGACAGCTATGGATTTTTAAATATTTGTTAATTAATTGATTACGTAAATTATATTTTAAAATTGTAAATGTATTATTATTATTATTATTATATATAGCTTTGACATTCTACGGTTTTGCTCATGATTATGAATTTTGATTCTCAAGCAATCTCAACAAAGCATTGACCTATTGATTTCAATATAAATATTAAGTGGTTCAGAACCCAACTTTGATTTCTTTGTTTTTTATATTCTCGTTTTGAGCAAAATCTTAAAAAAAGAGAGGTTATTTCATACAAATCAAAAGCAATAAAATAAAGAAAAAATATAAATTCCTAATTTTAAAAACAAATAAGATATTTATCGTCTTCATCAATATCTAGTTGAAGTCCTGTTAAAGTACGGAGTATGAGAAGATCCGATAATACACAGCCTTGCTTAATATATTCTTTTTAAAATAACATAACATAAAAAATTATGTATAATTACATAATACTATATAAAATAAAATAACTTTAAATATGCTAATTAAAATAAAAATGTCAAATAATAAGAATTTAATGTAATCAACTCTACAATCTACTTGAATGTGAAACTTGATATTATACAAATCGGCTGTCGGCACCCAACGAAATGATAAGAAAAGACCTTTGCAATAATAATTATTTTTTTAATTAGATGGGCATTGACAATGATGTATTAATAATATAAAGTAACAAAAGAGTGCAAAAGTAGGGTTTCGTCATCTTGTAAATGGTCTCCATTCTAACACACACAAACTCTTCAAGTTGTTAGAGAGATTCCAAGATTTGATCAGCAATTCCTGAGCCTGAAGTTTGATTCCCAGGCTTTAGCACAGAGAGTAATGAGACAAGTGGACACTGAAGTTGCATCATCACATTTTTTACAAAAAAAATATCAATTTTTATTTAAGTCATGTCAAATCTCAAATCACTTATTTTTTTAAATAATTAATGACTTCCATAGAGATAATTCGTAATTTCGTGTGTCAATAAGGTGATTGTTTCCATTTTCGTGTATCACTCTGTTGCTGTATCTATTCATCTATTCATTAAATGTTAATAAATGGATGAATAGAGAGGGGCATATCGTGACACACAAAAATGAAAACAAGATAATTAACCCCCTTAATAAACACATAACCAACCACATAGCTTAGTATTGTAATGAACTCATTCTCAAGTTGTAATCATCAATAAGTAATTACATGGTTTGGTTGTTTAAGTTTCTTATTATAAGCTTTAACACTATTGGGTTTAATATGCAATTATTGGGTAAAAAACATAAATATATTCTACAACATTACTTTAAGATATTTTAAAAAATACCTTAAAATTATCAAAAAAAACATTTTCTAAATTTTATTTTTAAATTCATTCTCCTAAATTTCACTAAAAAAAAGTAAATATGATATAAATATATCACTAGTATGAATTAAATATTACTTATATAACAATCTAACATAACTCTTAAATTTAAAATGAACTAATTATATATGATTTAAATTAATAATTTATTATAATAATATCTTAAATTATTATTTTAATTTAATTAGTTCAAGTTGGTTTTATTAACATCTGATTAGTTCATATTTGATGTTAATATTACATGTATTTTGTAAAAACTATAATTTATAAATTAACCTCTTACTTTACTTTGAGTCATTAATTTTTAATTTATTTAATTATTTAATTGAAATACATGATTTATAAAAACAATTTTATAAACCAAAAATTTATTGAAAATAATATGAGATGTGATGCATCATCTCATAAATTTCACGTCAAATCTTCTGTTCCAATTACTCTGCTTCAATCATGTTTTATTAAATCTTATCCATATATTTACATCGGGCTTATATAAATATGTGGATACAGTTTAATAGAAAATGATAGTAAGATTGGAACTCAGAGATATGATCCCATAAATTCTGATACAATGCATGTTTGACTGCTCTTGGCACATCTTCCAGCTTTTAACGTAGCCTAACCCAGTTCTTGGATATTATATGAATAATGGTCAGGTTTTTTAACTCTTTCTGAAGTTATCAGGTTCCTGTCATACACATTCATTACTTTCTCCCAAGTTAGTGACAGTTCAGTAATTTATTACCAATTATGTCTTCTTGTTAGCTACAAGAAAATTAAATTAACTCTACAGTCAGCTGTCAGAAAGAACTGGGAGGGATTCATGAGTATGTAAGCAAAACAGCTGTTCTAAATAGACAATTTTTAATCTTAGAAAAAGCTTTCTAACCAATTTTTAATAATTATGAACAATAAAATTAATGTTTTTGTTTAATAATAATAATCTGAAAATTGATTATATAATTAGTTCCTTGTATAATTTTAAAACTGAACAGTTACACTAATTTAATAGTGAAAATTTTGAATCAACTAACTTTTTATTTTAATTTTTAACTTTTCAATTTGATTTAGTTTAAATTTTTTTTAGTTAAGAACCAATTAGTTTGTTAATTGATTGAATATTTTCTGTAAACTAATCAATTTTTATAAATTAAATAAACCGATTAGTTTTATTTAACAGCTTTTTTGTCAATTAAACTTTAAAATTTTTGATAGAGAATGATAGCTTTCTTCAATTATTTTTCATTCTTTAACTAGTTTTATGAAAGTTTATTACCGGTTGAATCTTTTAAACTTTAAATTTTTTATCTTACTTTTTTTTTTCAGTTAAATAATAAACACTATCCAGTAGTTGTTAGACCTGGGCAAAAAACAGTAAGGTCAACCCTTTTCATTAGGCATGAGTACTATACAATTTTTTTAATTTCTAAAGTGATGACTGAGTTGTATGTGAAATTAGGCATGCTAATTCCAGGAAGACGAATAGGATTTAGGGTTGACTTAATATTATCACGTCTTCAAATTAAAAAAAACTCCTCCTAATGTAACCATTGGTCAAAACAAAGTTTATTATTCCTAATTTCAAATACAATCTGTCACAAAAGGATTATTATGTTATAATTTACTGTTAGTTACGAGTAATCGAGTTGGTAGAGTAGAAAGATACGAGGTCGAAAGGTCATGTATTCAATTCTCTTTACTTATGCTCTTTTCATCTAGCCTGTTATACAATACAGATTACTCGATTGATATAATTTACAGATTATTATGTCAATCTAAAAATTTACTCAGTCTGTATTCAAAGAATAATAACTACGGGTCTTCTATTAAAAAAATGTTATACTTCACCATTTCAACTTCCAATTTTTTTAATATCATGGACCGAAGAATGCCAATTATTAGCAATGATTAAGTAATGATATTACACCGTCCCTCTAATGTGATTAGTTGATGTTGAACCTAATGATTCTTTCTAAGAGAGATTTGATATGGTAAAATTCAAACAAAAACACTCGAATATTATTATAATTAATTTATTTTCAGAAAAAAATAGAACTCTTATATAGTTTAAGAAAGTTTTTAGTTTTTTAAAAACTCATTTATACATACAAAATGAATATATTTAACTTAAATTAATAATTTAAGGTAATTATAATAAACTATTATTTATTTAGATTTAATTAGTTCGATTTAATTTTAATAGCTGAGTCGAATTATTGTGTAAATAAAATTTAATTAGTTCACGTATATAAGGATGATAATGAGTTGGTACATGACTCGGTCTCGTTAATTTTTTTAAAATTAAAAAAATATATTGTAAAACATAAATATAATAACCTTTTTTTTTAGAGATGATAGGTAAAGATGTCTGTGTTACATAAACATAAGTCAACATCTAAGGAAACAGTTTGTATCTTCAAGTTTATTGAGGTACTCAGAATCGTTATACACAGCCTTTGTCTGACAACAGGATATTGAAGAATATGAACTCTCGTCAATGTTCAGTTACAAAGACTTATCTATCTAATCTCCTTCTAAACATTGTTTAGTGGAGACATGAAACAATTCCAATTAATAAATTATTAAGTTTACCTAATATCCCACAAACAATTTACTTTTTCAATGAATAATTAACTTGATGAATTAGGGATTATCTCGTTTCTAATCCCGCTGATACGTGGGATATAGGAAGGTCCAATAGTACGTAACCTTACGTAATTTACTTGATATAAATTTTATTTTTTTGTATAAATTCTAACGTAAATACAACCTTATATGATTTTAAAAATCTTTTTATTTTTACAAATTTATAATGATAACCACAATTTTAAAGTATGAAATGGATGTAGTAATTGTGGTCCATGCATGCACTACTTGGATTAACATTTAATACTTCAAATTAGGTACTAAAAAATATGATAAAAACAAAATTAATAATTAGTTTGTATTTTTAATAATTTCATTGTCTATAACAATGTGGCAGGCTTGCACCTACTCTTTCCTTTATATACCAATGCCTTTATGGTCGGCTGTTCATTGCCATTGCACCATCAGAAAAGCCTCTCTTTCTCTGATCCTGAAAGTCTGTATCAGAAAGGGAAAAAAGTGTGATTCTGTGAGTGAAAATGGGTTGCAAGTCCTCAGACAAGCCAAAGCCGAAGCACAGAAAAGGTTTATGGTCTCCTGAAGAAGACCAGAGACTCAGAAACTACGTTCTCAAGTATGGTCATGGTTGCTGGAGCTCAGTCCCGATTAATGCCGGTGAGTTTTAGTTTTTTCTTTTTCTTTTTTTCACACTGCCACACCTGTTTTCTCACTGCATTGTCCAGTGTTCACTGAGTTGCTATATGGGTTGGTTTTCATGGTACAAGAAAAAGAAACAAAACCTGAAAAGATTCAATTTTGAACATGTAAAACAAATATCAAGACCAGAATCCTTAAGAAGTTCTGTAAACATTTGATCAGCATTTTGTGTTCATGATAAAGATCGAAGGGTTTGGAAGAAGAAACAAGCTAAAAGTATAGTTGATAATGATTGAGAAGTATATCAGAAACAACCAAAACTTCCATTGATGATGGTTTTGGATTTATTGGCATGCAGGTTTGCAGAGGAACGGCAAGAGTTGCAGGCTACGATGGATCAATTACTTGAGACCAGGTCTTAAACGAGGAACGTTTTCAACTCAAGAGGAGGAGACAATCCTGACCCTTCATCGCCTGTTAGGCAACAAGTAAGCTCAGAAAAATAAATAAGCTTTATCCTAACTGATCATTAATGGGGTCGATTGTGTTGGTTTTCTTGACATCTCCTTTAGAGCTATGAAAGAAGTTTGACTTGGATTGTCAATGATAAAACCCCTTTTACGAGATTTTTTACAGTTGATAACGAGTGAAGTAGAGTCCGAACTCGATCAATTTACAGTAAAGAAGCTAATTATCAAAACCGATCTTTCTGATTGATTAGGTGGTCTCAAATGGCACATCATTTGCCTGGAAGAACAGATAATGAGATCAAGAACTACTGGCATTCATATTTGAAGAAGAAGGTGATGAAAGCAGAAGGCCATGGTTCCAATAGCACAACTCCATGTTCCAGCAGTCCGAACTCACACAACATGCAACCTCTAGACTCTCCAACAAAACCTGGAATGCAAATCCCATGTTACGAATCACTGGAATTTCTCGAGAAAGTGTCAACTGATTTAGACCAGTCAATTCCACAGATGTTTCAGTCCCCAAACAGAAGCTCCTTCCCAAAGATTATGTTCGCCGAGTGGCTTTCACTTGACAGCTTCGCAACTATATCTGAAGCAGATGCTTGTAGAGGTGGCCTCCAAGAGAATCCAAGCTTTGGACACAGTTTTGTAAATGGTTACCCTTTGGACGAGGAACCATTTTACCACAATTCGATAAGCGAGGTCTCTGCAAGTGATGTGTTCATGTCCCAATTCAAGCTCGATGACCAGAGAACAGCAAACGAGTTCATGGATTTTAGCTCAGGAGATGATGTGTGCAGTGTATTCAACATGAACAATGATATTATCTATATCTGAGGGAAAAATTTTAAAGCAACTTCAACGAAGAATGATCTCTGACCAAGTCCCAAATAATCAAAATTTGCAATCCTTCTAGTGTCTTCATCATCAAAAGTTCATGTTAATTAGGTCTTATAGTTATGGAATTTAATCTGATCAAGAGGCTGTTCTTCCATGGAGTTACTTTTAGCAGTGACCATATAAACTTGAAAAATAAAAGTTTCCAACTTCCTGTTCTTGACGAACTTGACAGGCCATTCCGAGAACTTTCAGGGTACTTCTTCTGATAGAACTTCTGCTAAACTTTCAGTTGACTCTGGTTTTGTTTTGTGATGATTCTGATAACCTTTGTTGGTTGCTTAGTCTTAAAAATATACAGAAAGGAAAGAAGAAACAAACTGGCCTGCAACAAAGTCCTTGTTTTTAATACATTTAGTTGTGAGATGATGTTCTAAATGTACTATTGTCTGAGAAATATCTGACGGAAGACACATAGGATGCCAAGAGCAGTTGGTAACGGATAAAGATAAAGCAAGGCGTCGGGTAAGTCGGTAGGAATTTCTCTCGGCTTAGCCGAAATTGTCGACTCAAATCTATTATGATGTATGCGGTGGTTTAAAATTTAGGATTAGAGTTTATCTTTTATAAGGGACTTATTTAGCTTGAGTAGAGTTTAGTCTAAATATAAATGACTTAAAAATATCTTTTTATAATTAAGACCCTTCTAAGATATTTTGTAGGTAAAAAAAAAGAAGGTAAATTTGATTCTAATTAAATATGATTTAATTTATTAATTTATAAAAATTAATTAAGATCTAAATTAATTATCATGTTCAGTCAAATCTAAAAAATTGTATTAAGTTCAAATATGAATTTAGTTAATTTGAGTTTAAACGCTAATTTTTAGTTAAATTTGAACTAATTTTCTATTTCCAATGCATTAATACCAATAAGCTCCTTTACTTAATTTTTTTTAAAAAAAAGTCTAGAGAAAGATATGAAGATTTTGATACAGAGGACTTTTATTTTTTTATCATTCAATGGATGCCTGATTTAATGAGCTTTTGAGAGTCCAATAAATACTTTTCTCCATTACAACAATCTTTTAAAAGAAAAATAGGTGTTTGACAGTAAAATAAAAAATATTTCTTTAATAAATAAGACTTTTTTGATAGCTAAAATACAGTTTTTTAAGAAGCTCAAATTTGAAATTTTTGAAAAAAAAATTTAAGTGAAATTTTTCAGATAAATTAATGAGCCTATTTTTAGTCTTTTTTGTCCTTATATTTTACACATAATTCCCACAATACCCACAAACCTATCTTCTCATTTATTATGTATTTAACTATTTACTCAACTTGGATATTTATTTTGATATTTATATAATATTATTTGACTTTTTATATATTTATATATTTATTTTTGATATTAGTTTATTTATTTTATAATATATATAAAAAATTTGGTTAGATATATTTTAATTTATATTTCATATGGTTTAAAATTATATAATAATTAATATATTGTACTTTGTATATTTTTAAATATACTTTAAATAATTTCTATATGTATAAATAATTTTTATTACAAAATAAAATATAGTTAAAACTAAAAATACTTTTTATTTTTATGTTGCCAAATAGTCTACTATATGAAATTCTTTAAAAAAAATTCTTTTTTAAATGATATCCAAACAGTCAGTTTGTTCTTCTCAAAAACCTAACTAAAGAGAGGCTGAGTGAGATAAAACGAAGTGCTTAAAGTTTAATCCTGTTTCAAACTTTTCAGTTTTGTTCTTTTGGACACTTATAGATCAAATACACGAACTCAATCCGAACTCAACCTAAATTCTACTCAAATACAAACACGCAGAATCCACAAATCAAGTGGTGTGTTTATCCCATAGCCAAACCCACAAAAAGAACACATTCTATCATTATCCAAACTTGCTTGAACTACTTTTTCTTTCAAAGATTTGGGACATGAGCCTAAGTTCTTCTATCAATCTATAGGCTTTCTTGTATATTTAAGTTCCATTCTCTACCAACATGAAAAGGTAAACCACTGTCAACATTTAATAAAGCTGTTCGTTTCTCTATTACTTCTCCTAGTTAAAGTTCAAGCAATTTGTATAAACAAAACAAGCTAATGCTCTTGGGTATTACAAACTTAAACTCAAGAAAATGTACTGAACAAGAAATGCAATGAAAAGTTGCTTTTCAGGTCATACAATATGCATCACTCCACACAAAGAACTGATTCACAATGGCAGTTTGGAGATAACTAGGACTGAAAGCAGAATCCCAGGTTTAATTATAAACAGGTACAAGGTAAGCCTCGTCTAATTACAGGAAATTTCATACACAGTCCATTACAGGATATATACTGATACAACTTCTAAGCTTCTATTAAGAAGCCACTCATTTGGTACAATACATTATATAGGCGCGTAGCCATTATAGTCATCTTCTGCCTGAGATTGACCAAGAACGGATAATATAACAAAAGTACCGTAAAGAATGGTAACAACTGCAGTGAAGTTAACAAGCAGAGCCTCAGGGCCATACTTGGCAAGGCCAGAGTTCTCCAGGAATGTCAGCTTCTCCAGGAACCCAATAGATGCATTGGCAACTGCTAAAATGTAGACGAAAAGTCCAAATAATACATGCCAAGGAAGTGAAGCACTCCTAAGTCCAGCTGGCCCTCCAGGGTAAAAGAAAATTATGAATCCATATATCCACTGTAAATTAAACATGTTGTGTTAGTGTTTGATGAATGGAATGGGAAAATATCATGGAACGTTTGATAATATGGTATGTTTTTACCTGAATACCGTAAAGAGAAATGATTCCAATTCCAAGCCAGGAGTGTAAGCTATAGAGATTGACAATGGAGCTCTCGTTATGGAACTTGAATGCTGTGTATATGCCAATGATACCCAGAATAAGAGCAACGGCGTGCAGAACCAGATGTATTAGTTTCTTTTCTTCTTTCTTCAAAGGAAGTGACTTGTAGCTTATAATGGCTGCATACACAATTTACAGAACTTTTCAGTTGGGAAACGAAGAGGGAGAATCAGAACTAGATATTGATTAGAAAATTACACTTTGTTGCTAGCAAAGATTTAACTGAAAATTTGTAAAAGGTGGTTCATTACCTTCACCTCCTATGATCACTAATCCGATCAGCATCAAGACAGGATGAATCTGATACCAAAAGAACAGAATAAAAATTCAACTCTCAATAATCAGTTTGAGCACATATTCAGTAGAGAATAACACAATGAAGTCACTTTCTTCTCTTCTCTTTTTTCTTTTTCACTCTTCCCTGGCTTTTCATAAATGAGAATCAGCAGTTAAATATTGGACAGGACATGAAAAGAAAAACATGAAAAGAGAGAACATTCACTTGAATAATAGGCTGTGTGCTAAAATTAAGTTCATTCAAGCATCATGAGGGGAGCAGAATGAATGTTGATTGTTGAATGGAATAAGAGTTAACTAACTAGATTGGGCCACCAACACTGAGTGAAAGAGAAGCGAGGCATTCAACATAATTAGCAACTGCTAGTCGGTAGACAAGTTAAGTTAGAGCTTTGGAGTCTAAACAATTAAAAGAAAACTTTGAAACTACTTTCCAAGTAAAGAATTAGGCACACAAGGTAAACACATGAACATCCTTAAGAGGAGAATGAATGCCGATCGTTGAAAGGAATAAGAGTTAACTAACTAGATTGGGTCACCAATACTTAATGAAAGAGAAGCGAGCCATTGAACATAATTAGCAAGTGCTAGTAGGTAGACAAGTTAAGTTAGAACTTTGGATTCTAAAGAAGTAAATGAAAACTTTGAAACTACTGTCCAAGTAAAGAATTAGGTACACAAGCTAAACACATGAACATCCTTAAGAGGGTTCCTAATTGTCCAGCAAAATCAACATTTTTCCCAGAAATGAAAACTTCAAAGTTCAAACCCATTTCAGTACACGTAATAGTTGCTAAAGTAATGAAGTTGCTCCAGCTTTTCCAAACAAATATATTAGGCCATTTCCTAGTCAATGGGTGATTCCTGTGTCTTGAAAAAAATGCCAAGCAAGAGGCGTGTGGATGTAGAAAACCAAGCTGTCCAAAGTCAAGTGGATGACACCAAAATCCATTGAAAGAAACGACCGTGAAACCCTCAACAGAAGGCAATGCGAAGCACAAACCAGAGCTTAAGAGACTGTAGAAATCCTGTTAAAAATTGTATCGATAATGGAAACTCCAAAGATTCTTCATACGCGACTATTAACCGAACCCTAGCATAGATTAGACCTTAAAACAAACACCATGAGTTCTGATTTGGAAATTTAAAAAAAGAGCAGGAGATAAAAGAACATACAAAGCAAGAGAAAAAATAAAGACTGAGCCCAGAAGCCAAAATCCGAAACACAGAAGCACAACGAGAGCTCAAAAGCAGCAAAAACAGGGAAAAGCAATGAATACCCACGAAGCCATAAAGGACATAGAAGCAGAAAAGAAGGAGCTTTACATTAAAGATGAGACTTTTGTTCTTAGCTTCCCAAGCCAATCCACCTCTAAAGTGTATGCACCAAACTAAGACCATAGCAGCACCTCCCACAGCCAAAACATGAGCGATGAAAGTGAAAGGAAGTGCTTTTGCTGTTATGGCCATGATCGCCGATTCGCTTCTCCTTAGTTTCTCTCTCGAAGCTCCAAACAAACTGAGTTAATCTCACCAAAGTTTTTTATCTTTATCTTAGAGAGAAGCTCCAAACATACCCAGTTAATCTCACCAAATTTGTTTATCTTTATCTCTTCCAGCGAGTTAATTCCAACGACATTGACCGTTAGATATAGCGATCTCCCAAATGATTGGATTGATGCCGCGTGTCACCTAATCATTCGCTAGCAATACTGGACTCTCAGTTTCGTGTCTCCTCTGGATCCGCAAATATTTATAATATAATTATTCTTTTTGTTGATAATTTTGAGTAAGTACTAAATATGTATTTCTTTTTATACTTGTCTTTGATTTTTTAAAATTATTATTTATTTTTCTGAGTTTACATTATTATATCACTCATATTTTATATTAATTTTAATTAAAAATTTATAAAAATAATAAATTAATGTAGAATTGCTCATGTAAGTATTAAGTGGCATAACATTTATTTTAATTTGTGTCATGTCAAATAAATAATTCTAAATTATCAAATAGTATAAGTGATATAAAAATATGTAATAATTTTTAAAGAGAATAAATTTAAAAAATTTTAGAGTCAAAATTTTTAAAAATCTTAATTTAATAATTAAAATTTTCAAAATTTATATTAATCAATATAAAATATCATTTTATTAATTATATCAATAGATAGATGAAAGCGAGTCCTTGATTAACTGATAAATTTGCTTTTTTATAATCATAAAATTACAGGTTTAAATTATAGAATACAAAGAAAAAGTTGCGTATATTATAATCATTCTTATACAACAACAAAATGAAAAGTCTTATATGCTGATTACGATGATTTTAATTAATAGATAGATATCTATATAAAAATAATTTTTAGACTTAGTTTAAAAAAGTTTTAAAATAATAAATAAATTTAAAAAATGTAAAATTCTAAAATTTTAAAAGGTGAATGGTGTTATTAATCATAAATCTTAATATCAGAGAAACAAAACACTACTACGTCGTTTAGAAGGCTTTTTTGATCTGCAGAGAATGACAGGTGGGATAGGAGCTGTCTTAGCTGAAGTCATCTATGAAATCACACGAGACGGACCATTCAAAGTATCTGTCAATCAATGGGGAGAGGCGTAGATGGACATGGACCCCAACTTTGTTAATGAACGTCCGTCCAATTCGAATGTTCTCGCTACGTACAAGGTCTTGCTAAGGCTTATCTAGTCATGATTGTGTCATCTTTATCGGCATTATTGCGATTTAGTCCATTTGTGGTGTAGTCTTTGGCATGTATGTTTAAGAATCAATGTAGTCTTTGGTGTAGGCTCGCGATTTTCCACCAACACCTCCTTGGTGCAGGCTATACATCCCATACTAGCTAAAACTTGGACGGTTTGCCTTCGTCATGTATTTCGTTAAGAAAATCGTTCTCATGATTGGTTAGCTTCTCAAGCGGAATCTTTTGGTTTTAGACTTACTTATTTACCACATCCTTCTTTGGGATGCCTTGAAGTCCTTTATGATAATATGTATGAGGTTTTAACCCCAAAGCCTACGGTCTCATTTGTACTCTTTTGTACTAAAAAAAAGAATCAATAGGTCGAAAAGGCCAATATAATTTATGAATATCTGATCAAACATTTGCTTATTTTTAATTATTAATTTATTAATTACAAAATTTAGTGTGTATATATATATATATATATATATGTAGACTTATATTTAAAGACTTACCTTAATGCAGAAATACCAGATCGATTTGTTTCATTTTACGGTTAACTACTAGAGTCATCGATTAATTCACGTCCCAAATTCTAAACTTTTATGATTGCTTTTTATGAAAGAGAATGGAGAGTTTAATAATGTAGAGAGAGATTTTCTTTGATTGTATCAATGTAATCATCTATCTTCCTTTTATATGAGGACAATAACTGTCGGAAGTTACTTCTTAT
>JAOTIZ010000201.1:16418372-16429332 GCA_027123425.1 Erythroxylum panamense | reverse complement strand
ATATTTTAAATAATTTTTATATACATAAATAATTTTTATTACAAAATAAAATATAGTTAAAATTAAAAGTACTTTTTTATTTTTATGTTGTTAAACAGTCTATTGTATGAAGCTCTTTCAAAAAAGTTCTTTTTTAAATGACAACCAAACAGTCAACTGATTTCTTAGGAAAGCTTTACTACAAAATCTCTACTAATATAACTCCATCTAAAAAGCTATCAATTACCAAAACGGAGTCAAAATACAGACGCAAACCGACAAACAAGCAGTCCAACAAACAACTCAAAACGCACCAACAGCGCAAACATAACAGAAAAAAAAAACACAAATGTGGAAGAGATAAACATTATCTTCACCGAAAATGATGTTTTCTACACAAAGTCTCTTCAAACTGGTAGAGATAAGCGGAAACTTATCAAAAAATTAAGAATCATGCGAGCTCTTGGAAATTTTTCGTGAGCCTATAAAACAGTGGGAAGGAGAAAGTGAACAAGCAAGCAAATGTGAAGGCTGAGAGCTCTAAGAGGTCTATCATTTTTTTAAAGGCGGGTCAAGGCGAGGAATCTAACGAGGAGTGTCGGGAGCGATAAGGAATCTATTATCACCTATTTTGAGCTGGTTCAAGATTAGTGGAGAGATTTTTTTCAGACAAAGAAAGGGTCGATTTGAGATCTGAAAGTGGATCACTTCAACAGAGTTTTCTAATCCTTTATGCTCCTTGTTTATGATTTTCCAAACTTAGTAATGATTAAGTTGCCCTGTCGATAGAAATGAGTTGCTTAAGCTGGAATTGCTATGGGCTAGGAAATGTTAAAGCTGTTCAAAATTTACAACAACTTATTCGTGAGAAACGATCAAATTTTATTTTTTGAGTTGAAACTCTTTGTTCTTTTTCTAAAATTAATGAAATAAAGACTTTTGTGAATTATGATGGTTTCTTTTCTGTAGATTGTGTTGGTCATAGTGGTGGTCTCGCATTACTTTGAAAGGAGTTTATTCTATTCAGCTTCTTGATTCTTCACTGATATTTTTTGATGTTGAGGTTCGTTTGATGGGGTTGAATCCTTGGAGATTAACTGGCTTTTATGGTGAACCTGAGAGGAGTCGTAGGTATGTTTCATGGGATATCATAAAGCAATTGGCCTCATGTAATAATCTCCCATGGGTCTGCATGGGTGATTTTAATGACATTTTGGGATCTCATGAGAAGGTGGGGGGTCAAGCGCAACCGAATTCTCTTATTCAGGATTTTCGAGATGCAGTCTCTATGGTAGGTTTGATGGAGGTGCAATGTGATGGATATCAGTTCACTTGGGACAACGAGAGAGAGGGAGGTGATCAGGTGGAGGCTAAACTTGATAGATGTTTGATCGATGGGGACTGGAAGCGAAGTTTTAGTCAAGCCAAGGCATCTATACTCGACATATCGACTTTAGATCATTTACCAATCTTTTTACAGTTGCAAGTTTTTATTCTGCAAAGCCAAGTACATCTGTTTTGCTATGAAAACTGCTGGAGTAAGGAGGATGAGTGTTGTTTGCTGGTTGAGGAATGTTGGAATGATACGAACGGTGCTGATCTTGTTTCAAGGTTGTCACATTGTAGCAAAGTTCTAAAGAAATGGGGTTATGCTTTTAAATGTATATTTAAAGAAGAAATTGATAGATGCTGGAAGAGGATGTCGTATTTAAGAGCCAAGAGACATAGTGAAGATAGGAGGGAGTTTTTACTGGAAAAAGAGAGGTATAGTTTACTATTTAATCAATGGGAGCTATATTGGAAGTAGAGGGCAAAATTCGAATGGTTGCGAGATGATAATAGGAATACAAAATTCTTTCATGCTTGTGCATAAGAGAGGAACAGGAGGAATAGTCTAGAGAAGCTGAAGGATAGTTCCGGTGTTTGGCGTGAGTGGGACTCTGGCCTACCCAATGTGATTATTGATTATTTTGAGCAGCTATACTCTTCACAATATTGTGATTCACAGGCAGTATTAAATTAGGTTCCTCGGTTGATTTTGGATGAAGATAATGTTGATTTGATGAAACCTTTCACTGTTGAGGAAGTGAGTTGTGTCGTTTTTAGCATGAGTGGTGATAAATCGTCGGGAGTTGATGGGTTGAATCTTGGGTTCTTTCAACGGTTCTGGGGGGTGATAGGGAGGGCAGTTTTAGAATTCTGTATTTCATGTATTGTGAGTGGTAATTTCCCGCAGCATCTTAACGAGACCCTTGTAGTTTTGATTCCAAAGAAGTCGACTCCGGAGACAATGATGGATATGAGACCCATTGCTTTATGTCAGGTTCTTTATAAAATTATTTCGAAGATGTTAACTAATATATTAAAACCTTTCTTGGCAACTATTATTTCTGCACAGCAAAGTGCGTTTGTGGCTGGGAGACAGATCCAAGATAATTCAATCATTGCTTAAGAGGTTATTTATTCTCTTCGAAGCAAGAAGGTGGGTAAGATGGGTATGACAGCCTTGAAGATTGACATTAGTAAAGCCTATGATAGGCTAGAGTGGAACTTTTTGAAGGCTGTCATGTTGAGGATGCATTTTTGTACTGATTGGGTAGATTTAGTACAAGTATGTGTTTCTACGGTTAGTTATAAGGTTTTGCAGTAAGGTAAGCTCCTTGGGCCGATTCAGTTGTCAAGGGGATTACGTTAGGGAGATCCTTTGAGTCCATATCTGTTCATTATGTGTGCAGAGGTGTTGTCTCGGCTTATACAAGCCAGGGTTGATGCTGGCGAGCTTTATGGATGTTGTGTGAGACAAGGGGCCCCGAAAATTAGCCATCTTTTCTTCTCAAATTACAATGTTTTATTCTTCAAGGCTACAGAGAGGGAAACGGATGTGGTTAAGAATGTGCTTTAAGATTATGAGAAGGCTTCAGAATAAGTAGTGAACTTCTCAAATTCACTTATGTGTTATAGTCCTAACACTCCGTAGTTGGTGAGGTCTGCGATTAGTGGTATGGTACACTCCAGGTTACTGAACACGATAGTCTTGGAGACTACTTGGGGTTGCCGATAACAATGGGTCACAATAAGAAAGAGGTCTTTAATTTTGTTAAAGACAAGATGTGGAAGCGTTTGAACTTATGGAAGAACAAGCTGCTTTCAAAGATGAGAAAGGAAATTTTAATTAAAACAATGTTTCAGGCGATACCCAATTATGTGATGTCATTGTTCCTGCTGCTGAAAGGGATTTGTGATAATTTGGAGAAGATTTTTGCGAATTTCTGGTGGGGGAGGAATGATAGGGGGTCTCTGAAATTACATTGGATGACTTGGTCAAGGTTATGCAAGCATAAAACTAATGGGGGTCTCTAATTCAAGCATGTTCGAGAATTTAACTTGGCTATGTTAGGACGGATTAGTTGGCGGTCGATTAAATACCCCAATTCACTTATGGCCCAGGTTCCTAAAGCAAGATATTTTTCGCATTCGAGTTTTATGGAGACTGATATAGGCGCTAATCCTAGTTATGTATGGAGGAGCATTTGGGAGAGTAAGCAGGTTTTAAAGAAGAGGTTGTGTTGGGCCGGGTGAGAAGATCTCTATTTGGTTTGATTCGTGGATCCAAGAGCCTACAAATTCTTGTGTTTCCACGATCTTTTCTCCAGAAAAGCAAGTCTTTATGGTGAGTGATTTAATAAAGGAGGGCAGATGGGATAGAGATTTGATTGAAGCTAATTTTAATGAGAGAGATTCTTCTCAGATTATGTCTATTTTGTTAAGCAATTATGCTGAGGATGCTTTATTCTGATTGTTCGATAAGGAGGGGGTATTTTCAATTAGGTCTGCCTATCGTGCTTTGTTAAATCAAGTGGAAGAGCCTGACCAGCAAATTATGCGTATGTGGAGCAAATTTTGGAAACTATCATTATCGTCACAGGTGAGAAATTTTGTATGACGAGCTGCAAATAATATATTGCCGACAAGAGCATCTTTGCTGCAACGACGAGTTTCTGTTCCATCAATCTGTCCTCTCTGCAATTTGGAGGAGGAATCGACCTTGCATTTGCTAGTGGATTGCAATTATGCTCAACAGGTATGGAGTTCTTTTATCTTTGGGTGGTATAGACCTCTTGTTATGTTTTTTGTTGATTGGTTGAGAGCGGTTGTATTGTTGTTTAACGATAAAGATGCTAGCTTATTATTGGGTTTCTGCTGGGAAATTTGGTTTGCTCGAAATGACTTGGTTTGATTGAATAAGTATAAGTCACCGGTAGAAACATGGTTCACTGCTCAATGCACGCAAACTGTTTGACAAAATGCCTAAGTGACTAAGCCATAGCATCAGCAGCAAACTGGAGACAAGCAGTGGCAAAAGCCGGTGGCAGATTGGGTAAAGGTGAATTTGGATGCAACAACACATGTTAACGGTTCAGATACGAGGTTTGGTGGCTCATGATGATCATGGTAGTTTCTTAGCTGCAAAAATTGGAAAGATTAGAGGTATGCTTTCACCAAGAGTGACAGAGGCCTTGGCCATTAAGGAGGCACTAAGTTGGGTACAGGGGAAGGGTTGGTAGAATGTGTATGTGAGAGTGACAGTCTTGAGATTGTTCAAGCAATTGTGGGGAGTGTAAGTTTAGATTTTACTTCTTTTGGTGCTGTAGTGGATGAAATTAGAGTGCTAAGGAATCAATTTCAAGGTAACTGCAAGTTTGTTGCAGTACCTAGGCAACCTAATATGGTTGCCCATGAACTAGCTCAAGCTACTAGAATTGATGATTTTGTTGGCGAGTGGTTTTATAATCCACCCAGCATTGTTGGGGATATTTTATTAGTTGATTCTATTTAATAAAACAACCCTATTTTGTTTCAAAAAAGTTTGTTGAATTTTATTATTTTAGACTTGTTTTGATTATTTGAGAAATTATTTTTTAATTGATTACCAAATGGACTTAACATTTATTGAATTGTTGGGATTTCGGTATCAAACTTCGATGATTGCATTTCTTTATGCTTAAAGTGCTAAGCTGGTTCAATTTCTAACAGTAAAAAATATTAGCTTCAAGTTTATGATTAACAATTTTGATGATAACTATATAATTTTTCAAAGTTAAAATTAAATTTATTTCTTTATATAGGCAACGATATAATTCTTAAAAAGAAATACAATCATAGAATAATTGTTTTCTTTCTTATAAGAAACTTTTTTACAAACTTACCGTTTTTAAGAAATGATTCCATGACATCAAGAATGATCATACTAATTCGAATAATCAGCTCCAAAAGCCTTGACATAATGTTCTTAATGTCTAAATATCAAAGATTGCAGCAGAGATAATATCGAAGATTAAGCAACAGCTAGTTGAAGAAAATTGTCTACTTAAGGAAGAATTATTGCGGTTGCGAGACATATGAAGATATACAGAAAACTCAAGGAAGCCAAATTTTAGATATACATTCACAGTACCAGTACTTTTGAAAGTCATATCACTAACAAATCTCTTGTGTTTTAGAAAGTGAAAATTCTTTTAAAAAAGTGATCATTGAAGTTCATATTGAGCAAATTACTTTGTCATTTGTTGAGAGCTTGTAGAGGCTAGCAAAATATTACTATTGTGGAAGGTTGAAGAACCTTGAAAATATACACTTGTGAGCTTAAAGAGGCTCATCAAATTACTACTTGATTTTTATAGTGAAATACCCAAGTTAGATATTTGGGGACTAGACATATGCTTCGTTATAAATTTTTAATATTTCGCATTATTAGTTTTCAATAGGCTCCTTCTATTTTTATATTGCAAGATGTTTCTTTCAAAAGTTAGCAAACTCTTATCAATTAAACATGCTCCTTTCTTTTTAAGCACTAGGAGACTCTTATCGATTAAAAAAAGGCTCTTATTATTTTGAGCGTTGGTAGGCTCCTTTCGATTAATTGACTCTTTTCTATTTGAGTGTTAACAGGATCCTTTCGAAAGTTTATACGACCTTTCTATTTATAAATTCATTTTGTTTAGCAGGATCTTATCGATTTGAAAGCACTTTATTTTTTTTTACACACAATTTTGAGTTGGTTCAAGATTGGTGGAGAGTTTTTTTCAGACAGAGAAAGCGGCAATCCAAGATTTGAAAGTGGGTCACTTCAACAGAGTTTTCTAATCCTTTATTCTCCTTGTTTATGATTTTCCAAACTTAGTTATGATTAATAGTTAAATTTTATTATTTTAGACTTGTTTCGATTATTTGGGATATTATTTTTTAATTGATTACCAAGTGACTTTAACATTTATTGAATTGTTAGGATTTCAATATCAAACTTCAATTGTTGATTGTGTTTCTTTATGCTTGACGTGCTAAGCTGGTTCAATTTCTAAGAGTAAAAAATATTAGCTCAAAGTTTATGATTAACGATTTTGATGACAACTCTATAATTTTTCAAAATTCAAATTAAATTTATTTCTTTGTATAGGCAACGATATAATTCTTAAAAAGAAATACAATCATAGAATAATTGCTTTCTTTCTTGTAAGAATCTTCTTTACAAACTTAACTTTTTTTATAAATAATTCCATGATATCAAGAAGGATCATACTAATTCGAATAATCAGCTCTGGAAGCCTTGACAAAACATTCTTCTTAATGTCTAAATATCAAAGATTTCAGTAGAGATAATATCGAAGATTAAGCAATAGCTAGTTGAAGAAAATTGTCTACTTAAGGAAGAATCATTGCAGTCGCAAGACACACGGAGGTATACAGAAAACTCAAGGAAGCCAAATTTTAGATATACATTCACAATACCAGTACTTTTGAAAGTCATATCATTATCAATTCTCTTGTGTTTTAGAAAGTGAAAATTCTTTTGCGAGAGTGATTATTGAAGCTCATATTGAGCAAATTACTTTGTCATTTGTTGAGAGCTTGTAGAGGCTAGCAAAATATTACTACTGTGGAAGGTTAAAGAACTTTGAAAAATATATACTTGTAAGCTTGAAGAGGCTCACAAATTACTATTTGATTTTTATAGTGAAAAACCCAAGTTAGATATTTGGGGACTGGACGTAAGTTTCGGTATAAACTAAATTAATATAAATCTACTGTGTCATTTTCTCTCTCTTCCTTACTTTTAATATTTCGCATTATTAGTTTTCAACAGGCTCCTTTTGTTTTTGTATTGCAAGATGTTTCTTTCAAAAGTTAGCAGACTCTTATTAATTAAACATGCTCCTTTCCTTTTGAGTATTAGGAGACTCTTATCGATTAAAAAAAGGCTCTTATCATTTTGAGCATTAGCAGGCTCCTTTCGATTAATTGACTCTTTTCTATTTGAGTATTAACAAGATCCTTTCAGAAGTTTATAGTACCTTTCTATTTATAAATTCATTTTGTTTAGTAGGATCTTATCGATTTGAAAGAACTTTAACTTTTTTTACACACAATTCCACCCCCTGCATATGTTTACTTTATCAATTGGTATCAGATAGAGGTTTCACATTTATTATATTTTACAGCATGTGATAGATCATGACAATCAATTTGAGAAGCCTTAAAGGACAATCTGTTTCAAAGTCTCCTTACTTCATTGGAAACAACTACTCATATTAGAAAGAAAGAATGACAATATATCTCCAATCTATAGATATTAAAGTCTGGCAAGCCATCAGAGATGGAACTACACTTCCTTGTATAGAAAATGTAAAAGTATGATCTGATGCTAACAGAAGAAATGCACAACTAAACAAAACAAAACATCATTTGATCTGTGCACTATCTCCAGAAGAATATGAGAAGATATCCTATTGCTCTACTATAAAGGAAATGTGGGATACACTATAAGTCACCTTTAAAGGAACTAATGAGATAAAGAAACATAGAATAAATCTTTTAATGCATCAATACGAAATTATTGGCATGAAACAGGGAGAAACTATAGATGAATTCTTCGGACAGTTAAACAACATCATCACGGCCTTAAAGAACTTGGGAAATTTATATCCCAATGATGAGTTCATAATGAAGATTCTAATATCACTACCAAAGAAATGGAGACCTAAGGTGACAGCTCTAGAAACTGCAAAGGATCTATATAATATTTCACTCAATTGGCTACGAGAAAATCTGATGATGTATGAAATCGAACTTAGGTAAGATGAAGGATCCTCCTATGGAAAATAAATGGCATTAAAAGTAACTAATGAATCAAGTAGTGATGAAAGTGACACTAAGTTGCAAATAGATGGAGATGATGAGTTCAACTTCATGGTCAGAAAATATGTCCACTTCTATAAAAAAGAAGTTTATGAAGAAAAGAGAAGAAAACAAGAAAGATGGGAACAACAGGTCCCTATCAAAAGGTAGCAGCAGCAATAACAATACAAAAAACAATCAAATCATATGCTATTAATGCAAGAAGCCTGAACACACAAGACCTGAATGTCCTTTTCTTTAAAAGGACAAGTCAGAAAATAAAACACCCAAAAAGCAAGCGATGTTTGCAGCATGGTTAGATAAGGATTATGAAAATTTTGAAGAACAAGAGCCAGAAAAAGAAAATAAATAAATAAATAAATAAAGGCTAAGCTATTGAAGATACTATTAAGGACACTATTGATAAGAGTGAGTTGTTTCATGAAGAGATGATTCTTAAAGGAAAAAAAGGGGAAAGAAGATAAAGATAGCCACACAAAAAGAAAAGACATCAACACCACAAAAAAATGTTTCAATCAAAGGAAGTTGAAGTTCATTATAAAATGTAATACAAGAAAAGAAAGGCAGTTACTAGACGAATCATGCCTCCTATGATGCTTGATGACATAGGTATACCTATCTCTCCTTACTTTGTTGTCATTGGTTGGGAAAATGTTTTCAAATTAGATGAAATCGTATGTGACGAGCTAATCAAGGCATTTTATACACACATGAGAAAAGAAGAAATTGATGAAAAACGAGCCATTATCTCATGGGTATATGAATGTGAAAATTTAATTTCTGAAGAAATTTTAGCAGATATACTGGACATAACTCTTATAGGGAGGACTGATATTTCCTGTCACAAGTGGGATATTGATGATCTGGATTTGGTAGAAGTTGATAATTTCATATGTCTTCATGCTGAAAACACCCGAGATGGGGGACCATAGAGCAACCAACTAGATTTACTGTCTTGATGCCTCGCATCATTATCAGCTACCTCAATCTTTCCAAGGAGTAGCTTTTTGAAAGGTGCAATTTATTTGACACTTATATAGTGTACAGTTTGCTAAAAGGGAACATAATGAATCTTCTAGTAATGATCTAAAGATTCATGGTAGATAAGGGGAATCACAAGAATACCAGTAGCTGTATGCTTTATGAAATATTGCTCACCAAGATTTGCACCCATTATGGAGCACCTTTTCATAATCTAAATTAGTACACACTAGCTAAGTTTCATCCTTCCATTGCCTACTAATTTGGATACAAATTGTAAAACAATGTCTAGGTAGGAAAAAAAATTAAAAGAGTAGCAAAAAACTTAGATCCTACTCTTTAAATTATTATTCAATTATTTGAATGATGCATGTTAAGTAATCCACTTATTCGTTGTTGTTAAATTAAGTTCGTTGATTAGGAAAATCCTTGAATTTTATAAATATCAAATTCCTCTAGTCTCTTAGGTAGGAATAGCAATGAGTTGGCCTGTGGATCAAGATTTAAGAGTTTTCAATGAGCCAACTCAGATCTACTTGAGGCACAATTATTCTAAGTTAAACGACATCGTTTTGCTTAGAAGAATTAGGTCTTAGGTAGTCTTAAGCCTAGGCAGCCCATACTCGGGTTTAATTAAAAAAAGATGCTATTTTATATTTTTAATTTTACAAAAAGTTGGCAGAGCAGGCTCATGAGTCAGCCATTGACATCCCCACTCTTAGGTGCCATTAAAGACTAACATATTAATTTAGTTACTTAATACTCTTGGTTGTCAAGTAAATAATTTGTCTTCAACGTCTTCGATCTAAAGTGTGTGGCTTGGTTGGATTGCTCGTAGTATAAGTAGATAGTTGTCCTACGAAAGGAATACTCCTGGGAGATGAAGTTATATGATTATGTTTTGAATATTCTATAAT
The DNA here is from genome assembly GCA_027123425.1 of Erythroxylum panamense. Taxonomy (NCBI): domain Eukaryota; kingdom Viridiplantae; phylum Streptophyta; class Magnoliopsida; order Malpighiales; family Erythroxylaceae; genus Erythroxylum; species Erythroxylum panamense. The sequence goes on along the minus strand of JAOTIZ010000201.1, from coordinate 16,419,262 downwards.
AGTTTTAGCATTATAATATATTTCTTGTCACGTAGTTGTTAGTAGAAACATATATTTGATAAAATTGGGCCATTTCCTAGTGGTTTTCTTCTTCTTTATTTTAGGCTAATTAATCTTTTTCTTAAGATTTTTATCCATAATATTTGAAAGTATGCATTTTCATTAAAAACATATTAATAGAACATCGAGTAGTTGGTTTGCTATTATTAATGTAGCAGTCCCTAAAAATGAGTGATTTTGTTAGATAATCTGAACATATATTATGACTTCTAAATTGTTACTACAAAGAACTAAATTATATCAACTTTTGGGATATAATATCGTTATCCCAAAATTGTAAGTTTTAGAGATTGTGGTACGTTGACTCTGAATACCTTTTGAAATATGTGGTGTATAGATCTACTACTTTATTCCAGAATATTCCAGAAAATGCATCATCATTAGAGGGAGAACATTAGGCCATTGAGTAATAAGTGATCTTGTGGGACCAGTTAAGATATCCTAAATATTTCTTATGACTTTTAAATTATTAAAACAAAACAAAACTGTTGGAACCCGATCCGGGAACCGGATCCCAACCGAAAAGCAGAACGGAAAAACGGAAAATCGAAAAGCGAGAAATCGCTAATCGGAATACAAATCGTATCATCGGAGTGAAACGAATAACAAAGGGAAGAAACTCGAAAGGCAGAATTCGGAATCGAATGCGAATCGAAATAACCAAACTGAAACAAACACCGACATCCGTTTCAAACATGAAGCATAGCAAACTCATCGCGTTAGAAGCCTTACGACATTTCAAATCCGATATAATTTTTTTTTCTTATTCATTCCTTTTCTCTTTAATCAATCTCATTCAAATCATAACCATTCCATACAATTCCTTTTTT
>JAOTIZ010000201.1:16384815-16404457 GCA_027123425.1 Erythroxylum panamense | reverse complement strand
ACATATGCCGGGAAATGTCATGAATGCATGTACAGTCATGTGCATGTGCAAAACTTTCTATTCATGTATATATGGAGACCATATTATGCATGATCATGCCAAGATATGTATACACACTCATACCCCGTCCCAAATTACTATTTTACCCTTCCCATCGGTGATGAGATGTTACAAATTAGGATTAAAAAATGCATCAACTGCAAACAACTTAGAGTAAAGTTGCCTTTCTCATCTCTCTCATTAATGACTACAATATAAGGTGTGTAAAAAGAAGACCTATTTTTCATATTGTCCTTGATTGCTTTTTTCTCCCTTTCCATGGCAAAATAAAAATAACCTATTGTTTCCTTTTCATCACTATCAGCCAGATAAAGTACCCTTACCAAAGACTCACATACTCAGATGAAAAATTGACATTGGGACTAAATTTAGTATCTTCAAGTTTAATTATAGAAACCTCCAATCTAACTTTAAACTTAAGATGCTGAGATGCAACTCACTTATCACCTGTAAACATATGTTTGAACTCTTTCGTCATCATATTAAAACAATAAAGGGATAAGAAATTTGTTACAAATCTTGTAACAGTAGAACAACATAAATTCCTACCATTGGTAAAATCTTTTCTCTTTAAATTCAAAACCTATACACGATTGTAGATGAACTTGGTCATCTTTTTTGCTTTCTACATAGTCTTATCAATAATAAGAAAATACCTAGCATCTCTTATATTTTCCAATATTGAGTCAATGTAATGTGTAGCAAAAGTCCAAAACAATTATACTTGTTTTTTAATCTTCTTTAAGTTGTTTTATATGCAGAATTATTATTAGAGATTAACTGAACAATTAATATTTTCTATCCCTACTTCATTCATAACTTCATTGAATATTTCAAATAAAGTATTAGCATTCCTAACAAGACTAGATGTATTAGTAGACTTCAAAAAAATTAAGTCCTTTGTATAATAAAAAAATGAATAATAGGCTCATATCTCCTATTTGTACAACCATCACACATGATTGAACACCCACAAGTAACCTAAATCATTCTTCTTTCATCCAAATAACTTTTAATTTCATAAACAAAGCTACTTAAAAGTTTACATATATAGTCATCAATTCAAGGAGCTTTGTATCTCAAATCGTAAGAGGCTATAACATCTACCATGGGCTGATAATAATAAGACTGAAAAGCATTGAATGTTCCTGAATCATACCATGATCTAGTCATTGTCGTATCCATATTATGAGCAGCTTCTCTTAATTATAGGACACTAAGAATTGAATGTTAAGCTCCAAAAGTTGTTCATAGTGCAAAAAAATTCGACACTTGCATTCTTCTTTTTCTAACATCAAGTCTATAAGCAATATTCACTTCTTATTAGGTAGGAATACTACCACTTTCATCATTTTCATAATCATCTTGAACACCAATTAAATAATTTCCGTAACCAATTTCATAATTCAATCTCTCATTTCTATCTTTCTTATGTTGATACTCTTCAAGCAAAGTTTTTATTTGTTATCTTTTAATCCCAGCTAAATGCTTCTTTAATCTGGTGATTCCTCCGCCTTTCAAATGCTTGTTACAAAATAAGTAAATAGTATGACTCTTCATACTAGGGACCAATGAAACATTAGCCCAAATTGGATCATTGTATCTTCCTAAAGCGGTTGAATTATCATAAGTGCTTGAACTTCCTTTCTTCTATTTGTAAAGTAAATGAAGACATATATCAAAATAAAGAACACATAATTTCATTATTAACTACTATCACAAAATATATATTATTTAACTCAAATGTCTAAACTAACACAATTAGACATACACATATACATCTTACATAATGTAACTCATTTGTATGATTACATATACACACTTCAATTAATCCAACACAATTCACCAATAAGTAAAAAACTGACAATTCAAATATTCAACATACACAATTACACAATACCTGTATGCATCTTATATATTATAACTCATTTTATATGATTACATCATTCAACTATAAATTAAAGACATACACTCACAACTATACCATATGCAACTTCAACCATAACTCACAACTATAAGTTTACAACTTACTTTATGCAATCTCATAATTCAACTATAAATTAATATATTTCGTTTACTTATACAATTTTATTTAAATGCTTATAATTAGTTTGTTTTCTTAACTAATTTTAAACAACATTGTTACTAAAATCCTAGTTGTCAACTTTAATTTAACAATCTTTCAATCACCAATTTTTATCAGCATTCTTAGTTTATTACCCAAACTTTCCAATGCATTAATTTTTTTAATATTGACAAATGTCTATATTGAAACTGAACTAACTCATACAAAAAATTACAACTTTCAAATCCAAATTTTCCAGTGCATTAGTTTTCTTTATAAATTGAAAATGTCTAAATTATATTAAATTAAATCAACTCACACAAACAATTCCAAGTTTCAAATCCAAATTTTCCAATGTATTAATTTTTTTCCATAAATCAACAATGCTTGAATTACATTGAAATTGAACTAACTCACACAAACAATTCCAATTTTCAAAACCAAATTTCTCATCTCACACACATTTTTTTTTTCAACTTTTTGAGAGAGAAATGAAAGCCGAAAGTTATAGAAAGTTGCAAAATGATCCTTCAAATACTGGCCGGTATTACCCGAAATTGCCAGCATCGAAGTACCAATGAGGCCAATTTCATATTGTTTCCTAGCCAGTACTGTACGAAACTATAAATGTTGCAAGCAGTGATAATTCATTTTCAGTCAAAACAACACATTTAGTATATCCTGAATTTATACATTATTAATTAAGAAAAAAAGAACTTCACAAGTGGTCTTAGTCCAGAATACAAACGTGGATGAATGATAAGGAAAGTTAAGGAGCAGACTACAAGAGATTAAACGGATCATCAGGAAGAGAGGGAAGTTAAACAGGACTAGGTAATTAATCTCAGTCATAAATGCCAGTGACAAAGCCGAAGAAGTCCAGAGTTGCATAGATTAAACTCCATTTCCTGCCGAAACCAAAGTAGATAGCATGTGAGATTATAGATCATAATTAGAAAAATGCTCTGCTACCGTAAAACACTCTTGATCCATCTTTTTTCTGCTTTTCAAGCTCTAGTTTATTGCTATGGTTTCGACTTATGTCGCTGCTGCGGTCTTCGCGTTCGGGCTTATCAAGATCCATAGGGAGCTTCATCTTGGCCAAAGATTCGGTAAACTGTTGCATGCTTCTCATGTACATGTCTACTATTTGCTGCTGCATTGCAGTTTGTTCAGTTTCAAGGCTGATACTCCCGAATGGAGCTGAAAATACTTCACCAAATTTCGCCGAGATCATGTCTTCCTTGTGATTCTCATCTTCCTTGCTCGAACCAAAAGTTAAGTCCTTTTCCTCTTTGATTTCATTTCCTTTCTTTGAGGTTGGTGTTTCAGGACATGCACAAGAGCCATGATTGGATTCTGTGGTGACTGATTCATTAAGGGAGCTAAAGGATTGACCGCACAGGAGACCCTTTTTTTCAATTGAATCTGAGGAAATCCGATCATCACTTAAGCTCGTTGTTGTGGAGCTCAAGAAACCAGAATTCTGAATGCTACCATTTGGAGAACCTAAAACTCCTCGGTTTTCTTCAGAAGAATTCATGATCATTTCATAGTCATCAACAACAGGTTGAGGAGAGGCTCCAAGATGAAGAAAAGAACCAGGCTTGGAACCCAAACCATCAAAGTACTCAGAGACCATCTGCTGATTCTCTCTAACAACATTAATATCAGGGAACTCAATCCTAGAGTATTCGATAGGATCCAAACCAACTTCAGATGTCTTTCTATCAAGCAAAACTACCTCTGACGATATAGAAGAGTTGGCAGCTGTTGATGGGCTAACAGGCAAAGTTATGTCCAAGAAAAGTGTCAATTTGACAGTGCCTGCAGGAGAGTGAAATAGATCAGTAGAGGATAGGCTATAATCATTAGTCATCTTTCCTTTGCCAGCTACTTCTGAAAGTGGAACTAAAGCAAATCCCAAGAGCTGATCCTCCATGTAGCTTCTAGCTCTACTAAGCATCCACATCTCACATTTAAGGACTGCATCAAGTTGACTGACTTTCATGATCAGCTTTTCATTGAATTCAGGATTTTTTCCACCTCCGTTGATGATCCTTGTTGACAGGATCTCGTATGGATTGTAAGTAAGAGAGAACTTGGCATAGACATCCTGATTGTCATAAATACAGATGTTGTGAATATTCCTGGCATGGTGGACGAAAATTTCAACAACTCCTGAAAACTCAGAATCACCATCTGTATCTCCCATCGCGTTGGAGTTTGGATTATACTGGAATCCAGACGACTGATTGAAAGTATCCATCACAAGACAATAGAGTTCGTAATATGCTGAGCCGATAGATCAGAAGACAAGCAGAGCTGACTCCGAGATCAAACAGATGATTTTATTTCCCTTCTGAATACTGGTTGCTTGAAGAAGATTAAGAAGATACAAACGCATGAAACTGGAGGCAAAGTTCAGAAAAATAAGAATGGTTCTTTGAGATTCAAAAAGGAGCGCAAAATGGCCTGAACAGAAGAGCTAAATAACAGGGTTGTTTCACAAAGAAGATATGTAATAGATTGCTTACAGTGCATAAGAAGTCTCTCGCTCTATGTCAGTCTCTCTCTCCCCTGTGACACCTTTTGCTCATGCTTTGTTGACTACATTATTCCACGAATTCAAGGAGAAGCCAAGGACAAAGAAAAGAAAAATGGGGAGAGAAAGAGACTTACAAGGGAACGGAAGAGCTTGGTTCGTGCAAGTTGAGAGGGTGGGAGTGGGTAGTTGGTGAGGAATCAAAGAGAGAAGGCAAAGAAATGAAAAGAAAGATGCTGACGAGTGATGATGATGTTAAGGTTGTTTTCACATGCCCACTTCTTTCTTTCGTTTTTTTCCTTTCACGTAGGAAAGTTTGGTGGAGGATAGAGATTTTTGGAAGGCTTTCCATTTGCAATTGCTTTGCTTAACATTGCAGCTTCCACTTCCAATGACTTATGTTTGCTCCACTGAGGTAGTTGGAGGTCCCTCCACCTGTCCCATCTCCATTATCATTTCCTCCACCTCTTTACTTCTCACATATGCTCTCCCAAGCCTCGAGACAATATGAACACTTCTTTTCAGTTTCTTTTCCCACACCATGTTCTTGTGCAATTGATTCCAAGTAAAGAATTCCTTGTGGTGAAGAAGCATATGATGCATTCAAAGTAACTTTACTCGTATTCATCATAATTCACTATCAACAACCAAACCCTATGAACTGTTTTCCTTGTCTCCGTTATTCAAAGTCTTCACCGTTTTAGCTACTAATTTAGGCCAAGTTTGGTCTTGAACTTCATAGTTTAAGGTTTGTCTCGGTAACAAACTAGAATTATACCCTTTGTATATTTTTTTGATACTTTTATATTTTGAAAATTGTATTCTTTGCTTTCTAAATAATACGATATATTAATCAACTCAAAATTTTAGTTTATTATTATTTTATAGAATTATGAAAAACTGAAATATTTCATTATTAAATATTTTATAAAATATCAATAAATACTTATGCATAATTAAGGCATGCCAGTTATTAATTGATTTGGCATGCCAATCCTTAGCTAGTTTTCTTGAGTTGTTTCATGTTTAATCATCTTCTCAATATAATGTTAGAATGTAAGTTACTTATATTAGTTTTCGCTAATGTTAAAAAGTAAGATGCGTTGCTTGATGCATGGAGGGAAGGTTCTAAGCTCTTGCAAATAAGAAAATTTTGTTGAAATCCAATTGTAGTCGAATCACGATCGCAGCGAAAAACAAAAATTTAATAGATTTCGATTCGAATCTCGATAATTGAAAAACTTAAAATGAACACAAATCATAAAAATTGTAGCCTGTTTGCGCTCATGTTGAAAATCTTTTGCAAATTTTTCCGATTTGTCAACCACGAGCTGTTCATTTGTCCAACCTCTGAAGGTATCAACAAAACGGCTTCTTAAAAATTTTGAGAGAAAGAAAGTAAGAGTGCTAGCTCCATTATCTTTTCTTCCTGTTAATAGAAAAATCATTAGGTTGGTTTTGTAATTTTATTAAAATTAACATAACTTCAATTATACAGTAATTATTTCAGAGATTTTACCTTTAGCATTAAAATATCAAATGTAATTAAATTAATACACAAAGAAAAAGAAAGCCTTTTCATTAATTAAATAATAATGTCATACATTAAATTGCATCCAAATGATTAGCTGCAAGGATATAAACTAATAATTTCCCACTTACACCAAAGTCAATCACCCATGTATCTAATACCATATCCATCCATATGTTGATCATGCTCTTTTGAGACAATTGCTTAGTGAGAGGATCTGCAAGATTTTCTTCAGTGGGAACTTGCTCCAATGCTATACCTTTCTGCTCCATTATGTCCTTGATCAAGTGAAACTTTCTGAGTACATGTTTGGACTGTTGACGAGATCTTGGTTTTTTTGCCTATGCAATAACATCGTTGTTGTCACAATACAATACTATAAACTCAACAATGCTAGGAACCACTCTAAGTTTAGTGACGAACTTCTTGATCCAAACAGCTTTCTTTACTGCCTCTGACATTAAAATGTACTCTACCTCGATCATTGAATATGCAATGGATGGTTGTTTGGAACTCTTCCAACTTACCGCACCACCATTTATAGTGAAGATGTACCCTGATTGTGATCTGCTATCATCGGGATCTGATTGAAAACTAGCATCTAAATATCCTTGAACTCTTAGTTCAACTCCTCCATAGACCAAGAAAAAATCTCTAGTTCTTCTCAAGTACTTTAGGATTTTTTCATATTCATCCAGTGACCTTCACCTAGATTAGTTTAAAACTTACTCGTTATATTACAAAGCATAAGAGACATCTAGTCTACTATATAGCATCGCACATAAGATTGATCCAATTTCTAAAGCATATGAAATACAATCCATTTTATCTCTCTTTTCTTGTGTTTTTGGAAACATAATCAATGAGAGAGAAATCCCATGTAGCATGGGTAAGAATCTCCTATTGGAATTCTCCATTCTAAAGCTCTTTAATACTTTGTTTATGTTTGTGGATTAGGATAATCAAGCAACCTCTTTCATCTATCTTTATAAATCTTTATTCCCAAAATATAGGCAACTTCTCCCATATCTTTCATAAGAAATTCTTGGATAACTAAACATTTACAGACTGAAGCATAGGTATGTCATTTCTAATTAGTAATATGTTACCCACATATAACACTAAGAAAATGATTGCACTCTCACTAACCTTCTTATAGGCATATGATTCATCCACATTTTTTATAAAATCAAACTCTTTGATTGTCTAATCAAAACAGATGTTCCAACTCCGCGATGATTGCTTAAGTCCATAAATGGATTGCAACTTGTATACTTAATTAAAAAAACTCTTAGATTAAAAACCATCAAGTTGTGTCATATACACATCCTCGTCCAAATTTCCATTAAGAATACAATATTGAAATCCATCTGTTAGAACTCATAATCATGATATGCAACTATAGTCAGTAAGATCCTTGTGGACTTTAACATAGCTACTGGCGAAAAGATTTCATCAAAACCAACTCCTTATTTTTGTTTGTAACATTTAGCCACTAACCTCGTTTTGTACGTATGTACATTACCATTCATATCAATTTTTTTCTTAAAAACACACTTGCACCTAATAAGTAAAATACCATCAAGCGCATCCACTAAAGTCCATACTTGGTTAGTATACATGGATTCCATTTCAGATCTCATGGCTTCATACCTTTTTAAAGAATCAATGTCTGATAAGCCTTTTAATTAGATTAAACTTATTATAGTGCGTCTAACTCTAGGCGTGATTTCGTCTTATCTGTTTCAACGATCTGTCATCTTTCACTCTTATCTTTATGAAATTCTTAGCTTTAACGATAAAGCTTTAATTAGATATTTCAAGCCAAAATTTGTCCAATCTCCAGTTGTCACCTCTAAAATAAAGTATGTATTAATTTTACCAATTAAATACAAAAGTGAAACACCCCACTCCCATCTGACACACGTACGTGCACCCTATGATCACACGTGCACATGCCTGACAAAAGTGGTGTGTTAACTATCTGATTTCACTTTATCTCATGATATCATAAGCAAAATCATAAATAGCACATAAGCTAAAATTCAAAAGTTTCCTCATTTCATTTCATGAAACATAATTTACAATGTAGCATTAGATCTACCGTTCATATTTATACATTATCAAGCTGTCAATGCTCACAATTCAGTCTACAAAGTATGCTACATACATGAGGAATTAACCAAAAACTAAAAGCTAATCCTTCACTCCCAGCTGACCGGCCTTTGATCCATAACTTGTATCCAAAATTGGTACCAAATTTCTTCTATGTAATCTTAGCAGTTAAGTTGTCGCTTTCTCAAACCTAAAATTATTAACGTTACAATTTTGGTGAGTTTTGCTAACTCAATTGAGTAATTATCCTCGATGGTTCACTCTTGTCATACAACACAACAATTCATGTTATCATGAAAATCACATCAACTTGATTATCATCAAGTAATATCACGAAACACTTTCACAGATGTCACATTTCAAACACAAATCCATACAATTCATCATTTCACTACAATTTTGCAGAACACATTCATTGAGAAATTATCACATATTCATACAAGAAAATTCCTCAAAACAATGCAATCATTCAATTTATTCGTATCATAGGTGAATGCAATGTTTATGAGACTCAAATTTATTTATTACGTTGTTGTGATCGTGTATTTTTTTCACTGTCCCCTATCTGTTGTAGATATCGGGCTTTTTCATATTGTCCATTATCCATTGGAGATACAAGGCTCATTGTACACATTGAGCCTTAGGATCTTTCCACAAATGTTTGAGCTTTAAGCTCTTTTTCACTGGCGACATCAGTAACAACTATTGTTATATTTCATGCAATGGAATGAAATCATTCACAAATTTAATCATCATATTCATTCAGTCACATTCACATTCTTTCTCATTCACATATTGAGCCTTAGACTCTTTCCACAAATGTATGAGCTTTAAGCTCTTTTTCATTGATGACATTATTCACAACTGCCGTTATATTTCATGCATTAGAATGAAATGCATTCATAAATTCAATCATCATATTCATTTAGTCACATTCACATTCTTTCTCATTCACATTTGTCATCAAACTTTTAATTCGACATTCAACATTTAAGTTGAGAAATAAGTAGTCAGTCATATTCATATTCAAGTAGCACTTCCAATGTTTTATTCATACATCAAATGCTTTGAACTTTTCATGTCCGAAATTCAGTACACATACATCACAAATCAATTCAATTTAATATCAAATAGAACAAATCAAAGTGAGACGATCTTAGGTTACTCACAAAACACTCCAAAAAACTATTACTTTGAAGTCCTGGCAACGTTTGGATGACGACGCTCCAAATGCTACTCGATAACATGCAAAACACATTTACATATATCACAATTTTGTACAATTGTATAAGTATTCATTTATGCACATCTATGTATATGAAATATGTACAATGCATGTTCAATGACAGTCCTGGGTATCTTATCATTATTCTTGTCACAATATCATTCGTATATCAAAACTCACTTAAGTTAATTTGTACTAAGGGTTTGGACTATAATAAAACAATTTGAAACTCATTTCATAACCCAATTGATCATTCTAGATTTTTTTTGAAAAACATACTTTCGGGTCCACTTTGCTTGATCATTCTGACAAGAAAAATGGAGTAATTTGGGAACACTTCCTACTAGAAAATTGTTCTCTTGTGTCTTAAGTTTCTAAATCCACTAGGATCATACAATTTGGTTCATTATTCTATGAATTAAGCTCAAAATACTACAGATTGAGTACATTTGAAATTTGGCTAATGCATGATCATTTGATCATGTACTCAAAGTTGCACAACTCATAGCTCTCAATTCCAATATCCAAAAATTACAAACTTTATACCAATTGAAAATTAAGAGAATAAGCTATAACTTTTGTGAAGAAAATTTTGTCTGATTCAACCTACATCAATATAGTTTATTCAATAACAATAGGATATGATTTCTGTCATGGGTAGTGGGACAACCTAAACCAAGACTCAATTTCAAGCTAAATTTTAAAACCCTTAAGGACAGAATTCAAATTCAATTCCTTCTTAAAAATTGTATCCAAATGTCTCTAGTTCAACTTAAATCAAGAATAATCTCATTTGGAAATCTAAAAATCAAAATATGGCCAAAATACTGAAATGTTTAGTAAAAGTTCTCCAGTTCATAACATTCCCACACATTTCTTCATTTTCATCCTAAATCCATTGATCCAATCTTTCATAAATGAATTCTGATGGCTCTAAATGTTCATGGAGAGGAAGAAAAATATATTAGGAATCTATAGGTTCAAGTTTCAAGTCATTTGGGGGTTGGATGAAAAAATTATAGCCAAAAGACTCAAAGTTGTTCAGTTTCAGGAAACCTTCAGGTGCACAATCGTGCACTCCATTATTTTCCAAATTTTGCAGCACTTCTTCTCTTCTTCTTCCTCTCTTCTACTACTTAATCCACAATCTCTCTACACTATTTCTAACTTACATTATCTGCATTTCTACTCCCATTCCAAGTCAACTTACTCTAAAAACAACTTAAAATTCAAAATTCAACATAAACATCAAAAACAAAACTCATATACGGACTGCTCACCATTTTCTGCAATTATTTCATTTCTTGCACTTTTCTTTTTTTTTTCCTTCTTTCATCATTAATTTCACTCCAAAAACACAGAACCTAATTCCAATTTCTGCAGTTGTCTACTCCTCACATTCACATTAAACTCAGATTCTCACACTTTAACGCAAACTTTCTGGACATTTCAACTTTACTAAATTCTCATTTAACTCTTTCTTAACATCACCAAAGTTATCTTTCTTACACACCTCACGCATGAATTCATTTTCAATCATTCAAACATCATCAAACTCATTTACATTTTTTTGTAAAAACTAAAAACACAACTTACTTATTTCAAAAAAATTCCCAGCAATGAGAGTGAAAAGCAGGGATTCGGTGGATGAGTAAGGAAAACAATAAGAATAGGCATAAACAAAAACCAGCTGGGTTGAAATATTTGCATACAAAGGATAACACTAATGTAAGAGTCAAAACCAGTATTTCGGTGATGAGGGTTTATTGGCTTTCAGTAAAGTCCAAGCAATCCGAAAAACAAAAAATGAGCTACAGTAATTTGCCTTCCAACACACATAATTACGTGTGTTAATATCACATTGACGCATGGCTCAATGACCATTTTTCATCCATATAAGGTTGGTACATGTCACAATGTCATTCGTTTATTTTTCTAGTCCAAAACACCTCAAATTTTTGAAAATTTTCCTAAATTTTACCAAAAATTTTGAAATAATAATAATAATCTCCAAATAAATTTTCAAAACAATTAATCCCCGATTCGCATTTTAATTGCATTTATAAATTAATTATCCTTAGAAAATATCAATGAATGTATATACAATTATTTTAATGTATAAAAAATGATTATTCACGTGTATGTGTATACTCAATTATGCATGAGCATGCAATGCACTTCTAATTTCTCAATATCTCATATACTCTTTTCTGAGGTCCTAGCCCCCAACATAGGATAATGGGATGTTACAAAAAGAGATAAACCTAGTTAATATGACCTAATCACATCTCATCATTGACATTGGCTTTTTAATTTAATACAAATTCTAGTTTTTTAAGAATTATTTATGAGTTTATATTGTGATGAATTAAAGTGATGAATAATGAAGTTTAAATAGAATCCTAGAGATAGGACCATATAATCTTTCTAAGTTAAGAGTAAAATCTGTTATGGGATTTCATAAAGCAAGTTAATGCTTTCTTGAGAAGTTTTGATTAAAAAAAATTATTCAGTTAATCAAATTAAGGATAGGGATTGTATGTTTTGAGAAAGAATATGGTTGTAAATTTGGAATTCCTACTAGTCTAACTAAACTAGTGTTAATCATTCAATCTTATTTCATCACTTTTGATTGGCATTTTAAATTAGTTTCATTTATTTCCTCTTAAATCAATCACTCATTTTATTATATTAGATAATAGAAAGTTGGTTTGTACTTATAGTTATAATTCTCATAGGATCAACATCCACACTTAAATAAGTTATACTATAAGAACAATAGGAGTATATGCCATAATAGTTTATTTTAGTATTGTTTTGTGCAAATTGTATATATCATATCACTCTTTTTTTTAATTTAACTAAATATCATCATTGATTAATTACAAACCCAAGAGTTATAAACCATTTAGTGGAGAAGTGGAATACCCTTGGTACTGTTGTTGCCTGCAACCCAATTCAAAAGGAAACCAACTTCCATTAATACAAATTAATGTAGTAGTGGTAAATGGATATCGTTCCCATGAGGAATTTAAAGATAAAGAGTTTACAAGTTCAAAACTAAAATAAAGTAACAAAAAGGGGGGATTGCAATTCACGTAAATTAAGAAAATAGAAATAACAAAAATCTTAATTTAAAAAAAGTGATTAGATCTAAAAATTTAATGAAAAAACCTTGGTTTCGAGTCACCAATATTATCATGCTAAAATGGATCCTCGATCTAAAACTTTAGTTCATTAATAAACATTTATTGGGAAATGTTTTCTCTTAAGTGTAAATGACTATAAACATATATTCTAACCATTCTTATTAATCAACAACCTAGATAAGATCGTAGGTTCAATTGAATAATAGCCTTAAGAACTAAGAAACCAATAAACAAGATAATACATGTACGATATGCAATTAATCAAGATGAACATCTTCTTAGAATTTCTGACTCTAACGTAAAGAAAGTAATCCTAATTACTACTTGTGATTAACAAACTGAACGTCATATTTCATTAATCTAGCTATTGAATGAATTAACCCCTAGTTGCGTACCTAGAAATCAATCAATTCAATTAGAAAAAGAAATTCAGAAGATACTCAATGTTCTTCAATGAAACAAACTTTATTAAAACATCTCACACATAATAGATGATAACATAGTTTTCCTAAACCAAGAAAAGAAGTTTAGCTACTCATAATGGAATTGAAAAGAAAAGAAATAACAAAGCATATAGTCTCCATCCCTGGTCCTTTCCTAAAGAATACGAAAATACTTAAAAGAAATGTAGAAACGTAAACTAAAACCTATAGAAAAGCTGCAGAAAATTCTAAACTATTCTAACTTAAGGTGAGTTATGTGAACAGTAACGTTTTTCACTTTTAATTGCTCCCGATCCCTTCCTTTTCCATCCTCTCTTGCAGATCACATCTCCTACGTGTTCAGATTGTGAATCTCCATCAATTTGATCTTAAAAGATTATGAAAATCTCAAACGAATCAGATTTAAATTTGAAAGCAGATCTGCAAATTTTTTTCATCCTTGCACGTGCTCACGCTTAGTCACTAAATTTGCTGCCAACTTGAAATTTCATATTTTCTTTGTTTCTTTTGCATCTTTTTTATTCAATTTCATCTCTAAGGTGTTGAAAATTATCTGAGAACAATTATGAGACAATTCCATCTATTTTGAATAATAATTTCAACACATTAAAGAGAATTAAATATAAAATAAGCACAAATTGATAACTTAACAACCCTTGTAGAATTTTGTTGATTCACATATTAAACGCGATGGATTTATATAAGTTATAACACACTAGTAGTTGTACAAGGGATTGGAATATAAAAGTTAGACATATGTGGTCATCAATCATTTTCCCTACATGAAGTGTTATTGGCTTTAAAGATTCAATAGAATTTTACTTCTCAGTTGTTATTAATTAAAATTGGATTCAATATTAACTTTTAAGATGGTGGAATTGATTTATAACTTAGAATCAATTTATATGGTCATAAATTTATGTTAAATGGTTTGTTGGTGCAAGATATTGCTTATCGAACAATAATATTAGTTATTCCTTATTTATATTATCTAGTTATTTTAATAATGGTACAAATTTTTGACATGTTAGACTAGGTCATATTAGCCAAGATTAAACAAATCAATTAACTAAAAAGGCCTTTTTGGCAATTTAGATCATATAGATTTGCCTATTACAAGCATTATCTAGTTGATAAAATAGAAAGACATTCATTTAGAAAATAACACGAGCTTTTAGTCCATTTAAATTAATCCATTTAGGCATTTGTTGTCAAATAAATGTGAGAGCAGAACACATTTTTGCATATTTTATCACCTTTATATATAATTATATTTAGTAAAATTATGTCTATTTCATGTATCACAATTAGAAGTCAAAACTGTTCATGAAGCATATGAACTTGGTGAAGAGACAATTTAGACAAGAAAATATAAAGCATTTAAAACTAATTGAGGATAAGATTTCTTGTATGATAAGTTTTAGATGTTATATATAATTCATCACCTTTATTAATGACTTTACTCAGTATAGTTTAGGTTTATTTGATATCTAATAAATCATATGCATTAAATTTTTATGACTAATATCAATTTGGTGAAGAATCAATTAGACAACGAAATAAAAGCTTCAAGAAATGATTAAGGATAAGAATATTTGTCTCATAAGTTCAAAATGTTATACGATGAAAAATAAATATATAAAGGCAATTAATTATTTCATGATTCCTTCAAAAAATGGTATTACAAAAAGAAGAAATAGAACTCTTCTATAAATAATTAGGTTCATAACAGTACGAGGAAATTCACCTATCAGATAGTGGGGTAACTTATTACTCATATTTATTCAGTTACTTAATCATATACCTACAAAATTAGTTATAAGAACTCCATATAAGTTACTGATAAATAGAAAACCTTATATGGGAAATCTAGGACCTTAGGGGTATGTGATAGATGTAGATTATAGTATATTTTCTAGGTATTTGAGTGTGTTTTTAAGTATTCTCTTAGATGATAATCATGTGTTTAGGACTTAGAATTGTTTTTTTATTAGTGATTTTATGTGTTTTAATTGTTTGATTAGTTTAGAACAAGAATTTGATCTTAATTTTATATTTCAAGGGGTGTTTGATGTGTTTGATAGTGAGTGAAAATAGGAAGGTGAAGAAAAGATGAAGAACATGAATAATGGAGCAGTCACGGTCATGCACAATACCACTATCATGGTAGGCAAGAGTGCAACCTCTCTATCACTATTGTGGCACTTCCCATGATCGTGGCAAAGTGTCATCTAGCATGCGAGTTTTTCATACTTTTAAAGTTTCAAGGCTTTTTTTGGAACCAAATTAAGCAGGGAAATCCTAAAAAGAATCCTAGAAACCTCAGGAATTATTTAATGAAAAGAAAAATAGAAAAAAGAGGTTATATGTCAGATTCAAAGAAGATCAAAGAGGAGACATCAAAAGCGACTCCATAATTTTCCAAATTTCCATATCAAGACATCAGTTGTTTCTCTTTCTTTTCTCTTCATCTATTTCATTGTCGTAGATGTTGATATATATTATTAGGATGTTAAACATGACTTTTAGTTTCTAAATTCATATTAGGGATTGCTCTTGATCTGCTTTGTTAAACTTTATTCTTGTTGAATTCAATAGATATATCAATACTTTGTGATATTTTTCATGCTTATACTTGGTAATGAATCAAGAGATTGAATTAATCCATATGATTAAGGAGAGCAACAGGAGTTGGTACCTTAATAGACATGAAAATTTCAGATTAATAAACAATTTAAAAGAGATCTTAATTGTGAAAATTATCCTTAGGATTGCTTCAAATCTAATTGAATATTTAAAAGTAGTTTTATGAATCAAGAGGTTGTTATCCTTAGTTTTATGAATCAAAGGTTGTTATTATACTATTATCGATTTCAATTGGAATTACTTGATTAGATCTCGAGAGTAATTAGAATCTTAGGATATTTAGGATCAAACATAAACGAATCAACAAGATAAAGGGAAGACAAAAAAAAGATAGAATAATTCCTAAGTTTCCATCATTGGTTAACTTTATTCTTATTGTCAGCTTCAGTTATCCACTTATTCAATTGTTTAGTTTTGTTAGTTGTTTAAATTTTAGTTACTCTATTTCAATTCAATTAATTAAATTTTTTGTTACTTTAAACAAAGTGCGTTCAAGTTGTTAGGTGACTAACCAATCCTTGTTGGAATGATATCTTTAATACTACAAGTTGCGATCTATATACTTGCAGTATTAAAGTTTTCATATAAAATTTACAAACAAGTTTTTGGAGTAGTTACCGAGGATTGATTTAGCATTCATACAATTTTAATTCTTTTGATTTAAGGATTTCTTTTCTTATGTGATTTTAGTTATATTAACACAAGAATCATGAAGAGCAGATCTTTTCTTCCAACCCAATGGAGGAACTATAGCATGAATGGAATTTACTTAAACTCATATAATCTTTGGTAGAAAAACTATCCAAATTACTCTTGGAATAACAATGTAGGAAGCAACATAAGAGCATAAGGTCAAACAAGTTTCCAACAGGATAAGTGTGGATCCTTAGAGTCAAAGTTGGACATGTTAATGGACATATTAAGCTCCAAGTTTATTAGCCAATATGAAAGTCAGAGGAGGATGGAAATCAAATTTGATCAAATAATGGAGAACCACTACTCTTCCATTCGTAACTTGGAGGTTTAAATGGAGCAACTTTTCAATGCATTGTTAACAAGCAATGTGGAGAGTCTTTCAAGTACTATGGAAGCACAACCGATATCCTTGTTGTGTTATGACATTTATAGGGGGTAACCATTAAAATCATCAATGTCAAGCACCAGATTATATGTGGAGAATCCATATTGCATACAAAACTAGCCTCATAATACACTAGAGGAGACAAAGGCCAAATTCACAAATGAAGTTACAATTCAAGAAGAGAAAGAAGAACAAAGGATAGAGGAGATAGAGGTTGAAGAAAAGAAGGAAATCTTTGTTCAAGAAAAGGACAAAGAAGAGTGGATAGTGAAAGAATATATTTGTTTTGATGCAATTACACTCTAAGCGAGTAAACAAATAAGTGACTATTTAACATGGTGGAAATAGCATCTTCACTTAAGCATAGTTGGCAAATAGAGTAAGAAAAAAAGATTTCAAACCAATTTTATAGTGGTTCAATAAATAAATCGTACATACATCTACTTTTTAGGACTCACTTAAGATTCCATTAATCTCTTCTTTCAACTAGGTGTAATTTTTACTTGATTATTTGAATGCTAGTTTCTTATATTTTTTCTTTATAATATGGAGATAAAGAAAATTGAGTAAAATAAAAACTTAATAAGGGTCCTCCTTTTGGGTGAAAAAATTAGATCCTTTTTTGGTTGAAATTTTTTATAATTGGGAATAAGACAGATAATGTGAAGTGCATCATCATACAATTATCTTTAATTGTCATATGTAAAGAGGAAACCTTTTACAATCTTCCTTGATAGTAAAGAGAAACCATTAAATTTTTGAATCCCATAATGCACAATGATCATCTGCCAATAAAAATTACAATATTAGTTAGTCTGTCTTGCCCATTTTATTGCTTTAAGACTTAAATTCAAGCCACAATGAATGCAAGAGTGCTATAAATTCTTCATGACTCTCTCAAATATGTTATTACAAAAACAAAAATATCATAAAGATGTATAACAACTGAAAACTCTTGTATTTATAATAAACAACTCTTCAAAATTTGTTAGAGGACTTGTCATTATAATAACTAGTTTATAGGCATGATAGGCTAATCGGCGAAAAAATCTTTGTTTAGTTAAAGCCTATTTAGTTTGGATATCGACTAACTAGATATTCCATATTTTATTCAAAAATAATTTAATGATCAGTTAGTTAGTGAAACTCATTAGCTAAACAATGGTACAATAGTTAGTTAAAGCCTATTTAGTTTGGATATCGCCTAACTAGATATTCCATATTTTATCCAAAAATAATTTGATGATCAGTTAGTTAGTGAAACTCATTAGCTAAAAAATGGTACAATAGGTGACCCATTAGCTAGTCAAATGTCTAACTTGGATTTAAGCTAACCAAACCAAACCTTTAGGTAATCAGAATCTTTATAGAAACTAACTTTTAAAAATACTTAAAGTCATCAAAATTTCAACAATTCAAGTGTTTTTAAAGCATTATAACACTTTGATTTTTATAAAAACTTGATTCAACTCACTTAAATAATCTTCTTTGATGAAAATTTTTATACATTGAATTATCTTGAATCTTCTTTAGTCTTAGTCTAATTAGCTTGATCTTAACTTGAATAGTCTTAAAGCATAATTTTTCTTCTTTTGTTTTTTGAAGGCCACTTGATGCTTCACTTTGTTCCATAATGTGTATTTTGCCCAATTGATTCATATGCTTGAATAATTTGATTAATCTTTCTTTTAATTGCTAAATATAAAATATTAATATTAATATTAACTATACATTGTTATCATCAAAACTTAAATGGACCCTTCCTTGTTTCAACAACCTATTTTACATTTGCATTTATTTTCTTACTAGAAAATGGTGCAATATCATAAAGCATTAAGAAATAATCATATATTGCCTTATTCATAATGGAAGATGAATTATTAGGATTTCAAATATTTCTTACTCCATATGGGATTACTAAAAGTGACACTAATCCAATATTTATCAACTTTGATAGTTAAGCAGCAATCGCTTATACAAGAGATCATGAAGTGAACATAAAATACTTATCCACGTATGACATAGAGGTATACCTAGTGATAAAATAAATATGAAAGGATACATATATTAGGTGTATGAAGTTACTATTATGTATCTATTAGTATAATTAATTACATCAATGATAATAAAAATGTCTTTCATCATGTTTAGATCGACATTGTAAACTGGCATCGTTTATGAATATGAAAAGGTTTACTTATGGTACACATTTGATTCTAAGGTTTATTTTGTCTTTGCCTCAAATATTTGAATTTGAATTAAAGAGTATGTTAAACAAATAAGAGATTGGCCTCTCACATGTACAATCACCTATATTATTTAGAGTAAATTATATTTTAAAACTCAAAACTCTGTTTAGTTTTATAAGACTGGCTATAATCAAACTTCCAATTTAATGTAAAGATAGTCCACCATTAACTGCTTTGTTAGTAATGTTGAAGTGGACTAATCACTTTACACATCAGCATACATGTAAAATAATTAGAAAATATAATTGTGACCTATAAGAGTTTATGCATTTCCATTGATACGGAGTTGTGAGAGATGTTTGTCGATGGAAATGATGTTTTGTCATCAACAGTAGATTATGAGCTCAAAGTAATCTCTAATGACTATCCAAATCCGCAGAGAATAGTTGTAATTAGCTTGAGTAAAAATGGGTTGGTAAGTGTTACGAGTAAGTGCGAGCCAATGCAAGAGAAGGGCGAGACAATCCAAATCCTCGACTCCGGGGGACACCTTGCTAAGAAGGGGCAGACGCACAAGCGGGATGACGAAGCCC
>JAOTIZ010000201.1:16371647-16383285 GCA_027123425.1 Erythroxylum panamense | reverse complement strand
GTCAAGTGGGAGTCGGTGTGTAAACCTAAAGCCGAGGGCGGGTTGGGGCTCCGACGTATTCGGGCTACTAATGACGCATTTCTTGCTAAATTAGGTTGGGGCCTACTCACTAAACCCGATGTCCTTTAGGTTCGGCTCCTCCGGGCCAAGTATCGGCTTGACACTACGACGATCCCCCTCTAGATTTCTCGACCCGGGGCCTCCAGTACTTGGAGGGGCATCTCGGCTTCCTGGCACGTTGTTCGTCGGGGCCTGTCCTGGTCCAGGGGCAATGGGCGTAGCATCCTTTTCTGGTTGGACCCCTGGTTGGATGACTGGGGGGCCCTTATCCAGGTCGCCCTTGCTTCGATTCCTGACAGCCTTCGTTTCGCTACAATCGCGTCCCTCCTGACCGAACGGGGTAGTTGGCATTGGAATGCCTTTCGACAGTTTCTCCCGGCTACAGTTTGTACGACCCTTGCTCTTTCTAGCCCGGTCGTTGATGGTGCCGGGGCGGACCAGTTGAAGTGGGCGCCTAACCCCTAAGGGCAGTTTACAATGGCTTCAGCTTATGACCTGATTGAGGGGCACTCTCGGGAGCACCGTCGCAAGTTGTGGGAGATTATTTGGAAATGGCCTGACCCGCAACGAATTCGCTCCTTTCTTTGGCTAGTAGCCAACCGTAAACTACTGACGAATCAGCAAAGGGTGGTGCACCATCTTACTGTCGATAATACTTGCTCTTTTTGTGGGCAAGAGGAGACCACGTTCCATGTTATGTGGGACTGCCCTAGGGTGTCGACCTTTTGGCGCCACTTTCCTAGCGAGGTAGTGGATACCGCCTTCTTCCAGCAAGATGAGACCCTGTGGTTACATTATAATCTCACGAGAGTTGTACCGGTTCCTCTGGCTACGTGGGCTATTATTTTTGGG
This sequence comes from Erythroxylum panamense, assembly GCA_027123425.1. NCBI lineage: Eukaryota > Viridiplantae > Streptophyta > Magnoliopsida > Malpighiales > Erythroxylaceae > Erythroxylum > Erythroxylum panamense. The sequence continues at coordinate 16,382,373 of JAOTIZ010000201.1, read as the reverse complement.
GTAGCCTGCTGGTTTCTTTAGAAATAGCGTAACAACAGCTTATTTGAGGTCGGCTTTGCTTGGCCGGAGGAGGGGCCTCGAGTCTCGCTTGACTATGTCGATTGGATCGAGCGAGCCAGGATCATGGAACAGAGTGTGTTCCCTGCTCATGGAGTTGCGGTGGGATCCTAGGTGGGCTGGACTAAGCTTCCGGCCGGGTGGTTCAAAGTGAATACGGACGGGGCAGTCACCCTCGGTACTTCTGCGGCTTCGGTCGGAGGTTTAATCCGTGATTGTCTCGGCCACTGGTGTGGGGGTTTCCAGCTGAATCTAGGGAGAGGCTCACCTTTACTAGCTGAGCTCTGGGGCGTGTTCTCTGGCCTCACTCTGGCCTGGGACCTAGGATATCGCAGGGTGATTGCCGAGGTGGACTCCACCGAGGTCATCACATTTCTTTCTGGCCCTCATCCAGTGCTTACTGAGTTTACCTCTTTGTTGACAGGTATCCGGGAGCTTCTCCAGCGGCAGTGGGAGGTTCGCCTTCAGCATGTCGTCCGCGAAGGAAACCAGAGTGCCGACCGCTTGGCGATGTTTGCATGCGTCGTAAGCCCCGGCCTGCATGTCCTCCAGGAGCCACCTTTCGGCGTCCAAAAGCTGATCTTTCGAGATGCCCACGGGATGTTGTTTGCTCGAGCTTTGAGTTAATTTTGTTTTTTCTTTCGCCCTTTGTAAAACAAAAAAAAAAGTTGTGAGAGATTGGTGAAGCTTAAGTTATAGAGTTATGGACGTTGGAGTAAAAGCGATAATCCAATGCTATGAAATACTTGAGGAGTTGACTCTTAATGATCATAAGATGGATGGTGGGTAGTTGTCTGTGATTTCATTCTATGGAAATTTGAAGACTTTGAGGCTTAAATATGAATTCATTCAAATTTGGATAGGGAGGAGCATTTGAGATGTGTTTGCTCTTGAAGACTTATATGTGAAGTGAGGGAAAAGTAGGGATTGAAGGCTTTGCGTAGCGTCTGTGGTTTTGTAATTAGGACATGTTCTTGGCCTTGGTAGTGTCTATACTCTATAGGTATAGGAAATCATTTTTATGTTATTAACTAGAAACTTTCAAGCGGACTGAGCATATTACTATTCTATTTTTTTCAGCATATATTTCCATAAAGGCATTGAGCATTGGACTGATATTTTCTGTAGTTCTAAATAGTACTATAAAATTAAGTGAAATTCAAGATTTAAGATATAATTTACCATATTATTTACTATGAACAATAACGATAACGATAACGATAACGAGAGGGTTTAAACCTTATTATCTATGCTATTTAATAGGGAAAAAAAGAAATTAGCTTGGATTGATAAAATTCTCATATATAAGTTAAAAAAACAGAAGTATTAAAATAAACTTAAATTAGATATTAAATATGTTTAAACTAATAGTTGTATGGTATTTGTAAGTGAAAATGAGTTAATATCATAATAGATGACTCCTACATAAATTCAAACAAAAAACAAAAAAAATATAAGTAAAAAAATACCAACTTATACTATGTGAAACATTAGAGATTGTATAAACCTGACAGCTTATGTTTAGGTCTTACAATTTATACTTTAATTTTTGCTACTTTAAGATGTTTTTAGAAGATTGTGTGAAATGAATTTATGGAAAAAATCTGAAATAACAAATTAAATCAACTCAAAACAATTTAGAACTGAAAAAGGTCGCAATGATGAAAACAATCACAACTTTAGATTTTAACATATATTAATGAGGTCGTCATTAATCCTTCCATAATTGAGTTAGGCATAAAAGTAAATAGGATTGGATAGCCCATGATTGGTAAACCCATACCTAAAAACGACTTTCGAAGGTTAACCTGATAATGAAGCAAGTGAATCCGATAGAGCGGCTAAGGAATTGCTCGAGGAAACACAAGTTTCTTTGGCTTGTTGAAAACAAAAACAAATTCGTCTTAAGTATGAGATTATCCTGTTCATGCATCATACTCCGTCTATAAATATTACTAACGCGAACACCATAAGAGGGTTTGCTCGTTTCATAACAAGATGTGAAGTCGAAGGGAGTGAACTTGCTATCTAATTAGCATCAAGATTTGCTGGCCATTTCCAATACAATTCACATACATACATTATAGTTTCTGCAAAAGTGAGAAATTCTACAGCAAGTCTATTACAAATCTCCATCTAGTATTGACACAGGTATCACTCGAATTTCTTTTTACAACGAGGACGTGAAAACACTGCAAAACTAAAGTTAAAAAGCGGGGGCACATCGGCATTTAGGAGTCAGAATCAAATTTCTACCACAAGAATGTTTAACGAGGGCAGAAACGGGAAATAAGATAATGGAACACAAAATGAAAGTAAATAAGATGGAATTATATGCAATGCTGAAGAATGTACAACAAGACCCCTTTCAGGTGCGCCATCTTCAATCAATTCCACGGTGGAGATGATGGTCTATAAATAAAATCTTGTGATGACGTGCCATAGTTTAAGTCAAGGTTGTGGAGCTGTTCCATCAATTGAGAGCGCCTTTCCTTGAAGAAATCAAGTCGAGTTGTTAATTCTACCAAAGCTGAAGATGCTGCTGATGGATGCCTGGGATAATCAATCACCTGCACCACAGGCGACCATTGATGCAAGTTTTATGTGAATAAGTGACACATTGGGGACAGTATCTAGGGGTTCAGCTCAAACTGTTCAAAATCACCAGACAGAAGAGTACATAAAGCATGAATTAATAGCAAGAAAATATCTACCTCCACTACTCTGGAGGTGGAGGGAGCAGAATCAACACCATAAAGCTCATCCACAGATGTAGACACCTCGGTACTTTTAGAGTCACTCAGGCTTGTTGATTCTATGAATTGCTTTCGAGTAGCCTGCCTGCTGCTGCCTCCAGTTGCTGCCGCTGGTACTTTGACATTCCTCCATTCGGCCCCTAGCACACTCTCCTGGATATAGATGGCCATACATTTAAGTTTCAGTAAATTGAATTGTTAGCTACAAAGAACACGAGTGGCAATTGACTTTTGCAAACAAAGACAAATGGAGACAAGGTGAAAGAAAATTAGCAGTAATAAGAATCACTGGAGACTTTAACTATGATTTGGATTGCAGACTAAACAACCCCCTCAAGCAGCTTTATGTCAAAATGTAACTCCTATCTCATGAAATAATAATTAGCAAGCTTATCTCCTTCACAATAAGCCTACAAAACACATGAACTTATCACACGTGGAAAATTTTCAGAAGGTGCTGTATGTACCTGCAAGGTTTACAGAAGCAACTATCAAAAGCACAAGCTAACCTTAAACAGTGAAAATGATACAAACAATTGGCAGCTACAATTATGAAGGAAACCAATTGGAAAATCAGAGATCCCTTCTTCAATGTCTCAAAAATGTAACATCCTCAGAAACAGCTATGTTGTACCTCAGTTCTCTGTTTCCTTTCATGATTGACAAAAGCAAGGGTTGTATCAAAATCTTGCTGAATAAACCTCCTGAATGCCAATTAGGATAAGAGGATATAAGAAATTTGTAAATGTAATGCTGTAACATCTATTTCACAATTCACTTATCACGTAAAAGTGAAGGTGCACAAAACAAAAATTCAGTAACATTATTTCTTTTTTTGCAATGCAGGGGAAAAAAAATCTGTTATTCTTCCTTTCATCATCGCATAACATGTTGAAAACATTTGTTTATGCTTCAGAGTTTATCAATATCAGGTTGCTAATACCAACCAATCTTTTCTTCCTTCTACTTAATGCATTTTCTATTTCCGTCACATCAATTTTTCATAGTTTTGTCTTAATACTCCGACAACAAAATCGAAGAGGTAGTTTATGTTAATCTAATAAGAATTAATGGGAGAATGTTGCTTGCTAATTCTCATGTTCATAGTTATTTCTCAATTGTAGTTCTCACTTACAATTCCCATTAAACTGATGTGAACTTCCTATTAGTTTCAGTAATAATATAATTTTACTATCTAGATACCAATAATCATTAAAAAAGGTCCAAGATAAATTTTCTTAAGTCGAGTCAATGGAAAGAGCATTGTTTCCGTGCACTTAATAGTAGATAGATTTCAAAAAGAAAAGACAAAAATATAAGAATATAAATAGTAAGAGGAGTAAAAACATAACCATCTCAACGTAAAATATGTAAATTACAAGAACACATGCCTTAATACCAACAAACAAACTGATGGATACAAATAGAGAGAAGTATATACATATGCAGATGCACATGGAAAATGCACATGAAGACAATATGTTGTCCACTCACTGTTGAGGATTATGATTTTGGACAAGCTGACATCGATCACATGCATCAGAAAGGGAACCATAGTGCTGTTGTCGCTGTTGATTAAGTTGATGGTGGAGTTCTGCAACTTTTTGCTTTAATCTAGCCACATCCGCTTCAGCAAGAGCGATCTCCTCCAGCTCGGCCCTTGTCTTCACATCAGTTTTAAATCTTAAGTATGTATTGTTTAAGCTTTAAAATTAAAAAAAAATAAAAAAAGAAAGGAACAAATGGAAGTAGCTCAAGTACAAACTTTAGAGTCCATGTTCCTTGAACCAGAGAACTGTCCAGTAGACATGCTCAAGCCAACTTCCAATGCAGCTCTGAGATCCCTTTCTGCTTGAAGCTGCTCTTGCAATCTTGAGACCTAAGGCCATTTATTGGTTAGAATACACACAAGAAAGAAACTAAACCAAATAGTTCATTTTTGGTCAAGCTAAAAAGCAATTCCTTATCATTTGTCTAGTCAAACCAATCTTAATCAATTGCAATCACATCTAAAAATGTCTGCCATAAGAGAATTAGCAAATTTAACATAGTAACAAAGAAATCTGTAACATCAAATCTAAGAAATCCACAATATGTATATCAGATATAAAAACTACTTGGGTACAGGAAAATGAAAGAAGTACCAAACCAGTAATAAAAACATACATCTTGCTCAAGTGCCAACCGGCGTTCATGCAGAGCTTGCTTCCTACGCTCTAAGCTAGCTTGCAAAATTGCATTTCCTCTTGCCTATAAGATGATACAAACCTCAGTCAGCTCAGAAAGCCAATATAACAGAAATATGCAAACTGCACAATCAACGAAGGTCACATACCTCCTTTGCAATTCTGTGTTTCAAATCATTTTTTGTGATCTCAAGCCTCTGAATAGCAAGCCTGTACATGATTTTGTCATATAGATATCAATCAAATAAAAAACTAATTGAAGATGACAGACGATGCTTCAAGAATATCAAATAAGTTGATTCAACTAAACTAGATTGTTCAGAGCAATTATGACTTTTCAAAGCAATGTGACGAAGTACATCTGGTATAAAAGTGCTATCATGCTTCTTGTTGATTGCAATTGAACTGCATCTTTCATCTGAAACAACCATCAATTTACATTTCGCTTGGAATCCTATTGTATGATATTGCAAAAGAGAAAACAGAGTGACTTGTTATTAATTAGTTTTAAGCCCTCTAGTTATGTTAGCGGGGGAATACTATTTAACCATAAGGCTCCAAACTGGGATACTTTCTATATAGGATCTATAATATAATTATACTAAATCTCTAATGCTCTTCCTCAAGTTGGAGTAGAAATGATTGAACTTTTTACAGGTTGTAGTTCTTTCCAGTATACATTGAGTTGGAACATTCAACAAACAATTCTTCACCCATAGAAACCTTTAGAATACCACTCTTCATTGTTGGAAGAGTTTCATCAAAACTCAGAACATCATACAACTCTTGACCCTTGGAAGAATTTGTTCAAGACATGGTTGAACCACCACTAGCAAAGTTAGTTCTAGTGAAGATGGCAACCGGCAGTTGAGTTCTTCAATACTCATGAATGAACTCTTAAGTTGATAATTTCACTCCATAAAACAAAATCTTTTAAAAGTTACCCAAAACATACGATTCAATAGAAGAACAAAAGACAAACATAATATTCAATAGAAGAACGAAGGAAAAATATTTGGGATGAAATGTGATGCAAAAGAGCTTAGAGTTTATGAAAGAAACTTTAAAAAGCACAAAATCAGTCAGCACAAGCTTTATTTGGTGGAATGAAGAGTGAGAATTAAGATGACAAAAAGACAATAAGGGCTATAATTTAGTTCATGCTAAGATTCCAAATTAGATAGAAAGTAGTACTAGTAGTAATAGTAATGGCAGTAATATTAGTAATAGTTAGATATGTTATCCTAATTGTAGTTATGTTAACTTATTTGTTTAGGACTTAAACTTATAGATTTTTACAAAAATAGGATTTAAATTTGTTAGGAACCCTTTCATACTAGAATAAGGATTTTAAAAACTTTTCTATAAATATGTGTACTCAGCACTTCAATAATAACATCCTGAAAATTTTTATATAAATTTGAGCTTTCAACTTGAAATGCTTTCTTCTAAGAGTAATTCTTGGATCCTAAGAGTTATTCCTAATTTTCTATCCTTCATTAGTTGTGTTGCTCAATAAATTCCAACAATTTAATCCAAATTTCCAGCAATCAAAACCCAAAATTCCAGACATATCAAACCCTAAAATCCAGCTATACCCAAATCCAAAATTCCAATATTTCTAGCTGAAATCCAAACCTGAAACTTGATATTTCAGCAGCCTAATGACAGCCATATTTCCTAGCTTCTGTGAGTTTTAGCTACTAATTGATATTTCTTCTATTTGTCTTGCATCAAAATGAAAGATATCAATAGTACCATTAGCGGCAATATAAACAATGTAATGAACAGTACCACACGTTATTTTCCACACCATAAAGTAGTCCTCCTTTTGTTTCTTTTTTCCTAGTGTTTCTCTAACTCTGGCGTAAGAGAGAAAATAGAGTACCTTGATATTGATTAGGCGTTAATCCTCCACTTATAGAAGTAGTACAATACAAGTTAACATGTTATTCCAAAATAGTGTACTTCCTTTGTAGCATCTACTAATAGTACAATACAAGTTAACCCTGTTATTCCAAACTAGTGAACTTCCTCTATAGCATCTACACTATAACTATACTAAATCTCTAGCAGATATGTTTTCCAATTTGTAAGTTTCGATGGAGGATTTCCATTACTCAAAAAGATAAGGGATGGTGATAAGTAGCATTTGAATCAGAAAAGTACATGATATTATAACTGTACACTCGATCATGCTCTCTATTAAATAAGTATATCAGTGACACACTTGTAAAGACCACATTTTTCTTACACAAAATGGCAAGATGAATATTGCTGAGATGATGAATGCTTTAGTTTAAGCTAGCATGCAGTATGAAACAAAGACCATGATGATTTTACAATTTGTTACACCAAATGGTATATATTTATGCTGCCAAGGAGCTCAAAACATTAGGAACTTACTCTTCTTCTCCAGAAGAATCAACTGATTCCATTGATGGGGTCTTTCTAACCTGTATAAAGGTCAGTAACTATCATTACATGTCAAATAAAGAAATGCCAAATCAATATAGATGGAAGAAAATTATTGCTTATTGTGGTTTAATCTTCTATCAAAAAAGTCCACTCAAATATTCATATAAGATTGAATATCAAAGGTAAGGTACATCAAGAGAATCAGCCCATAGTGTATATTTAAAGAAAAATGTTTCTTGATGATTCTGATTCAATCAAAGAAGCAGATTGTCAATAACCAAAAATGCAAGTGAAAAAGGAAAGTAAAAGCTAATGGAAGCGTTATTTTTAGCTCCATATTGCTCAAGCAGACATTGGTCTGACATTCTTCAACCCTTTCCATCAAAGTATTTGATAAATTTCATGCTCAAGCTTCTTATGCTAACAATCCCCTCAAAAACCTTTTCTAAATTCAGAAGAAAGAGCATAACATCAACGAACTTTCTCAGCAGAAAATTCATAAAAGAACTTTACCAACTTGAAACATTTTTCCATGTAATGTCTGAAATAATAGTCTCCACTAATAGTGTCGATTATCCATGATGACTTACATTGCTTCTTCCCCAGAATGTTGATCGCTTCCCATTGGAAATGGAGGATGTCACCTTGCCAGCTGACTTCTCAGTAGAGGATTCTAGTCCAGATGTGGGCAAGGTAAGAACAGGATCGGTTGAAGATAGAATTTCCCCCATTGACCGGTAAGATTCACCAGCAGGTAATATATTAGAAACATTCTCATTAATCAAACTATCATTTCCTTTCTTCTGCTTTTGTTGCTCAACGTGTTGAATATTAGGATCTCTAGCTTGGTGGGAAGCGATGGGTAAACTTGAAGTCTCAACAGAAGCATGATTATTTCTAGGTGAGCCAGCATCTGAATCATCACCACCAAAAGCCTGCATTTGGGGTTTACACACATCAATCAAATTATTACCATGAGAAATTCTTTGAATAATGCCAAACTTAAGAAAATATTGATGAGACATCATCATTTAAGAGCTATATCAATCTCCTTTACAACAAAATTTAAACTTTGCAGTTGAAATGTGGAAGTTAGGACAAGTACATAAATGGTCCGAGAAGGTCATGAAGAAATTAAGAGAGAGATTTGAGCTTCAATAGACAATAAGCAGCTGTGTCTGCTGTACCCAAAATCATGAAGTAATGAAAGAGGGTTAGAGAACAGTGTTAAGAAATAATTGGTGTCAAGAATCATATATGATAGTTATGTAAATAATTTTAATATGTATGTAACACATAATGGTGATTAAGATTAAACCTAATCACCACTTTCTCCCAATTTACATAGCATCCAAGCCAAAAAAAAAAAAAACCTAGCCTCTCCTCTCTGCAGTTCCCACTCTTGGCAGGAGCACTCTTTATCACCACCTCTTTTCTTTTCTCAGCTTGTCTCTTTTTTATTCTGCCCCAACTCACTTTCTGTCCATATCTGCACCTATAACAAGCATCCAGGATACTGACTCACTCATTGTTTGAATAAGTGAACAACACATTGTTCCTTTATAGGCTTCACAATTGTCATAACCTGATAAGTCCCACGATCTACCTTCCAGCCAACAACACATGATTCTTGTTTGAAGCAATTGGTTCTTTTTTATCAATAAACATCCATCTCCCAGCATCACATGTTTCCAAAAAAAAAAACCTAAAATTGGTCTAAAATCCATTTGAATCTATTTCTCTCTCCTGTCAGCGTTGGAATTGTTGCTAGTCTTCAGCCAATGGTTTCTCCGTCTCACTTGGTCTTCTGTCAACATCATCACTTCTAGACTTGTTCAATTTTTTTAATTTCTTTAACTAAAAGAAAAATCACCTCACACATGTCCTCTTGTACAATTGTGGATTACCCCTCCTCCTCCTCTTCTACTGTAATTGGAGTAAACCCTCTGTTCCTTTTAGCATGGCTCTTATTGATATAAATTACTCCGTTTGATCCACTATTATTCTCATTTGATTCTGTAGTCAGGGAGTTGAGGTTCACCTTACCACTCCCATCTCTAATCTCTTTCCAAATGAGATTTTCACTAGACTCGTGTGGATGTAATATTATTGCCTATTTTATTCCGTATCATGGCCAACTCGATAATCCCCTTATTTCAAGAATATGATGTCATTTGGTCAAGCATCCCATATGTTAACACAAGACTCTACACGCATCTTGAACACTATTAATGGTCCAATATTTTCAACAAAGTACTACATAACTTACCACTTATTTTGGTCAATTCTAAGCAATTGGTACATATTTTTATGAATTAATGCCCTTAATTACTGACCTCACTGAGTAGACTCATCAACACAAAATTTTCCTCATCAAAGTAATTCTAGCTGGTCTTCATTCTAAATTAAATTTAATCAATGCTCGACTACTTAGTAGTAAAATTATGCCATTTGTATATGAGGCATACACTCAACTACTTCAAGTCACACCTATTTCATTAATCTCCAATCGATCCTATCAGCTTCTCAGCAGTCTTCCGTGCTTCCAATGATTATCCTCCAACTGCCACATTGCTACTCCAAGTAACGCCTTTTCAAGGGACACTAGTTGTCATGGAGGTTGTAGCAACCATGGAGGCAAATGACGTGGAGGTTGTGGCTTACTTTTCAAGTATTGTTGACATGTTTGATAAGAGTATCATTCTCTATATAGATTTCCTCCTCAGACTACAATTATCACCCATCAAACACCCTTGCTTACATCTACTTTAATTAATCCTCCACCAATTGTGCTTTTGCAGTCACCATATCTAAAAGAAGAGTATATCTGTTAGGTTGTGCGCCTCAATGTTTGAAACTCAACCAACTAACATTAAAACTTATTTTCCTCTACTAATACCTAGAATGGACCTTGAACTTTTGATTCAGGTGCTTCTATGGCATGTCCTAAAATGTCTCAACTTTATCTTCCCTTTACACTTGTAATATCCTTCCCAATGCCGCTTGCTAATTTGAACTACTCTACTTAGTTTCTCTTTACCTCTGTCTTTTGTCTTAAATGCTCCTAATTATTCCTATCTTAGTTCACCTAATTCAGTCATTAAATTTTTAGCAACCTTTTGTCTTTGAGCACTGTAGACTGTATTGCCTATCTAGGTCACCTCCATCTCCCACCGAGTTTGTTACTGATAGAAACCAGAAAAGAAAGACAATAGAAGTAACTAAATAATAAAACTTTATTGATAAATTTGAGAGCAAGAATCTTAAACTCCCAAATCAGTCCGTATGGAGAGGACTAAACTCCAAAAC
>JAOTIZ010000201.1:16355213-16371547 GCA_027123425.1 Erythroxylum panamense | reverse complement strand
TCCTAATCGTAATAAAAGATAAGATTTCTAATCGTAATAAAAGAGAGACTTCTAATCTTAATAAAAGATAAGACTCCTAATTGTAATAAGACTCCTAATGTGTTGGAGGTGTCGTATCAGTTACAGCTTACTCTCCTTTGTTGGAACACAATTATTTTCGTCAATCGTCTTTGTCAATTAACAACTACTACTTAGCTTGTCTATGTTTTCCTCCTTAGATTGTGAGTCATGCTAGTTGGGGAGCTATCATCATGCCACTTTCAAAGTAGTACTTACAAGAGCAATTCTACCTTTTTCTCTTGCTCACTCTAATATACATGTCCATTTTAGTCATGCCTCAACTTGGCTTTATTTATTTTTTCATTTTCTTAGATGTCAAAAACTTCTTATTAAAAGGTCAAGTTGATTTGTTCATTATTTTTTCAACAATTCTATAATGTAATAAAATCTCACTTTGTTGTTCCTATTCAAACTTTGTGCAATGATAATGCTTGAGTAGATATCTACAAACTTCTAGACTTTCTTTGCTACATATGGCATTCTCAACCATACTTCTTGCTCACAACACTCAATTAAATGGTATTGCTCAGCCTAAAAATAGTCATTTGTTAGAAACCTTGCATACTATGCTACTATTTATGCATGTTCCCTCATTGCATTGGTTAACATGGTGTAGTTAGTCAAATGCTTACCATCCATTATTCTCCAAAATAAGTCCCCTCACTCAATGTTATTTCCTAATGCACCACCGCATGATCTTCCTCTCTGTCAATTTGGTTGCATATGTTTTGTCCATCTCCTTGGATTCAGTCCTACACGACTCTCTCCAAGTGTAGAAATTTGTATTTTTCTTGGCTAACCTAGGCTTTAAAAAGGATGTTTGTTCTATTCACTAGTATTTGAATATGATCCCAATTACCTTTCCCTACTTCTAAATCTCCGACATCCTACTCTCCATCTCCATTTGTTCGTCCTCTTTCTAGCAATTCTTAACCTTTAAATACTATAGTCTTTTGACCTCTCCTTTACCCCCAACAAATCTACAAGTCTATACATGCCAATATAATGCTCCACAGGGCCTGTAAACATCCCCATCAAGTAAGTGTCAATGCGAGCCTTAGGCTATATGTACTTCACATACCATTGCTTTGCCTACCTTTTCATATCCACAATCCTCTAAAGTGGATTTACCTATTGTTCTTGGTGGTGTTACACTCTTCACCATATTTCTTTCTTAATGTCCTTGATATAGTACGTCTATTTCGACACTGTCTTCTAATTATGTTCCTTTTGACAATATTTGAGGCTTTGACTCAAGCAGGATGCAGTGCATGAGATGATAGCTCATTGGAATTGTACTTAGGATATTATAAGGTTAACTCATGATAGAGTTGTAGACGTGTGTTCATATTTAAAGGTCTTCTAAATGAGACTACCAATGGGATTAAGGCTAGTATAGTAGCCAAAGGCTATGCTAAAATCTTTGGTCTAGATTATGAGTAAAAATTCTCTCATCTCATGAAGATTACTTCAGTTCATCTTCTGATCTCTCTTAACTACCCATTTACTTGGCCCTTCCATTAACATGGTATTAAGAATGCATTCCTTCATGGTAACCTTTAGTAGGAAGTTTACATGGAGCAACCATCGGAGTTTGCTGGTCAGGGGGAGTATGACTGTCTCCTTAAGAAATCAACATATGGCCTCAAACAATCTTTCACACATGGTTTGAAAGATATTGTCAATTGTATCATCTTGAGTTTTATTTCTATGGAGAACAAAGACTTATCCTCATAATTGCCTATACAAATGATATTATATTTACTAGAAATGATTCAATTATAATCTCTAAATTAGAGATCTACATACAACAACAATTCCAAACCAAGGACCTTATCCCTTTAGAGTATTATATAGGCATTGAGGTAACACGGCCCAAGAAAGGCATTTACTTTCCTGAGATGGAATATAATCTTGATTTGATGGAGGGGACAGGATTATTTAGATCTAATCCCATAGATACTCACATAGATCCCAAATATTTGACATGCATTTAATCTAGATGAGACATATTTTGATCTACCCAATATTGTAGATTAGTTGAAAAGTTATCACAACTCACTATTACTAAGACTTTATATTGGCTTTGTATTGAGCATGGTGGGTGGGTTTATATCCTCTCCTAGTGTTGAACATTGAGAGGGAGTATTATGCATTGTTCATTACATCAAAAGGACTCCTAAATAAGGACTTACTATAATTATCACCCCACTAATATACTAGGACATGCAGATGCACATTATATACATTCTACTTCAGGATATTATGTATTTGTGTGAGAAGATCCATAACCATAGAAGAATAAAAAGTAGAACCTGGTGACTTCTTTTAGTGCATTAGCTGAATACAAGACTATGTCAGCTATGTGAAAGGCACATATGATTTATTGTGGATGCATCACTTTTGGGAGGAAACTGGATTTTGTTCCCCTAAACTTACTCTACCATACCTATCATATGAGATTGATATGGGATATCAAGCAGTGCTACATATTGCTTCCATTTTAGTCTATTACTAGAGGATGAAACATATAATAGTAGATTGTCATTTCATCAAAGAAAATTTATATCTAGAGAACTAATCACAAAATTCATTATAAGGTTGATTTTTTTTAATAAATCATTGTAAGGTCCAAGAGTTTCATATATTTTTATTAAACTAGGCATTGACAATAACTATACTTCAATTTGAAAGGGAGTGTTAAATTTACATATGTAAATAACTTCAGTATGTGTATAAAACATATTGATGATTATGATAAACCTAATTCACTACTTTCCTCTAATTTACAATTGAAAATAGAAATAGGGTCTAAATTGTAGATGGTTGTCAATTACTAAAGAAATATTTAATTATCACTTTTAGGAAAGAAAGTATTACATAAATAGAAATTAAATTCTATAAATCTCTCTCCATCCACAAAACTTAATTTTCTAGTCCATGAAAAACCATTGTCAAATCAATCCTAATGGAACTTGGACTCTAACTAAACTTTAGAAGGAAATGGACCTAAGTCAACAATTCAAACTCCTAATAAAATGGAAACAAGCAAAGGAAAAGTTTGAAGGATAAACTCAAATCCTAAACTATTTAAATTCAACATGACGAGAAAAAGATGTGAAAAGAGAAGTTCCTGCTAGATCTTTTTTTTACTTGGAAATTTGGAGGATGGCAAAATGAAAGTTAGGAAATCAGTATTTTCTAGGCCTAAAAACAAAATTGTCAATTAGTATCATTAAGCGTAAGAGAGAACCTTATAATCATAAAGGTCACTGCCACCATAACCACTACTTTCACTTAATTTTCCACTGATCGCACATTCAGGATCTTCATCTGTATCTTGGTCAACTTCATTCTCTGCATCATGGTAGCCATTGTCTTTTATGTCAGTATTTTCATCATCAGAGGAATCTTCACTCCCACTATTTTCAATCCGAGAATCAGCTGAAATGGAACATCTTTGTAAATTTTCATCCTGAAATAATATGAGAGACATTGTTACCAAAAAAAGGTGGGCTGGACAAGACACTTGAATCTACCATCTATTTTAGGATTTCTCTCAAATAAAACTGACGTTTACTGATTTACAGCAGACTGGTAGGACAAACATACAATCTACAGTAAGAGCCCTGATGTCAGCTTGCTAGCTTTATCATTACTTTTACTTTCTAGCTTAGCTCCATAAATTTCCAATGGTAAATGAACTTAGTAAACAATGGCATTATAAAGAATGTGATTCTTTCCTCTAAATCATACAAACCTAATTGACACCAGTAAACAAAACAATTTAAGATACAGCAAACTCTGCCAAAACTTCAGATTTATACTACCAACAATTGCATACCACCAAGAATATCAAATATTACAACACAATCAAATTGCAAATATCTTACATCAAAAATATTCTCATACTCCTCCAAAAGTGTAGTAACAATTGCTTGAGCATTATTAGCTGCATTTGCAGCAGCAAGAAGCTGAGCAGAATTATCTCCATTAATATCAAACTCATCCTCCAATTCGCATTCACCCGCTAATAAAGGGCGCAATAGCAAGGGTGCCATACAAGCAGCAACAGCAGATGAAGTCATTCTATTCTCATGAGAATGAGAGGAAATAATATGCATCATCTTCAATATTCTGCAAAGCACCCATGGAAAATTAATATTCAGATTAACACAGACATTTACACGGGCAAGTACATTAAGAAAACTTTTGAGAAAATTTGAAAAACACGAATGTATGAATATTATGGCGTTCATCAAAGAAGCAAAATTTTCATATTCAAGCTTCCTTGAGCAGCATTCTCGATTATAAGTTCAAAATAAACATGACAAAAATTTTCAAAATGCTTAGTCTTATACCCTGGACAGAGAGAATTCAGATGTTCAAATGCAGAATTGGTTGTTCATGTTAACAAAGCACATTTGATATGAGCAGACAGTTTCAATCCGGTATGAGTTGCTAATACTGAATTTGAATAATTTTGCACAGTGATGTTCCACGGCTCCCTGACATAAAACTTTTTAATAGATTAATAGCTCTCAAGTATGTAAAAAGTTAAGAAACGTTTAAATTGGATAATTGATCACTGTATCTTTCTCTGTCAACGGTAATCATTTAATCATCAATTGCTAAAAGCAACAAGCCCAAGCATGAAAGATAAGGAAAATTGAAATTGAAAAATAAGAAGAGATAGAAAGGAAACCAAAATAAAAGATGCATGGACTGAAGCATTAAAGTAAGGTCATGAGGTTAAATGATTTTTGAAGTCCATATCCACAGTATGATCAGTAAAGCTGACCACAGCAAATTCAACAATTCCTCAGGTGCAACTGGAGAAGATTTATTCAAGGAGAGAATTACCTTTGCAACAACCGCCTGTTTGGTTCAGGAAATGTCTCCAAAATTGCAGAGCGCATTGCATTAACCCGTGCTTCCTTCCGGTCAATTTCTTATCCGATAGAACACACAGGAAAAAATTCATTACATTAGAAACAAATAATGAAACTCCTCACAAGATGTAATAATCCATTTATTAAACAAAGACTAAAAGAATTACTTCCATATGTACCAAAATCCTAGATTTGCATAAGCAAAACAAGTTTATTCCAATATCAGAATTAATAGTTCTCAAATATTTTCAGCCATTCATGCTCTAAGATTCGGAGATCCAAAAACTATAATGCAGTTTTGTATATGATTAATAGTGACACAATGACGGTCGTTGTGAGGAATTGGTAACTTGAAGCTGGTGAGGATAAGCCTCAAACATCCAGAAGCAACTCAGCATCGAAACATTATAAGCAGGCATGCTATCTGTGCATTAAGCATCTAAAAATTTCAGAATGAATGTAAAGCTACCCCAGTGCTACATGAAAATGAAAGCTAACAAGCTAAAAAAGACTGTTAACTTTTCTTTTCAATGCAAGGACTAGAAACCAGCACATTCATGCAAGAGGGATATTAGCTTTTCAACAATATGACGAGAGAGTTAAGTACTAACCAAAAGCATTGATGAAGTTATGCAATCTAAATAGTGTTCCATATTCATAATGAAGCAACAACACTAAGTCACTAACATTTGCTTCAGTATTATTCCTCCTAAATTCAACGAAATGAATACAAATAGCAATTTCAGATAGAACAAACACTCAGATACAAAATGGATCTTACTATAAGCCTCTAGCAAAGCAGTGCAGCAAGATGCTGGAACTGGAGAGGAGGGCAACTCCCTCAAAACATGCTGCAGATCAAAGGGCCATTTGAAGTGTAAGCTAGATCATCAAGTAGAAGTCTACTGACGGAAATCCACCAAGTAATGTCAGAAATTACCTTAACACAGTCACCAATAACATGAGCATCCTCATCTGGCTCAAATTCAGACTTCCCTATAATTGCGAGAGAAGAATAAGTACTAGCTTCCTTCTCAGAAGTCTTAGAAAGTCATGAATTCACAAGGGTTCACACTAAAGAGCACAATAAAGATCCATTCAAGTTGAAACTATTACCAGCTGTGGAGAGAAAATAATGTCAACATAGTAAAACATAAGATTGCTGACTTATCACTAGATTCTGCAAGGGTGGCATTACAGATTATAGTTTCAGTCTATTGGAAGGGTTTAACATCTCTCTCCCTTAGGAAGTTGCATTAATACATCAAGAGCATTCAATTCATTAACTTAGATTGAAAGTGTACCTTGCTCATATTCTTGAACTCTACGATCAACCTCCTCAACATCAGCTGATTGTCGTAATATTCCTTCAACATTGGTTCCTATTACAAACATTTGACACCATACAGCCCATCTTTAGGAAAACAGATATTTTCCTTGTTTGCTTTATTACATTTGCATTGTTGGGCAGGTACGTAAAATTAAATGCCAAAATGTCATTAGGAATCCTGACTCACCATACTTCTCAAGAAATTTAAGAGCCTTCTCAAGAAATGATGGCCCTCCGTCAATATCTTCAAGGGCCAGCAAAATTGGTCTACCAACAACCAATGACTTAACAGGGCGCTTATCCCTCCCTGATAATTTTGAATAACCTAGTCAATAACTATTAAAATCCAGTGGAACGTAATCTAATGAGAATATTGCCATAGATAAGAGAAAAAGTGATGGAAGATGTATGGATGAGATGAACAAACATTGATAAAAAGACCCTTCAATAGCATCGTTTGTGTCGCTTCGAAAAATTCCATTATGTCCCATCACAAGAGCAGCACTTGGTGCTTGCGCGAGGGCCTGCTCAAGGGCAGCCTTCCACTCATACAAATCCTCTAAGGTCTCAGCCTGATGTTTACAAAAGGAAACAAACCAAAGTTTTACATACTGACATTCAAGTACATGAAGTTGAAAGAAAAACTGCAAAATGTTTATGCCTCAAAATCTTGCTATAAAAAGGAAATTTTAAAATGAAAATTGTAGCCAATAGAGATAATCCAATATCATCTATGAGGTTTACATTCAATGCCCAACTCCCGACAACATGCATTGGTTAGTTCCATGAGCAAAAATTGGGAGAGAAAAGAAGAAACAGGTCAACTTTTAGAGCAAACAATGCACCTTGAGTGTGAATGCTCGCCCATCACGTCCATCAGGAAACAAAACAGTTAGCAGCTTTTTATCCTCTCTAACAACAACACTGCAAGAGGCATTAACAAAATCAGAAGAATATTGTACCAGAAGCAACCATGACAGCAACAATACAAAAGAAACCCACAATCATGACAACAGCAGCGCAATACTCAGACCATAAGCCATATTTTCAAGAAATCAGATCAAGTATCAAAGTGACCATGAATACCTTCCAGAGTTGTTCAAGTCAATGCCACCCAAAGTAAGGTTTACTTCACCACCTCGTTGTGGTAGGGCGCTCTGCATAAGAGTGAAATACAAATGATGAAATATAGTAGTGCAATATTTTCAATATTGTCAAAAGCTTCTATACAAGCATGTGCCAACAATCGGTCAAACAAAGGCAAGAGATTTTAGTTTGACTCAGTGAGATGACAAGCTTTCCATACAAGCATGTGCCAACAATAGATCAAACAAAGGTAAGAGATTTTAGTTTGACTTAGTGAGATTATAAACTTGAAAGCATGATGGGGTCCTTCTACCTCGTCCATCCATTTTCATCTAAATAAGGGCATTTAACAGGAAAAGAACCTTCTAAACAATATTGGAAGGCAAGTACGCTCACATAGAATTGACATATTTTGGATGCTGCTTTCCTTATGTGCTTGTGCATGTGTGCACAGGTGTACAGATACAAGAGAGACTGAGACAACACTTACACAGAGCTCTTCTTTGATAAGGCATGAAGAGTCACCTTACCACTAAATTAATGAAATCCAATGATCTAAACATCGATAATACAACACTCAATAGCAACATAATCAGCCAACAACTCTAAACATTGAGAAGTAAAACTGGAATCCTCAAAACCAATGGATCTTCCCCTGATAAGTCTTATAAGAACAGAAATAAGAAACATGAATGATACTAACAGGATCATTTTTGAAGAACACCAAGGATGTGCGTGTAAGTATAAACCACCGCTTCTTCCATGATTTCCAACCTATTCCTGCAAAATTACAGGTAAATTTTAATTTGGGACTCGTAAACAAAAGTTTTGTAGTTAGCAATTCATACCAAAGTAAATTATCAGTTTAATTACTTTATCTTCTCAGACAATGAAGAAGGTAAAATGGGGAGAGGTTTGACTTAGATGAAGTATCAATGTAATCATCCAAGAATTGATCCGGATTATAACAGTGTTCAGTTCTCCTCTTTTCTTCATCTATCTTATAATGGTTGTAAACAAAACATGGCTGAAATAGAATCAGCTAATGTCCAAACATCCAGACAATAGAAATTGACGTAGTAGTCAAAACCACTGCTACTCTAATTCTGAGTCATTGTGGAAATTGATTAATGAAGGCATTGCATCAAATCAACCCACACAAAAAAAAAGAAGTATGTATGACACCAGAAACGAATTACAAATCTTGATAGGTTCAAAGGGTGATGAATGTTTGTATATCTTCTCAATATCCAATATACCAAAAAAAGCATTTATGAATCAGAAACTGAAATAAAGCAAAATCAAAACCACAAGGGGAACATTTACCAACCTTTGGAGGATATAAAAAGGGGGCCACTCTTGAAAACCTGCCATGCATTCTCATATTAGATACTAAAATGCCAACATTTGCCCAATTGTAAAAAAACTGAAAATGAAAATATATTCTGTATCAAAGATTTCTGTTAGGACTGATATGGGTGAGGATAATTTAGGAAAGGGGAAGAATTACAAAAAAGGGAATAAGCCTAGGATATGGAGAGTATACTCGAGGAGAAAGAAAGAAGGTGTAGAGGGGAGTTAGTTAGTGGCTAAGTTGGCAAAACAGAATGTTTCGGACTAGGTGGTTTTGAGGCTGAGAGGTTGGTGAGGAGGAGGGGGGAGAAAGTTATTTTAGGCAGAAAGAGGATTGTTCTTTCTGAGGAGCATTCAGCTCTGGGGCTGTTTCTTAGAATCACCACTGTAATAGCAATACAGTACTCTTTCATTCAATAATACAGACTTTAGTGCTAAAAAACTAGAGTTCTGTCAATTTCACAGTAAATAGCAAGAAAAATTGTGATGTTCAGTTGACATGTGAAATGTTGTTAGCTATCATTGAGTCTTGCAGGTCTGACTACATATTGGAAAATGTCAAAGAGTCAGGAAACAGGAGACAGAGAAAAGAGAATACAGACGAGGAGCCAAAATTAAATAACAGATAGAACATAACAAGCATAAAAATTATATATGTCGTCAAATGCCAAGTCCTGAACAGAGAATTTATACGTAACAATTGATGCAACAGTATCCCTTGTAGGGCTAATGTTAATTTTTCTTACTTCCTAGTTCCTATCCTAGATATGTTTACTCCGTTGAGGATAAATACCAAAACATAATAACCATGAGAAGCTATTCATATGTTTTCTCCATCTGAAAATTAAATTGAACTCCACGTTAAGTTGAGAATTTAATTACAATTCTCCTCATCCTCTTCATTTTTCTCAGAATCCAAACATAAAAGGAAGCAAATTAAAGCATTTCAAGCTCAGTTAATAAAGAAATAAACATGTGTTCTCCATAGAAAGAGGTTTCTTGAAAACCCGTAACAAATTGAACTTCTAGACTGTAAAGTTGTCAAAAAACACTTAAATGAAAACTCCTCTCAGCTACTAGTCCAAGATCTAAACTACCTCGATTCAACATTTCCACTCAAATCAATCAACAAAAGCAAAGAGAAAAGCAGCTAAACAAAGCACATAGATACCGTATTGGAAGCCCCGCCTCTTGGGCGCTCGAAAGCCGCTAAAGTAGCCGACATTGAAACCCCAGTCTGCTAGTACCAAACACTCCAAAATGCTGAACATTTCAACCAAATGAATCTGCAGACGCCTCCATTGAGTCAACTCGCATTGGGCATCGGCAATTCAGCAACGGATCGGTGAGTCAACTTGGCATCTCAGAGAATCGGAATTACGATCTGGAACGAAAAGTTGTATAATACGTAGCGGATACTTCAATCTCCCCCTAGGGTTTCTCAAGCAAGCACCAACCTCACTAACTCTTCTAACAAACGCAAAATAAACAAAAAAGAAGGGTAAATTGTAATAATAGAAATAGTTTTGTATCAATTTGCTCTCGTTTTCCTTCCCTTTCTCGATCTAGTTCTTCAAACACAAGGAGTGGCTTTTAGTTTTAGGTATTGGATTAGGTAGAGGGCAACAGTAGTGGTTGTGTAGTAATGTTGTAATGTGAGAGAGAGAGTGTGTTTGTTTGCTTTTTACCTACTTCATCTGGTTTAGAGGGGCGTAGTCTTCCTCTACGGTTAGTTCCAGTCAAAGTCTTGGTCTGGTCCAATTAGAATCCGCCGCGTGTTCTCTGAATCTTTTTTAAAATTTCAGATAGTTGGAAATTAATGACCATATGTTGGTTTCGTTAATCTGTTCTGAAATTTTGCAAAATAAAAGATTCTGAGACTCTTCTAACATATCTCGTACATGAAATAAAAAAGATTCCCTATTAGTTACTTCTATTTTGTTTCTTATTCTTCCTCAAGCAAATATGTTTTCAAATGGCGCAGAATGTTAAGATTATTTAAATATTATTTGAATTTTCTGAATCCATTATTTTAATATATCCTCGAAAATTGACTGATTATTTTTACTAAAATTATTCAATATGACTTGCCGAAGAAGGGAGTGAGAGTCACTTTTCATGTTCCGGACTTTTAATTGCGGGAGTTTCCTTAATCATTGGCCCACCTAATCTATTAAATAGGTCCACCTTGGCAAATCATCCCTCTGATTGGGCAAACACTTGTACCGTTGTACGAATATTGCTCAAAACCAGAGGAGTACAACATCATCTGAACACAGGCCTTGGAGAGTGTTCCGTTACGCGCTCTCCCTCCATTTCAACAAACAACCATAATTTAACTCACTTCCATTGCCATTCCACCAAGTGCAATTTGCACGCGCCCCAGGTTATCCGGCGTGATTTAAGCACGCGTAGTAGAATCGGCGAGTGGGTTGTAAAGTCCTTACTTCCAAGTCTCACCAGATTAGGAGGTTACCAGTTAAGTGTTTTACTGTTCTTTTTGTCCATTTTAGGTAGAAAGTTGAAAGCAGAATAAAGTCCACTTGTTGGACAGCTGTGGCGAAAATAGTTGGTCCCCGGTGGCCCTCTTGGTTGAGCTGTAAATGGGCTCACTTTTGGTTTTGGGCCATGGGAGGCCCGAACTTGTTTTTAACTTTAATTATTGAAATGACATTTACATCTTATTTTAATTAAATTTAAGCTAATTTCTTTAGTTCAATTCGTATATAGGAAATCTTATTTAAATCTAATGTGTTGATTAAATCTAATTTAATCTTAATCAACCTAATTTTAACTAATAAAATCTTAATTTTCAAATTGAGTTCATCATTAGTAAATAAACAAAAGCTAAAAACTACATCTAGCTCTATTCATGTCTTATATTGGCCAAGAGCACACTCTTAAATGTCATTTTTCCAAATAGACAATAACCATTACAATTCACACCAAAACGCAAAGTTGAATTAGGGGACAGAGCGTGAAGTAACATAAAGAAGGCAGCAAAGAATCAACAAAAAGAGAGGGAGAGAACAAAAGAGAAGACAAAAACAACACTGTCGCCGCTCAAAAGGCATCCATGATTCCTTCATCCTCTTGAGAAATTCATATAACTCTTACAGAACCAATTTTCTTTAGCTTTAGATCAAACCAAAACGTTTTCATATTTCTAAAAAGTTTAAAACAAAGAACAAAGGGCAGAATATGTTTTGTTTTGTCACGATTACAAACTTGGAGCTCTTTCTTAATCAATTGATAATGCGAATATTACAGCTGAAATGGTGTAAGGAGCATTATTTTGAGAGTTAAAATCACTTTCAATGCATTTTTAATTTTGAAAGAATAAATAAGAATTGATTATTTTCTTTATAACGATTGATTTTCAAACGGAGAACTGAATTTGGAAAGTTTAGAGATTAATATTGTTTTGGTTAAAATTATGTCAGTTAGGGTTAGGTTAAATTATTTAGATGCTAATTTTAATTAAGTTTTATTATATATTAAAATTTTATTCTAAATTTAATTAAAATGTATAGGTCTCGCTAGACTTCTACATAGCATTGTGAGACCACGTAATTAATATATATATTTATGTGTGTCAAGTCAGTATTAACGTGGGACATAGGATGGATACATAACTCTGTTAACATTTCTGTCTATGTAGGGTTTTAATTGAATAGTTTGTAAGTATTAGGGTTCATTTTAAATACTTTAAAATATTAGGATCCTACATTTTGTTGAAAACACTAGAATTAAAATGAATTTTTAGCCAAGAAATAAAAGCTTAAACATACCTCAACTTCATTATTTACATTTCCTAAAAATTCATTGAAAAAATCTTATGTTACTTTTTTTTAAAAATCATAAATTATATTGATACAGTATAATTTTGAAAAATAATTTATAAATAACCAAAAATTAAACACTAATTAAATTGTTGCATCTTTCGTATTAGATTACTATTTCATATCTTAGGTTTGAATTTTAGAAAAATATTATTTAAAAATCATCATACTTTTTATTTTAATGATTGAAACTTTTTTTATATACTTTGTTACTAATTATTTTACATATTTTATAAAAATATATCAATAATATAAATATTTATTATAATATGGCATTGAGTAATAGATTAATCTATTTAAGTAATCATTAAGTTACAATATGTGGGACTTTTAAAAATTATTAAGCTATAACAATTTAGTATAATTAGTCCTCAAATAATTGTGACAAATCCATTTTCCATTTTGAAAAACAAATAGTTGAGTTTTTTTTAAAACAACTTTGAGTTACTAAATAAATAGAATAAGAAATATTGAAGTTGTGCTATTATTAAGCAAATGCATTTATATCAAGTTGTAGAATAAGACCACATGTATATTATATACCTTAACCATAAGAAAGAGTAACTACACATGGTCTCAATCGAATTGGTCTCATTATAAGCAAAAAAGCATAAAACATGCCTCTATTCTTGATAGGTTATATTTCTAAATAAGAAGCATGTCATTTTCCAAATCAAATGAAAAGAAAATGAACCTTCTTGTGTCTTACATAAGATACATGAAAATCATCTCAATTTTTTTGCATCATTTGGCCTTCCATAACCCCCATCACTAATGGAAAGTTATAGAAAATTAATAGTCATGAATAGCATGCATTAATGGAAGTTATGGGAAGTTAATGACTATGAATAGCATGCATTAATGGAAGTCAACAACACTTGTTTTTAATTCATTCCATGTAACGTTTTCTACTATGATCACATCGCGGTACAATCCCAAAACACTATCTCATATCTTAAATCACCATTTAAGATCATTTTACTCATCTTTTAGATCTCCTATGTATGTGACTCATTAGGTCCTGGTTCTGTTGACCCCTTGAATTAACACTTAATTTAAGTAAGTTAAGAGCAGTATCTAGTAACACGTCATAACCTCCAACTGACCGAAAAGTCAGTGGTTTGACTACGAATTTCATATGCAATTTTGTCATGCAATTCGTCCTTTCACCATCTATACCCCATTTAGTTCAGAATATAGTCAAAATGTCAACTCCCACTAAACTGACTACGTCACATCTAGTATAAGTGCTATTAGATCTTGTTATGAGGATCTCATTACTCTATGCATCATTGAAGACTCTCTTCATAACACATATCTGCTTTGGCCAGAGACTCCCCAGTAATGACTCCAACAAGAGGTCATGGGTATCATCTCCTTCTATCAAGAGTGTTGAATCCTTTATTGGCTACTCAATTACCTTCGACCTCAAGCTTTACCCAATCACCACCCTATGAGTAACTCCTGAAAGGCATTGATGAATATAGTTAAAGTACAAGATTAGTATCTTAGATATCCTTGAGTACCTTAAGTCAAAAGATACTTGTACCATTGCTATGACAAGATTATAATTCACACTAGAATAGAGTATCCATATAATTATCTCATAGTAGGTCAATCCAATATACTTATTATCCTTAGTAAGCATCCACATATTAACTCTAAACGACGCATGTCTACAGCTTATGAGATCTATTGTTTGATTTAATTAAAGAGTATAACATGTGCTAGTCTATCTGGATTAATGATATCTCATCTTATTAATTCTATGACTAAGGAAAGTTTAGATACTAACATAATTACACATTATAGGAATCTCATTATCATGATCTTATTATAATTTCCTCCATGCTATATATGTTTTGTATCAAGGACTTCATTAAATCAATTTAAGATCAACATCAAATCCATAAATGTATGAACATCAAAATAATGAAAATTGTCTTTATTAATCATAAAATGACTTGTACAATAAGTGTTAAAGGTGATTATCTTTAGAGCACTTCTCTAACAAACTCCCACTCGCACTAAAGTCAATCACCTTGACATCTAATACCATAAGTATGTACATGTGACACAAAACTCTTTCGAAAAATAAGCTTAGTCAACAAATCAACTATATTCTGATTAGTGGGAATTCTCTCTATTTTGACATCATTTCTATCAATGATCTCTCTAGTCAAATGGTAGGACCTAAGTACATGTTTGGACTTCTGATGAGACCTTGGTTCCTTCGCCTACGCTATAACCCCACTGTTGTCACAGTGCTCGAAATCATACCAAGTTCCATGATGAACTTCTTGATCCAAGCCGTTTCCTTTGCAGCTGAAGATGTAATGTATTCCATCTCTGTCGTCGAATCAACAGTCATCTCTTGTTTGAAACTTTTATAACTGACTGCACCACCATTTAGTGTGAATACATATCTAGACCGGGTTCTAGAGTCATCCTTATCGGATTAGAAGTTGGCATCAGTATACCCGCTTACCACAAGATCACCTTCTCCATATACCAAGAATACATCTTTATTTCTTTCAAGTATTTAAGGATATTCTTAACAGCCACTCAATGACCCTCACCAGGGTCTGACTAGTATCTGCTCGTAACACTTAGAGCATATGATACATCGGGTCTAGTACATAACATAGTGTACATGATTGATCCTATAGCCAAAGTATAAGGAATCAAACTCATGTGAGTCCTCTCATCTTGTGTCTTTGGACACATAGATTTAGAGAGTGTAACCCTATGTACCAGGGAAGATAACCTTTCTTGGACTTCTCCATGCTAAACCTCTTTAGCATCTTGTCTATGTTTGTCGACTAAGAAAGAACAAGCAACCTCTTAGATCTATCTCTATAGATCTTTATCCCTAAAATATAAGTTGCTTCTCTAAGGTCTTTCATAGAGAAGTTTTTAGCTAACCAAATTTTTACTGATTGTAAAGCTAAGACATCGTTTCCTATTAGCAATATGTCAACAGTACAAGGAACACGATTGCATTCCCATTAACCTTCTTATGCACGCACGACTCTTTCGGATTTTGTGAGAAACCAAACTCTTTGATTGTCTCATCAAATCGGATATTCCAACTCCTGGATGCTTGCTTCAAGCTTCTTAAACTTGAGAATTATTCTCAAGTTCCTGAGCTAGTTAAGGAAGTTTGGTCTAGTCAACTTGTTAGCTTCCATCAATGATCTTACATTCATACTAGTACTTATGGTGTTGACTATAGCAATGTATCGTCAAATAGAGAAAAATTGAGTGTACTTAAATGTAGGTCTATAAAGACTTTAATAACAGGCATTATGGCTCTCATTATTTTCACAAATTCATAATCCTCAATATAAATCTGAGAGAACTCATAGAGAAATTCTCCTAGTGGGTTGAGATCCAATATCCCTAAGAATGATTTTGAGTTTGCCCAACAAGTTACCTTAATCCAACTGGTAGGTATTGATCATACTAATTGCATCTCCAATGTAACTATCAAATCTAGTGCTATCAACTGTTGATGTGTGCATACTCATTGGCTATCAACTCTTGACATATGTACATCTAATGTACACTACCAACTTCGCCTTTGTCTACGTTGATCTTGGGTTTACCCAACAAACTAACGCTTCTAGTTAAAACCGACCCGTTAATCTGAATATCCTATTTCTATGGCTCAAACATATCTGTGTAGAGCAGCCTTAGGTTTGCCCAACAACCCTAACATAAAAAAGACTCTGCTTCTCACCACATTAAAGGAAAGCGTTAGTTTTAATA